>JACVVK020000400.1:607500-620000 GCA_018292915.2 Batillaria attramentaria | reverse complement strand
ATGTCCCGGGTGAAAAGAAAAGTATGGGACATTTGTCCTAAATGTCCACCATGGCTCAGAAATTATAGGACATAGTAATAGACGACTCCACTCCTCAAGACCCTAGTCGGCGCTAGAGTTGACCACACAGATACTCAGACACACTCACAGTTCTCTTACGCCCAGTTCCCCGTGTCAGTTTAACTGCACCACGTAGTACATTTGGTGCACACCGCGTCACTACAGGCCAGAAACCGGTGCGGGTGTCGTGTGTGCAGAACAGGACAGTGCAAATATTTCGTGGTCTCGTGTATTCTGCCGCGCCGCGCTCGTGATTTGTACGGATGAGCGCAGTTTTTAAAAGAAATCAATGGCGATATTAATCATCTCTTGAAAACTCGCTATTGTATGCTAAAACGATTTTTTTGGGGGGTCTTTGAGCGGGCGAGTTTGTGTGTTGGTTTCAGGAGCCTCTCTGTCTGTCTGTCTGTCTCTGTCTGTCTGTCTGTCTCCCCCTCTCTCTCTTAAAAAAAAAAAGAAAAAAAGAAGAGAACTGCAAAATAGGTGTGATGGGGTCCCACAAAGGGGGGCAAAGGTTGATTTCGGGCATCTGGAGTTACTAATATTCCTGAAAAGTGCAGGAAATAAGCTTTATTTTGGTGTACAAATCATTTCTGTAGCATGTTGTAGGACCGAGATATGTTTGCTGTTGCTGTGGTTATTATGTTTCCGAATTCCTTTTTCTTGTTTTGGCTTGTTTGAGATTCGTCTTACTCTGTGTGTGTGTGTGTGTGTGTGTGTGTGTGTGTGTGTGTGTGTGTGTGTGTGTGTGCATTGCTTTGTTTTGTATTGTTTTGCATTTGTCTTTGTCTAGTTTAAGTATGTGTGTATACATTTATGTATTCTTTTTCCGCCTTATGGCAAACATTTATTATGGATGGTGTTAATTAATATTCAATGCCCTTAGGGGGTCCTGAGTAAAATATTTCTTCTTCTTCTTTTTTGAAAAACAGCCATTGTGAGAAAAAGGCAGGTAAAGCGTGAGATGGGAATCATGCCGGTACGATCTGTTTGTACTATGTGCTCATTTTTAACACGTTTAAAAGCTACATTCAGCCTTGAAACTTTCACAGAAGTTGTTTGAGGACCCGAAAATTAAAAAAAAAAAAAAAAAAAACTCGCAAAGTCATTAACCTTCAGCTACCACCAGTTTTTCTTTTTAAATTTTAAATTTTCTCCAAATTGGCTGGGCAGCTGTGTACCAGAATGTATTGTTTGGCTCCACATTGACAAGAACAGTCACAACCACTTGATTGCATAATCACGGACATAGCAATCGATATCATACACCTGTCTCGTTCACATCAGTGTAGATTGTAGTCCTTTTTTTTTGTAAATGTGGCGGTACTGCAGGGTGGGTAAGTGGGTGTTTGGGGATTAAACGTCCTTTTCCACCACATACGGGTGATATCAAAGACGGGGCGACGATGAAAAAGCCAGCATAAATATTTGGCCGCAGCCGGGATACAAACTCACGACCCGAGCATTAGAAGTCCAACGGTCTACCATTCCGCCACCCCGGCTCCCCCCTGACGGTACTGCAGATAAACATTACCGGCTACCCGGCTTGGAGCGGGTATGGAATAAAAGGATAACGCTGTACACTTCCGTTCTGTCCACAATCGACTCTCGCCGTGTCTCCGCTGCTGACCATGAAATAGTTATGAAGTCGTAAACCTGCCGTGAATAGCTGTCTGCAGGAGGGGCATGAAACACGAGACCTAGCATACGAGCACGTTATCTGACTCATTATTATCATCATCAACGCGGTGTGTGTGTGTGTGTGTGTGTGTGCGTGCGTGCGTGCGTGCGTGTGTGTGCGTGTGTGTGTGTGTGTGTGTGTGTGTGTGCATTAGCTAGTCAAGCCTGTGGTGGCCGTTAACTCTTTCTGTGCTAAGGTCCCCATCGGGGGCCCGCACGTTTCACAACGTTTGGCAGAAGAGGGCTGATTTATGTGATCGCCTACGTTTTGGTTTTATTCTCAGACCGGGCAACGAGAAAAAGGCCAGCAAGAGAGAGAGAGAGAGAGACAGAGAGAGAGAGACAGAGAGAGAGAGAGAGAGACAGAGAGAGAGAGAGAATGAATGAATCAATGAAATTTTATATTACAACGGTAGAGGCAGTTGACGTCAGATAGTCCGTTTTCATACCTGCCGTTGGTAAAAACTACTATTATCTAAGTTATAAAAAAGGAATAAAACACGAAAAACAAACAAACAAACAAACAAACGCACAAATAAAACAACAACAAACAAACAACGGGCAGATGTTGCAAACACACGCACGCACACACACACACACACACACACACACACACACACGCACGCACACACGCCTATTGATTTCAAGTCCACAGAGAGAGAGAGAGAGAGGGAGAGAGAGAGAGCTTATGGATACATCAATTTGCATCGAGTGCAATTATCAAACTCAGAGGGGAAAAAATAATGATTTTTCTAGACTGGCCAACAAAGTAGCGTGCTATCCCCTAATTTTCATACGCTTCTGCAATGCATCAAACACGTTCTTATATATATAGCGTATAAATGCTGTCACATTTTAACCAGAGGCGTCTACTCAACGTCCCCCCATTTTTTCCCCTAGCGGACAAAGCCGACAAATGTATTCCAGAGTCTTTGTCAACGTTGATCTCAGAAATGCCTTCACCGCAGGGACGTCGCATGCTAAGCGACCAATTGGAATGGATTTATGTTGTATGCGGCCGGCTGAAAATGTCCCAAGATGCACAGCGGCAGGCGATGCCGACAGACAGTTGCATTCATTTCGTATGCAGGCTGAATTTTTCAGATAAGCTATGCAAACGGATGTTCAGCAGTAGCACTGGTCAGGATAAAGTGTCACTGCTGATTGGTGCATTTTATGGGTGGGTGGGTGTTGGGAGGGGTGGGGGGGGGGGGAGTTTAACGTCGTTTTCCACCACATACGGGTGATATCAAAGACGGGGCAACGATGAAAAATACAGCAGAAATATTTTGGCCCCAGTCATGATTCGAACTCTACGACCCGAGCATTAGAAGTCCAACGCTCTGCCATTCGGCCACCCCGGCTCCTCCTATGCATTATACGCCAAATGATCAGAATAAACTTGCTTGATAAAGTGCTTAAAATATTCCATCTTTTGGCGGATTTCCACCGTTGGCTAGAGAGAGAGAGAGAGAGAGAGAGAGAGAGTTTCCTTCTCAGAAGCACTGAAAATCATGCCGCAGTGAACACATTGCACAGAAAAAGCGTTTCATCCTGAGAAGCACTTAAAATCATGTCAAAATCGCACAGATTTCGGCCAGACTCTAAGAGGGTGCTAGCCGCGAATTAGTCTTTGTTGCATGCGCGGCGTTAAGCCCTATATAACTAACTAACTAACTCAAAGAGGGTGGGTGGGAGGGTGGGTGTTTGGTGGGTTCAACGTCCTCTTCCACCATGTATGGGTGATATCAAAGACGGGGCAACGATGAAAAAGCCAGCTGGATATTAAAAATTTTGGCCCCAGCCGGGATACGAACTCACGACCCGAGCATTAGAAGTCCAACGCTCTACCATTCGGCCAGCACGGCTTCCCCCAGACGCTAAGAACTCGGATTCTGGGACAGCATGCCCCAGACAAGATAGATTTCGAGCGTACAGACGCACTCACGAGCAAAACTGTTCCAAGACATACACTGGCTGAGCAAAGATAGAATTAGCCCGTTGAAAGCGTAGTAAAAATGGAAATAGCGTGTTTGAGAAAGAAATCCGTTAGAACTAATAGGGTGGGGTGGGTGGGTGTTTGGGAGTTTAACGTCCTTTTCCACCACATAAGGGTGATATCAAAGACGGGGCAACGAGCAAAAAGGCCAGCACAAATATTTGGCCCCAGCCGGCGGGATTCGAACTCACGACCCGAGCATTGAGAGTCTAACGCTCTACCATTCGGCCACCCCGGCTCTAGAACTACTAGAAGCACTGGCCATTGCAATGAATCGATGGTCCAACCATGCATTGTGTTGGTCGTCGCCAAGTCTCCAGAGCCATTCGTATTCAAATCACTTGTCACTACTGCTCAGTTTTTTTTTTTTTTTTTTTTCAATCGGTTAAATGTACACACGGGCCTTTGAAGTCTCAAGAGATCTATTTCCGGCATGCACGTGCGGTTTGAAGTGTAGCCCCGACATTGTACACACACGGGAACGCCCTCAAAGAACGTCCTGCTTGAGTTTGGAAACGTTTTTTTGTTTGTTTGTTTGTTTGTTGGTGGTGGTGGTGGTGTTTCTTAATCCACCCAGTCGTAGGTCGGTCCTGTAAACGGTTTCGTATCAGTCGTGTGTTTCTATTTTCATTTTGTATTTAAACGCTGTTAATTAAGAATTGATCATTGTTAGGAGATGAATTTATGTGGATATATTTTCTGTGTAAATTGTATTGTAAATTGTGTGGATATTTTCTGAGTAATATCAGTAAATTATATTCAACTATCAGTGACAGGTTTATAATAAATTATTAATGTTACATTTACCGCCGATTATCGGCGGTACAGACCTTCCCTTGACCGCATATTACTTTGAATCATCCTAGCAATCCGTGCACGTGAGACTCGACGGCTGTGCGTGCTAAATTAACTGGGTTGTACTGCTGGGAGTAGCCCGCCGCCTCAAATGCCCCCATTCGGAGACCTCGCGTTCAAGGCCATGCACAGTTACACCAAACAAACGGGGCAGCATTGTGCCTGCACGCAGCCCCATCGCCACCTCAATCGGATCAATACTAACCGCAAGTGAGCGTAGTTTCGTAGTACACGCGATCTCTGATCCTCAAGGATGTGAATTTGGTTGGTTGGGTGTTGAAGGGTTGGTTTCTTTTTCAATGTATTTTTCCTCGATAGAAGGGTGATAACAAAACCGAGACAACGGGAAAAAGACACCCCCCCCCCCCCGCAAACAACAACAACAACAACAACACCAGCGTATTTTTTTTTTTTTTTTTTTGGCGTGTAGTCGCGGTTCAAACTCTTAACCCGAGCTGCACCAACTCGGCCGTCCCAGCTCCCACAGATATTTGATCTCTTGTTGTGAAAAGAACTCATGGCACCCACAGGTCTTCACAATACCTACCTCTACGTTTTGAATTTTCGTTTTATATTTTATAAGATTGTGCTTGTAAATATATTGTGCGTCTCCCCCCCCCCTCCCTCCCGCCCCACCTCCCCAGAATTAGTTCCACGTGGGACCAGTTGCCGGTTGCATCATTTCATGTATCTAATCCACTGCAGTCGAGTGTGACCATAGCACGGTTGGCTGAATCAAGAAGGCACTTTCACTACTAGAAGTACACTAACACCTTGCACCCATGCCACATGGGTATATTGTATACTCTGTTCTCACCATGACATGGACAGAACTGACGTGGATATGGAAACTTTGCGGCAAGCTGGTTTCATTACAGCCGGGAGACCATGATCTGTAGCGCCCGCCTGGGGCCGATAGTACTACGTGTAACATTACAGCGCTGGCTTGATTATGGTACTCTCGAATGACTCCTTGTTTTGTGGTACCATAAAACGCCCATAGTTTGCACATCAGGGAACGGAATTGCCTTCAGATTAATTTCGGTTTTAAACTGTAGTTATCGGCGTGTTACGTTTTTATCAGCGTTATAATCTATACGCCCAGCAACCCCCCCCCTTCCCCCGAAACAAACAAAAAAAACCAACAAAAAAAAAAACCAACCAAGCAACAAGCTAACACACAAACAATTAACAAAACAACAGCAAAACTCTCTCTCTCTCTCTCTCTCCTAACACACACACACACACACACACACACACACACACACACACACACAGAGGGAGAGAGTCGGTCTAATAAGAAACTGATTTACTCCACACAGAATGAATTTCCAGTAAAAAAAAGTCAAAACCGTATCCAATGCCTTCATTGTAATCCTAAACTCCCGTCACCCGGCGCAACACCCCTGCGCCACCAGGGCTACAAGTTCGACAGGCGACAGGGATCGAGAGAGACGATGTGATTTCCGATGCGTTATCCGCAAAGGGTTTGTGCCGCATTTTACAGCCAGCCCAGAGAGATCTGATCCATCTCTTCTATTTATTTTTTGTATTCCTGCCATTTTCGTCTGTCAGTTATAGCTTGCTGTGGTCCCCCCCCCCCCCCCCCGCTTACTGCCATTCTTTTTCTGGGGGAGGGGGCGGGGGCATGTAGCTGTGGCCGTCCAAATTATGACAGAATCCTTATGACCTTATCAGTTATCGTTTTTTATGGTTCCTGTTTCAGCCAGCGTTGAGGATACTCTTTTTCTTCTTCAAGTTTTCAGATGCCCCGAGCTCCCCCCCCCCCCTTTTTTTTCCCCCTCGCCCCATTTAGCTGTGCTTGTGGCCGTCAACATTATGACAGAGGTATAGAAGCCTATCATCGATTGTTAACAGCGTCGTATTCTCGGCGGGCGGACCGCGGTATTGAACGCGTTGGCAGGTCGCAGCTTCCCGCCTTCTCGCCATACAAGCCGATTCTCGCGCCATACTGATATAACCTATTTTTAGCCGGATGATGAAAAGTTAATATGAGGGTAATGCGTACGTGGTGGTGGAGGTGGTTGGGAGGGGGGGGGGGGAGGGGAGGGTTGGATCTGGAGGGATGGGGGGGGGGGGTCGTAGAGAACGTTGCAACGAGGAAGAAGACAGCACAAATATTTGGCACCCGACCGGGATTCAAACCCGCGACCCGAGCATTCAAAGTCCGACGCGTTGTTGGGAAGAGGCCGAAACTCTGTGTGTGTGTGTGTGTGTGTGTGTGTGTGTGTGTGTGTGCGCGCGCGCGCCCTTTTCCACCACATACGGGTGATATCAATGATGGGGTAACGCAAAGAAAAGGCCAGCACAACTATTTGGCCCCAGCCGGGATTCGAACCCACGGCTAGTGGGAATTTTGAGCCTTAACGTCTCCTGTCCACCAGATCTCCAAGTGTTTGAGGGTTTAACGTCCTTTCCTACCACATACAGATGATCTCAATGACGGGGCAACGAGAAAATGGTCAGTACAAATATTTTGCCTCAGCCGGGATTCGAAGCGGCAGGAAGTTTTGAGCTTTAAGTTTTATGTTTCCTGCCCACCACGGGAGTGCCTTCGGGGAAGATGGGAGGAAAGGGGGCGGGGGGGGGGGGGGTACACTGGCGAAAACGTACACACTTTGGCTCTCTCGAGATTCGAACCCCCAACCGACTAAGCTCGAGTTCGACGGTCAGCCGATTAAACCACTCTGCTCCGGAGAAGGAGGGGGGGGGGGGGTTAACGTCCTTTTCCAGCACGTATTGGTTGATTTCAAAGATGGGGCAACAAGAAAATGGCCAGCACAAATATTTGTCGCCAGCCCGGTTGAGAAGGATGGGGAGCGAAGATTGAAAAATGTCAGTTTGCAGGCGACAGCTGTCTTGCATGTTTAGCTAATCGAGTCGGTCTGTGTACATGTATTCGGTGTACTTCGTTGGCTTCGACTGAGACCTGTAGTTTCATGGCGGGCGAGATAGAAGCTAGACGGACCTCATTCAACAAGCAGTACACGTGTTCCAGACCCGAAGCGCTGCAGACTTTGACCACGACATGCAAGTAGTCATCGCCATCTGGTGTTCAGCGGCCTACTTCCTGCGACTTTGTACTTTGGCCAACCTTTTTGTAATGCCATGATCATGCTGTGCGGCAAACCAGACAACTACAAATCATAAGTAGGGTTGAAAAGGTCACTGTCGTTAAGGTTTCGCGACAACGTCATTCGCGGATCATGTGCGCTGCCCGTGGGTTCAAATCTTCCATCTTTTGGCGGGTATCCAATTTCAGTGGCTGCAAATCTTCCTGCTCACAAAAAAAGTGTGAAGCGCTTAACATCAGTGCTTAAAACACACTAGAGTTAGTCTAAATTCTAAAATGTTTCCGTCAAAAGAAATGTTTCCTCCTCTGAAGCAACTAGAACAATACCAAAATGCACCAAATTGCACAGATTTTAGTCTATTTTTTTAAATGGGGGGTGGGGGGTGGGGGGGAGGGTGGGGGGGGGGGAGATTCCCCTGGACACGTCTGCCATAACGCAGTTTTTGGCAGACGTGTCCACGTGACTTTGCAATGTCGTCGCTAAATGCTACACACTTGTTTTCTCCTTTTGAATCATGGACAGTTTTAAGCCCTGGAACATAGTACATAGTTTGTTGGTGACGCTGAAGATATGGCATCTGGTCATCAGATGAGGAGGGGGGAGGGGGTGAGCCGTCCAGGTTGTCCTGTTGTCCTGTTGTCCTGTACTGCCGTTTGATCATAGTTCAGGCTTCACGACAATACAGGTACAAGACCGGCCGGCTGTTGTGACATTGACACCGACACTATACGGTTGACCATTTCAGCAGCAGTACTGGGGTTTGCACTTCCTAGTGACGCAATTACAAGTGAGCTCGAATCCTGTTGGGCGGCTTGAAACGTTTCCTTTTGTCCTGTGGGGGAGCCGGGGTGGCCGAATGGTAGAGCGTTGGACTTCTAAGTTTGTGTTCTTGGACTTCGTAAGTTTGTGTTCCGGCTGGGGCTAAATATTTGTGCTGGCTTTTTCATCGTTGCCCCGTCTTTGATATCACCCGTATGTGGTGGAAACGGACGTTAAACCCCAAAACACCCCCCCACCCACCCACCCACCCCTTTTGTCTGCTGCACGGTCCTCCAGGAGACCAACAGCGGTTACAACAACGGTGTCCGGCCGGAGGCGACACTGGTCTGGAAGTGGCTGAACTGCGCGCGTGATGTTTGCACAGCTCTCGAAATACTGCTAATAACGCCGTGTTGGTTGTGACGCCAGAGCCTGAGGCTGCATGTTTAATCTCGTGGATTATGTGTGACGTAAAAGCGTGGAAACAAAAGGCAGGTTTGCCCGTTTCCTTCACAGCCAGGCCGTTGGTGTGCTTGCAAAAGCTTGGTACTGTCGTGTACACTTATACAGGTGACCTTCGTAGTAATTTGAACAGCCGTGGCGTGCAACACACACAGACACACAATCATACGCACGCACGCACAGAGAGAGCGAGAGAGAGAGAGAGAGGGGGTGTGTATTTAGGAGTTTGACGTCCTTTTCCACCACGTACCGGTGATATCAAAGACGGGGCAACGAGAAAAAGAAAAGGCCAGCACAAATATTTGGCCCCTGTCGGGATACGAACTCACGACCCGAGCATTAGAAGTCCAACGCTCTACCATTCGGCCACCCCGGCTCCCAGAGAGAGAGAGAGAGAGTTGATGATGATGATGAAACCTTTATTTCAGGATAGAGAGAGAGAGAATTTTATTTCGTTGACATCATTTGTCCGTTGAGAGGTCTGAACACACTTCACTTTAAAACGCAAAGGACATTACATACGCACAGTAGCACAGAGGGAGACACAGAGACAGAGCTCTTGACCAAAAACACGGCGTCTTTCTATTACTTCCGTTGACAACATTGGATTTCCGTTATCTCAACCACTCTAGCTGTGGAAACAGACATCAGCTATGTCCTCATTTACCGGGATCTTGCGGCCGGATTGCCGCGTCCGTTATCTTGGCAGGACAACAAATAATATCCGCACAAATTATTGCTAAAACTGCCTTTCTTCATTTCACCATTATCGGTACAACACACTGCTCTCTATGTTACGGGCGGTAGAGCGTTGGACTTTCAGTGCTCGGGGTCGTGAGTTCGACTCTCGGCTGGGGGACGTATATTTTATGCTGGCCTTCTTCTCCTTGCCGCGTCTTTGATGTCACCTGTATGTGGTTGGAAAAGACGTGAAACCCATAACGCTTGGAAGCCCATGCAAAAATCGCAAGTTTACTTGAAATCATAAGAACAGTAGGAGCCGCTACAAGCCGCTGCTTTGCAATCTGCAGCGATGTGGGGTGGGTGGGTGTTTGGGAGTTTAACGTCCTTTTCCACCACGTATGGGTGATATCAAAGACGGGGCAACGAGAAAAAGGCCGGCAGAAATATTTGGCCCCAGCCAGGATTCGAACTCACGACCCGAGCATTGAGAGTCCAACGCTTTACCATTCTGCTATCCCGGCTCCCCCAGCGATGTGGGACCTAACGGGGAGGTTCGACGCGTTGCGTAATAGTGGTTTGAAATGGCTCCTGCTGGTGTGTAGTGGCTTGTTCTTTTTAACCAGTCTTATCATATAGCGGGCAAGGGGTGGTTGGGTTTGAGCTCTTAAGAGTTAAACACCCACCTACCCACCCAACCTCCATGTTATTCTGTGTGGCTTCCCACCAGCGACTATTACGCAGACTGTGTGGGTTTTCTTTGATTGTACCAATCTGCTGACAGGACTGGAAATGTGCACTAATGAAGCCTGATATCAGAATCAGTGCCGTGTTTATCTGTGCGTGGAGATGTCGCAGTCGGACCGTTTCTTCCAATTATCCAGCTAATGGCCGCATGGTTAGTTTGTGGCCGAGCGTCGTGGGCGTGTGGTTGTAACATCGCTGTCTTTATTGTTTGACAGAGGTTGTGCTGTGCATAAGAAGAGTGTTGCAGCCTGTATGTCGGTCTGTGTCTGCTTGTCTGTCTCTGTCTCGCTTTCTGTCTGTATGCCCGTCCGTCCGTCCATCTGTCTGTCTGTCTGTGTGCCTGTCTGTCTGCCTGTCTGTCTATCTCTCTCTGTCTCTAAAAATTTTGCGCCAACACCCCCCCTCCAGACCCCCCCCCCCAAACAAACAACAACAACAACAACAACAACAACAACAACAACAAAAAACCCCAACAACAAAACAAACAAACAAAATTGTAAAAAATATAGGATAGGTATTGGGTGGCGCTGCACCGCGGCGACGCGCTTCCCCCGGGGGAAGCTGCCCGAATTTCCCAAAAGGGACAATAAAGTAGTAAAAAATCACACCGATAAAAAAAAACCAACACCCCCCCCCAAAAAAAAAAAAAAAAAAAACAACAACAACAACAACAACAAAACCAGCAACATAAAACAACAGCAACAACATCAAAACAAACAAAGAAAGAACCAACAACAGCAATTTCAACTGCAACAAAAACACACCAACAATGAAACTGAAAGAAACAAGCAACACACACACACACACACACACACACACACACACACACACACACACACACACACACACACACACACACAACAACAACAACAACAACAACAACAACAACAACAACAACAACTACAACCCTAAGTAACAAAGAACGGCATTCGACGTTGTCAACTCACACCCACTTTCGCTAACAGTGCCACCAGTGTGGGTGACGTCCAGATTATTGCGAAAAGCAGAGAGACAGCGACAAAACACGATTGTCATACTAAAATAGGGGGCGAGAGAAAAGGGCTTTTCTGTCAATGACAGTGGAATTTAGTGCAAGAGTAAACGCTAGGCTTTGGACCGAAATGTCAGAGGTGCTCTGGCGGGTTGGGAGAGCCGACTGTGGCGTAATTGGTGTCATGGCCTCCGTGGCCCAGAAGCGCATCTCTGCATCCAAACTCTTGCTAGATATTTCAGAGTTGTTGGGTTTTTGCTTTTCGTTGTTGATTTACAGATGCCGAGGCAATAAATCGTCGAACGGTTGTGGAGGCAAAAACATTGATTGTGCTTGTAAATTTCGATTGTTTTGTGGTTAATCGCTGGAACAGTTCGAAGAGAACTGAACTCATCGTAGCAGGAAGTTGTTACTGGCCATGTATGTTCACAAAATACAAGCTCGAACGGCATGTGACTGAGGGTTGGCGGTTAGCCATTCAGTCCGTTTTTTGTCTTTCGTATAGCTAACTGTTCTTCTCTGTCCGTCTTTCTGTCTGTCTGTCCTACTTTCTCTGTCCGTCTGTCCCTCTTTCTGTGTCTCTGTCTGTCTTTCATGTGTGTGTGTGTGTGTGTGTGTGTGTGTGTGTGTGTGTGTGTGTGTGTGTGTGTGTGTGTGTGTGTGTGTGTGAGAGAGAGAGAAAGAGGGGGGGGGGGTAATTCTTACCCGTATTTCTCTCACTTGTCCCCGTGTGTGCTGTAAACAAAAACTACTCCTGCTATCAACCGACTGTTTACTGCCTGCTTCATGTCTGTCGACCCACACTCTTCGCTTCAACGCTCGAGGTATCTTTTGAAGTGACACCATCAAAGAACATCCCTCAGGAATCTCCTTGCTTCCTCAGATTGTGTGGAAGCCGATTTTCCCCTTTTGGGCGTCCGTAGAGAGATTCTTTATATATTGTTTCCTGCTCCAGGCTAACAGAGAAGAAGGTCTTTGATTGTTTTGAAGCTGGTAGGTTTTGTTTTGTTTTTGCTGTTGTGTTGTTTCTTTGTTTGTTTCGTTGGATGCTTAGTTGGAAATCATATAAGACATAAGACATTTATTAAATTTCCAAAAGAGGAACATTGCTTTGTGGTCTCTCATAAAAAAACATAAAGCATGCCAAACACCCACTCATACGACCATGCAC
>JACVVK020000400.1:530000-602500 GCA_018292915.2 Batillaria attramentaria | reverse complement strand
GTAGGTCAAGAGTGGTTGAAGGGGCAGAGAAGATGTGATGGATGAATGTAAAAGGCAAAAAGGTGGGCAATGCTTTCCTTGTCAAAGCAGATGTTTGATCCTGACACATTATAGTCTTTTTCTCCTTCTTCTTCTTTTTTATACTTGTTTTTAGGACAGTTTTTTTTAACACACATACATACATACATACATACACACACACACACACACACACACACACACACACACACACACACACACACACACTCACACACACACACACACACACACACACACACACACACACACACACACACACACACACACACACACACACACACACACACACTACACACACCCGAGGATTGACGGCCCACCGTTCTGCCAGCTTGGTTATCCTGGCTACTCTTGTCTATGATGATGACGATGATGATGATGGTGATGGTGATCTGGGTGGGCGTTTTGAGGTTGAACGTTTTCTGTCCACCGCAAATGTAATTTCTAAGATGGGGGCACAGATGACGATAGTGATGATGGTGATAATGATAGTGGTGATGAGACGACGACGACGACGATGATGATGATGATGATGATGATTTTAGCATGCTAACGGCTCTTCTCCTTTTTCCCACAGCTACTAGGATGCGCCATTCTGGGTGTGGGGATCTGGCTGAGGGTGGACCCCAACGTGTCCAAGTACGTCTTGCAGCTGTCCGAGATCAACGTCATCTTCACGCTGGCCTACGTCCTCATGGCCATCGGCGTCTTCGTCATGATCATCGGCTTCCTGGGATGCTGCGGCGCCATCAGGGAGAGCCAGTGCATGCTGGGAACGGTGAGTGTCTCCTTGTCGGTGTGTGCTGGGGTTAGCTGATGAATGTCACGGCATTATTACTGTATTATGTATTACGCTTTTTTTCTTTGGTTCGTTTGTTGTTGTTGTTGTTGTTGTTGTTTACGTCGGTCTTTTTCGTACAACATTCTTACACGTATACCGAAATATTAAAGGGCATCATGATGCTTTTTAATAAATCTCTACACCTTTGGTGACTGTCTGACTGCGGATTTGATACGTGCTGTGTGCAAGCTGGAATAAGGTAGGGGACGGGGGGGGGGGGGGGGGGGGGGGTGAATTTGTCGACCCGTGATGGCAGAATGCCAACAGGGAAATCTAAAACTACCCACGAGATCAGGAGGTGGAATCAGGCAGTTTTCAGTGTAATTACCCGTTCGTTTGTCTTGCTGGCATGTGACGTCACTGATGCAGAGGTAGTTACTCTTTGTCTGAAGTGAAATAAACACCAACTGATTCCACATGTTTGTCAACATTGTCGTGAATTTTTCTTTTCCAGTTTTTCATCTTGCTGTTCATCATCTTTGCTATACTGCTCGGATTCGGCATCTTTGCTGTTGTCGTCAAAGACTCGGTAAGCAAAGCAACGACGCCAGTATATCACTTTGTTTACCATATAATTCAGTGACGTTTTACTCCGTTCGGTGCACGCAATAGACGACTTCACTCGGCCAGCCCCGAGGCCAAAACCCCGCCCCTTTCCTCTGCTGTATATTGGCAAAACACAGCGTTATTTTATGATAAAAGGGGGTGATTTCAAGATGAAAGCGAATGACGTCTTGGTCTTTTTCCTGAAATGACGTCATGGGATTTTTCCTCAAATGACGTCAGTGGACTTGCTGCATTTTCCCCCATGTTTCAGTCATATTAGACTACATGTCCTTTCTTTGTAGAGTCTGGCAAGAAAGTTTGCCAGACCCATGCCGTGTGTTGTGCTCGTGATTGACGCTTGCTTGCCTTGTGTCACAGCTAAAGGACGAGGTGCGAGAAATGCTGAAGAGGGGAGTAGATAAATACGACGCGAACAACCCGGAAACCACCGACGTCATGGACGCCATCCAGACTAATGTACGTCACTTCCTGCCACGTGACTTGTTCAGATCTGTTTTTGGTCTGTCTCGAGACAGTTTGCTTTGATGTATCAGGCACAGTTTGTGTATTTAGAGTACGTGTATGGTGTAAACACAGATACACAGACACACACATGGACGCACGCACACACGCACGCACGCACGCACACACGCACGCTCGCACACACACACACACACACACACACACACACACACACACACACACACACACACACACACACACACACACAGAGTTTCTGTGTGTATAAATAATGGCAGACAGTTATGTACTGCAGGCTGATAATCATTCAGATTTTCTTTTTGTATACAGGAACCCCTATGTCTGTGTGTGTTTCTTTGTCTGTCTGTCTGCCTGTTTGTCTGTCTGCCTGTCTGTTTGTCTGGTTCTTCTGTGTAGTATTATTCTTTCGTTTGATTTAGTCATATTAATTTTAGTAGTAGCAACAGCATGCTCTAAAACTGACTGGTACGTCACAGTCGCCGTAAAACACGCACACACACACACGCACGCACGCACGCACGCACGCACGCACGCACGCACGCACGCACGCACGCACGCACGCACGCACGCACGCACGCACGCACGCACACACACACACACACACACACACACACACACACACACACACACACACACACACGTGCCTCAATTTTCTGTGCAGTTTGGGACAAAACTGTCTGCTTGTGCTTGTGACTGGTGTGCGGCTTACTCGATAACTGACTAATCCCTTTGTTTCTCTGGCCGGTTTGACAGTTCCACTGCTGCGGAGCTGACGGGTCCATGGACTACGAAAAGACGAAGAACGTGCCAGATTCCTGCCAGCCAGAATACCGATCTGTGGTCAGTTTTTTTTTATTTTTTATTTTATTTAAATATACAAATCAGCAGTATCTGTCTGTGTATCTGTTTGTTCTCCATAATAAACCGAATTCAGAGTTCTGACCTCGCGAACAAAATTGGTGGCTGCACTCAGGGGGGAAAACAATCTCGGAAAATTGTCAGATTTATGTTATTATCCACCTTTTCCACTTATCAGAACGTACTGTGTAATCCCACGACTTATTGGTCTACGGGTAGTAACTGCGACGCGAAGTCGCCGACCTCAACAATGGAGTTACTTCGCTTGGACCAGTCGCCGCGATTACTCGGGTACATCCGCTTATTTAACCCTTGACCAGGCTGTTTGTTTGTTTGGTTGTTTTACTACTTTATTGTCTTTTTCGGGAAATTCGAGCTGCTTCTCCCGGGGGAAGTGTGTCGCCGCGGTGCAGCGCCACCGAATACCTATCCTATTTTTTTTCAATTTCGCAAAGTACAAATGAAGGGCATTAACAAAGTACAAACAGAAGGGCACTAACAAAGTACCAACAGAAGGACGTCTACAAAGTATAAACACAAAGGATTCAACAAAGTACAGTCACTTGGTACGAAGAGTCAGTTCGGCTATTCAAGCTGTGCAACTAGGAATATTGCGCCCTAAGACACACAGTGAAACGAAGGGGGTGAGCAGTGGTTTAATAGGTAGCGAGTCGGGTTTAGTCGCCGCGCTACTGAACGACCGTCACCAATGTCACGGCGATGAAGCGTGGGTTCGAGCCCAGGTCGAGCTTGTGATATGTGATACCGGTTTTTTCCTGGCTGCCGGGCCGCTCATCGGGGGTTTCTGTCCGGGTTAACCGGCTTTTCTCCCCCAGCAAAATAGTAAAAAAAAGAAAAAAGGATAGGTATTGGGTGGCGCTGCACCGCGGCGACGCGCTTCCCCTGGGGGAGGCAGCCCGAATTTCCCGAAAGGGATAATAAAGTAGTTTTTTTTAAAAAGTACAAACCTGTGGTTTCTATTTTCAGGGCTGTGCGGACGGGTTTTTTGAGTACATCGCGGAGCACCTCATCATAGTCGCCGGTGTGGCCATTGCGCTGGCCATTGTTCTGGTGAGTACCACGTCACGCTGAACACCAAGTCACGCCACATTTCATACCAGGTCACGCACGAATCCCAGCCACATTCCAATACATGCCATTCACCAAGTCACGTACCATTCAAGAGGCCGGATGATAGTCGAATGGTAGAGCGATGGATTCTCAATGCTCGGGTCGTGAGTTCGAATCCCGGCTGCGGTAAAATATTTGTGCTGGCCTTTTTTCTTTTTTTCTCGGGACCCCGTCTTTGATATCATACGTACGTGGTAGAAAAGGACGTTATATTGCCAAACACCCACCTACCCACCCATCATACGCGTATCACCGTCATCATGATCATGATGTTTGTAAGAATGTATTGAGACTGTATGTATGACTGTGTGTATGTAACGGTTCTGCTATTTTGGCACGTGTAAGGCGCCCAGAGCTCCAGCAGGAAACTGGGCGCCAGACAAGTCCTCATTATCATCATCATCATTGTTATTGTTATTATTATTATTGGTTTAAACAAGTTTATTGCAATACGGTTTGTTCAAAGTAAATAAACAATTTCTGAGCATGAACAAGCTAGGCTTATAATAATGCTCAGGGGTCAACAAACAAGTGCATGTTAACGGTATTGCAATGGCGGTAATTATAGTAAATTAGAGCTGAGAGAGAGAGGGGGGGGGGGGTGTGTCTAAGTGTACTTAAAAAAAAGAAAATCTCCGCTGGGCCGCGCTAGGCTCTTGTCAAGGAAGTAACGTATAACTAAAACCTAAAAACCTAAAAAAAAACAATAAAAAAAACGTGCTGCACGAATTATAAAATCCTGAACATTAAAGAAGATAGTGCAGTTTTCTTGAGTAGACAGACGACAAATTATTATTGGGGAGCCGGGGTGGCCGAATGGTGGAGCGTTGGTCTTCGAATGCTCGGGTCGTGAGTTCGTATTCCGTCTGGGGCCAAATATTTGTGTTGGCCTTTTTCATCGTTGACTTTGATGTCACCCGTATGTTGGTGGAAAAGGACGTTAAACCCCCAAACACCCACCCATATCATTATTATTATTGTTGGTATTGTTGTTGTTGTTGTTGTTGTTGTTGTTATTATCATTGTTATTTATTTATTTATTATTTATTTATTTATTTAGTCTTTGTTGCTTGCGCGGCGTTAAGCCCTAAATAACTAACTAACTAACTAACTAACTAACTAACTAACTAACTATTTATTTATTTATTTATTTTCTGTTTTCTTTTTCTTTTTCAGATCCTTGGCATGATCTTCTCCATGGTTCTGTGCTGCGCCTTACGGGACCAAGTGTAAGACTAATGTAATGAACACAAGTATTATTTTTTCTCATCTCTGCATGCAGCGCGCATGCGTTGAGATCCCGCCAGCTTGAAGAGCTTTGAAAGAGCTGTCCCGTACTAACTCCTATCCGCCAAAGCATGGAGTTCGCTTGGCTTGAAAGTCGCGTTTGGAAGATCTGATCTGGATTTCATGTAGCGTGCAGTCGCTGTGCGTGTGTGTGTGTGTGTGTGTGTGTGTGTGTGTGTGTGTCTGTCTGTCTGTCTGTCTGTCTGTCTGTCTGTCTGTCTGTGTCTGTCTGTGTGTGTGTGTCTGTGTGTGTGTGTTTCCTGCACGAGAGAGATTGAGGATGTTGAAGCGCCAATAACGTGAACTACTAACCAGGTTTTTGTTAGCGAGTTTAGTGAATTAGTAAAGCATGCCCTTGCTTGCTTCGGTGTAAAGAAGGTTTCGAATTTTGTTTGAGATTGCAGATTTGAATAATTTATGCGAGTAGTGTGTTAATATCTCTCACATTATTGCTTAGAGCGCTAGACCACAGTGCAGTGCGCTTTCCCTCAATTTTTCTGTGAACGTTTCCTTTAAAATCTCTCTCTCTCTCTCTCTCTCTCTCTCTCTCTCTCTCTCACACACACACACACACACACACACACACACACACACACACACACACACACACACACACACACACACACACACACACACACACAAAATCGCAGCGACACAATGTGTAGAAAATGCGAAATTTAAGTGACATAATTATGCAAACGTTTTGGCGAACAACCCGCATGCCTTGTAAGCACTAAGCCGAATGCTCATATAATATAATACAGTAAATTTGAAAAAGTCAAAATGACGAATACTAATATAATTAATTTTCAATTTTGCATTTTTAGGGCGTAGACAGTCGGTCATCAACGCAGCCTCCAAGTCTTCTCTTTTTGTTCGCCTGCCATCTGCCGGCCGGAGCCAAGTCCAGCCGAAGCGAGACAACTCTCTACGGACAAGATCTATTTTTCAGACAGAGTTACCGAACGTTACTGTTGCGCGTTGGCGCGCTCACACCATCAGCCAACACCGAAAGTGAACGACAACACGAAAGTTAACCGTTGATATTCAGCAGTGTGTTTTGGGGAAACGATGCATGTCAACTGACTTTTGAACCTGCGACGAACTCCGACCAAAATCGCATTTTATTTATTTTTTATTTATTTTTTGGTTGATAATTGGAGTGATGTACGCAATGTACAAGTACGAATTTTAAAACAAAAGAAATGAAAACTTGCACCTTCATTGTAAAGTGTTTGCAGGATTTCTGTACACAGTTTTTCGAGACGTTCATGGATTGCTGGCTGAAACGAGAGAATAAGTAGGTAGTGAGTGAACACAAGAAAAAACAACACCAACAACAAACAGACAAGCAAACATAAAAAGACGTTTGTCATTTTCACAACAAAACATGTCGTGAAATTACAAGAATTTTGCAGTTTAGTTCAGTACCAGTTTGCAGTTCAGCCCGAAGAATCACGTGTAGTCTGATGCTCAGCACGGGTTGGAACATCACACAGTCTTCCTCAGGTCTGAGGTAGATTTTTGGGGCTGAAGCATTTACAGTTCAGTTCGCTGCGCACGGAACACCTCACACGCGCTTCCCTCCTCCCCCCCCCCGCTTCTCCCCGCCACCAGACCCCTCACTTACTCCAGCATTGTCTTCAAGATTGTTGCAATGCTCGCAAGATCAGTAATTAGCCAAACAATTGATTTCTCAGTCAGCAATGCTTGAACTCTTCCGAAAGTTTTATTTGGATTATTTTAATGTCTTCGCATTTTTAGTTGTTGTTGCCATCATGTGACCAGACTGCGTACATACCATCGGCTGCTTGGTGAACTTCCATTTAACGTTGACTTTCTATTGTGAGTGCAGGTTTCGTATGATCATGAACATGCTGCATATAATAATATTGTTTTATTCTGTTTGTGTATATTACCAGTGGTTTTTTTTCTTTCTCTCTCTCTCTCTTTGTCCCACCGCGCGTTTCAATAGTGGAAAAACGAGTTTTCTGTATACATTTTGTCGTGTAAATTATGTATATATTTGTATTGTGTATGCATGGCAAGGTTTTCAAACCAGTTTTCAGTTTCATGAAGTTAATTTGTGTTCATCGGATCTGCGGTTTTCTGCCTCAGCTTAATAATTATTTAGGGAGGGGGGAATGATGAGAAGGCCTGCTCATTGGCAGGACAATGTACCCGGTTTTGTTCAGTTGACAACAGACCTCAGCCGTATTAAAAATCATCGAACTGCATCTCTTGTCACAAGTCAGCGGCGGACACCATCACGCAAACTAAATCCAACCACTGACGACCTCCTCAGAGCTTGCTAGTTTATCTGAATTTTAGCTTTTAATAATAATAATAATAATGAGTATTGGCGCTTTACCCAATTTCATGAATCGGCTCAAAGCGCCGCGAACTGAACCCAACACGCGCGCTCACGTGAATCACACGCTTTCTCTCACACACTGGACATAAACACATTACAATCGCGTGGTGCGAAGGGTCAGCTCAGCTATTTAAATTTCGGAATTTTGAATCGCATTTATTTTTCAAATTTGGTGGGCTGAACATTTTCAAAGCGGAGGGGGAGGAAGCCGGAGTACCCGGAGAGAACCCCCGACGATCGGCCCGAATGAACGGTGCCACATACGAGAAGGAAAAATTCTTTGCCCCGAGTGGGAATCGAACCCCTGACCTCTCGCATTGGTGACAAGTCTCTTAACCACTAGACCACCGACCGCCCATCTTAATTCCATTAGTTTCTTTCACTTGCCTAGCTTGCCTCAGATGTGCCACAGGGGGGGGAGAACATGTTCTTGTGTGCATGTTGTGTAACGGCGCGTGATTTATGTAGTCAGCCCGCCCATGGCCATCTGCTGCGTAAGCTGGACAAGACGCACGATACACCCCTTGTTTGTGCTATCGATCTACGTGAAGCACTCTGTCAAAGTGTCAGTAGAAAACGCCGGGAACAGGTGGCAGGTGGTTCGAAACTTTGAGGAGAGAGGCGTTGGAGAGGGAGGGGGCTTGAGGGAGGTACAGAGATGGGTGGGCTGTCGTGCAATTGCGATTGAAATTCAATACAAACGCGCATCAGTGTAGATGGCCAAACGTCAGGGAATACGCAGCGGTTTAGAGCCAAAGAGGATGTTCTGCATTCTCCCTTCTATGTGTACCACGTATTCTCTCTCTGTCTCTCTCTCCCCCTCCCCCCCCCCCCCCACGCCTCCCCTCTCCCACTGCTGCAGCCCCAGTGCTTCATTCCTCCTTTGATAGGTTTGCTGAGTTTCAGCAGTTGAACACCACAGCAACTTGCTGGCAGAACCCCGTCCTCCCCCCCCCCCCCCCCCCCCCCCCCCCAAAAAAAAAAAGGATCACGTTAAGCTGGGTTTGACAGCATTTGTTTTTCAGGCATCATAGAGGAGTGGAAAGTACGTAATAATTGGAACGGCACTTTTTTCTTGTTTTTGCTTGTTCTACATGGCGCACTAGACTTTACGTAGAGCGACTTATTTTTATATTCTGTAACCAATTGTTCTTGGTACGTCATGCCGGTAAAGCACGGTGTTTTTTTTAAAGTGTTTTTCACCTGGTCAGTTCAAGATTTTTGTGGTAATCAAATCGTTTAACATTGCTACATGAAACTCAGCGAATACAAATAGGGCGTGTTAGAGGTAGACGATTCCCTACAGAGAGAGTTTTATTTTGATACCCGTCTGTTTTAACCTTTTTGTAATATCTGTCGGTTTTTTAGGACATCCTTGTCGTTGCATAATTGCTCTTTATTCACAGGCAGCCGGAGAGTTTCTTGTTGAAGTTTTAGATTGTTTTAAAGGGAGTATCTTGTAGAATCAAGGCTTTAAACCTTCCTTCTGCCTTTTGGCGGATTTCCAACTTTGGCTAAAGATTTTCTCTCCCACAAAGTAATCCCCCCCTGAAGCACTTAAAATCACGCCAAAGCGAACGAAATTGCACTAATTCGATTAATGTTCCTCCCCCCGCAAAACAAGCATTTTTGCCTCTGAAGCACTTACAATCATGCAAAACTGCACAGAGTGCAATCTAAAAAAAAAAAAAAAAAAAAAACACCTTCCGGGCGACCATGCCCTCGGATACCCATAGCATAATTGGCGGCTTTGTCACTTTGTCGTTAAATGCCAGACACTTTGGGATCGTGGACCACCTTGGGCTCTGAGAATATTCAGAAGATGAATCTTCAGGCTAGCCCAACCCCCTTAGTTGTGCCCAGAAAATTCTTTATACGCATTTTTTGTTTACTGAACACTGCCTCAGTACAGAAATCTGAAGAAAAAAAATGAAAAGAAATGTAAACGACTTCATAAGGTAACCAAGGAGTGTATTTAAAGACAAAAAAGAATAAACATTTTAATCATGAGATTGACCATAACCAATAGTTAGTAAAGATTGCTGAAACAGGAATGCAGTCTTAATTGCGAAATGCACCACAACCATTGCTATAGCATGAAACACGAAAAGAAAGGAATAAAGAGGAACATTTACCACGTAACAGGTTGAAACCTCGGCAATATCTGAATAAGCCATCACAACAGTTTCGTTCTCAACAACGTGGTTTTTTTTTTTTTTTTTTTTTTAAACTAGCATTCACAAACACGATGCATTTCATTTGCCGTAGTTTGCTTTTGGGAAATCATTCTTTTCCAAGGAATTAAGAAATTAAATCTATACAAACAATTTGAATGGAGTCAGTGACTGTTCAAGCCAGTGGTATTTTTTCTCTTCACTTTTTTTAAACAGTGTTTCACGATAAGTTTCCAGGGCTCATGCATTAGGTCTCATGCAGGTAGGACCACCGTTTGTGTATCTTCTGCCAGTAAGAATACTTAGGTCATCCAAACGCAGAATCAAAGCTGTACATTTATTTTTAAACTCCGCCGCTAATTCTGTCTGGTGAGGCAAGTGCGTTTCGTTTGTTATCCTTTAACACTGTATGTATATATCCTTGGCCATTGTGTGGATATATTATATATCCTTGGCCATTGTGTGGATATATTATATATCCTTGGCCATTGTGTGGATATATTATATATCCTTGGCCATTGTGTGGATATATTCAGGGTCTATTTTCCTCTATCATTACTGGTCGACACGATGCTCAGAATCTGCTGGGAGTTGGTACGTTTCGCTTGCTAAGTGAAAGACTTTGCTGAAAGAATCAATGGGGAAAAACAACAGCAACAACATCATCATCAGAAAGTCCCTGCTCTACCTCATGTTTGGACACACCTGCTAACGATTGGTTGGTTCCTTGGTTTTTAAGTACATTGCCGCTTTTTCATCATTTGACGGACAGCGAGGAAAATCCCAGCGTTAAATTTAGGCTGCCGTCCGGGACGTGATCTTATCACTGACGGTCCAACGAGATCGACTATGTATGTACTCCCCATGTGTCCCAGGTCAGTGCAGTTTGAGGCTTGAAGTGTCCCAGGTCAGTGCAGCTTGAGGCTTGAAGTGTCCCAGGTCAGTGCAGCTTGAGGCTTGAAGTGTCCCAGGTCAGTGCAGTTTGAGACTTGAAGTGTCCCAGGTCAGTGCAGCTTGAGGCTTGAAGTGTCCCAGGTCAGTGCAGTTTGAGACTTGAAGTGTCCCAGGTCAGTGCAGTTTGAGGCTTGAAGTGTCCCAGGTCAGTGCAGCTTGAGGCTCTGAGTGCCCCAGGTCAATGCAGCTTAAGGCTTGAAGTGTCCCAGGTCAGTGCAGCTTGAGGCTCTGAGTGCCCCAGGTCAATGCAGCTTAAGGCTTGAAGTGCCCCAGGTCAGTGCAGCTTGAGGCAGAAAGTGCCCCAGGTCAATGCAGTTTGAGGCTTGAAGTGCCCCAGGTCAGTGCAGCTTGAGGCAGAAAGTGCCCCAGGTCAATGCAGTTTGAGGCTTGAAGTGCCGCAGGTCAGTGCAGCTTGAGGCTCTAAGTGCCCCAGGTCAATGTAGCTTGAGGCTAGAGGTGCCCAGGGTCAATGTAGCTTGAGGCTAGAAGTGTCCGGGAGCCAAACAAACCGTATCTGTCTTATTACAGTGACTCGATCACCACTCGCTCACGAACCGACACACTTGGGGGACATTCTAGAATTCTTTGCCCCTCTCCTGTCTGAGGAACTGGCAAGAGATTCGATAGACGTCTTTCTCACTTGCCGTAAGTTCTGTAGGCAAATTCTGGTTCGGTAGAACTTTTCCTGTCTTACTGTTCTCCTGCAGGCAAATCGTGGATCGTTAGGATTTTTTTTTTTTTTTTTTTTTACTGTCCTACAGGCAGATTCTGAGCACCGTATCCCCGAAACCCCCATTACATGTTTCTTGTGCCTGTATGCCGTGGACTTTCTATGTAACATGCTGTTGTTGATTTTAGCGTGCGATCGCGACTTTATATAGGTGTCATCACTGTGTGTGTACATTTTGTCTGAAGTTTCGACGGTTTGGTTGTGAGACGCAAGGTATATTTTACGAGTGTGTCTTTGTGCAGTTCTTGTCTCCACGTGTTCTCATCGGTCATACTTCGTGCTCAAAGAAACTGGTCTGATAAATATATAGGTGTCGATTATATTATATATTATACAGTGAGTAGAGTAGTTCTGTAGAACTGTGTCTTGCCTCCATTTTGAAGGTCAGTGTCAATTTCAGTGTCAAAAGCTTTCAGTGGTGGCGTTTTTTTATTCTGCCATAATTGTGAGGTATTTTGCAGATTTTGTACACCCCGCCCCCCCCCCCCCCCCCCCCCCCCGGATGGCTAATTGTTTCCGACTGTTAAATGTCATTTCAGGATATTAATCACCACTTTGCAATTCGTTTCCTAGCCTGGGATGTCTGCATAAATTATGACTTCACTCGCACACTAGATTTAGGCTACTGGGGCGCGATGCATGGAGAAAGACCAACGACGTAACTCTGAGACTAGCTTGACGAAAGTGAGACTAAACATTAGTGAAAGATGCATGAACTGAAACTAAGGCAAGTTTCCCTACACGCACACGGATGATAGTCTCGACGTACACGTCTGAGACTAGAGCTAAGTCCCAGACTAGTTTACGCTCATGTCGTGCGTCAGACCCCAGTTTTCCATCGACCTACCTGAATTTAATTTAATGGAAATGACAGAGAATACATTTCAGCTGACTCATTCTTATTCATGATTCAGAAAGGTAGTATACGTATTCAGAAACTAAAAGAAGGGTTTGTTGCTTAAATTTCAAATGACAATGTAACACCACATATTAACACTACCTAACCACGTTTGGAAAATGGCTCTGTACATTGCAAACTTGACGTCTGTTTGTACAAATTGCGTTGTCCGCAGCTTACCATTGCTATGTAGATTTTTTTCTGTGGATGTTGAGTATTTTTTTGGTCCCGTATTTAACCCAGGTAAACAAGTTAAACACGTTTTGCTTTGCAATATTCAGTTATAATCATAGACGTGTAATTTTTCGGATGGTGCGCACGTTTGTAGTGTTGTCATGTGCAATAAGACGCTTGCATCTAGGGGCGTTCATTCTTTGACCAGAATGTCCGTAATAGTAGTGTTTCTTTTGGGTCGCAGTGCGCGATTTTCTAGGCTTGGCCTTAGCTGCCTTGCATGGCTTGGGAGGGGGTGGAGGGGTGGGCTTGGTTTTAAATGTAAAACGCTGTATTGGACAGGGCAGATTGGACTTGGAGAAAATATGTCGTCGGAGATTTGGCAGAGGAGTTGAAGTCTATACGACCAGTCAAGAATACGAAACAAACAATACAAAACACACAAACAACAACAGTGAGGTTTCTACACTGACAGTACAGTCATATGTCTTGCATAAACCGCATTAAAACGTACACAACGGTGACCAACGTAAACACAAACTGTTTCGAAGGGAGTAACTTCATCTAGACGCATATTTCAAGCATGTGTACAAATAGAAAATGAATTTCTCTCTGACTGTTACGACAGTACCAGCGCGGCAAAGAGGAGTGAACTCTTATTACGACTCAAGTCGTCCTTCGTGCAGAATAAGTTAAGAGTCCTCAACTCATTTATTGGAGAAGAACGAGAGACGAGAGAGCAGAGCGTGTAGAATGAGTTCAAGAAACCTCAACTCATTTGTTGGAGAAGAACCAGAGACAAGAGAGCAGAGAAGTATTGTGAAAGCAAGACGCTGTGTATGCCTTCAAACCGTTTCTGTCTATGGACCCACAAGTGAATGAACTTAGAGGATCGTGGGTAATTATGATACATAAAATGAACTTTGCCAGAAAGCAGAGAAGAAGCTGAAGGACAGCACAGACTGTTCATTAGAGTTTGGAACAATCGCTGTGTAGACGGTTAGGAATAGTCGGTCAATATTTGCAGTTTAGGTAGTGTGTAGAACACTCTGATACTTCCGTTGTAGTAAAAACTTTCATTTTGTGCGTACAGATGGATGTTTGCACCTTTGTTTGTCGTCACCTCGCTTCTTTTTATCTTGTATTCGTCGATGGATAACAGGAATCTATTCAATGAACGGTTGTTGCATCTCTCTCTCTCTCTCTCTCTCTCTCTCTCTCTCTCTCTCTCTCTCTCTCTCTCTCTCTCTCTCCCTCCTCCATTGCTATAGCTTATTAAAAATATTTTAGTATTACGCGTTCGAATTTCGCTTGTCTGAACAAAGTGTAGGCACTAGGCACCAGGCTTGATGTTGTAGCTTTGAAAGACTAGTTAATTGGAGTCTTTGCTCTCCGTTTCGTCTCAGCTTTGAACGAAATCGGAGCAGTGTTTTTGTGTTTTTTTCGCGCTTTTTTGTGAGAGCTAGGGAGCTGATTCAGTGTCGTTTTCGCCAGAATTTTTTATGAGTATTAAATCTTGTATAAGAATCTCTGTGTGTGTTGTTTTTGTGTGAGTGTAAATTGTGTCTGTGTAGCGACACAAGGCTTCTTGGAAAGGACTTCCCGTACAGTAACTGGGACGTGAAGTCACCTTTGACCCGTCACTCGTTGCGTTCTCAATGTCGGCTGGGGTGGATCGACACGGGAGAGATTTTGTGTCAGTAAACTGTCCCCCGTGAACTTCACTGACGCTTTGTTGATCATTCCATTCTCACTCGGGCGTAACCAAAATGGCCGCGAGTGTTTCCAGTGCTACCACTCTTCAAAAGTAGCACTGCCCGGACGGAGACTGATTGTTTCCAGATAGTCGCATCGAGTGTTTCCATGTGCACATTAATTTTCAGGAGCACCGAGTGTTTCCAACGCCGGGAAATCAGCCTGTCAGGGTGAAACTGAGAAAGGGGCCGTTTATAACAACAACAACAACAATAATAATCATCTCTTTGATATAGGCGCTTTATCCCAAATATTTGGCTCAAAGCGCCGCGAGCTCAACTCAACAAGCACGCTCACGTGAATCACACGCATTCTCTCACACACTCTGAACACTGAACACATTACATTCACGTGGTGCGAAGGGCCAGCTCGGCAAATTAAGTTTCGGAATTTTAGAACTGCATTTATTTTTGAATTTGGTGGGCTGAACATTTCCAAAGCAGAGGCGGAGGAAGCCGGAGTACCCGGAGAGAACCCCCGACGGTCGGCCCGAATGATCGGTGCCACATACGAGAAAGAAAAAATCTTCATCCCGAGTGGGACTCGAACCTGACCTTTTGCATTGCTGACTAAGTCTTAACCACTAGACCACCGACCGCCCCAACCGGACCACACCCTTAACTGATGCGTTACTACGATGCAAAGTCGTCTGCTAAAACATTTACTTCCATAATACATGTAGTCGGATGAAGAAGAAATAAAAATGAGAGAAAAGGTGCACTCATTTCAGGAGCAGATTGGTTTAAACGGGTTTATTTCAATACATGTTATAGAAACGTAGCAATGAATGAGCATGGAGGGTGGGGTGGGGGGTTTAACGTCCTTTTCCACCACATACGGGTGATATCAAAGACGGGGCAACGATGAAAAAGCCAGCAGAAATATTTTGGCTCCAGCCGGGAGGGTGGGTGTTGGGTGTTTGGGAGTTTAACGTCCTTTTCCACCACATAGGGTGATATCAAAGACGGGGCAACGATGAAAAAGCCAGCACAATATTTGGCCCCAGCCGGGATTCGAACTCACGACCCGAGCATTGGAAGTCCAACGCTCTACCGTTCGGCCACCCCGGCTCCCCGGCTCCAGCCGGGATACGAACTCCCGACCCGAGCATTAGAAGTCCAGCGCTCTGCCATTCGGCCACCCCGGCTCCCCGAATGAGCATGAACAAGCACAGGTTATAAATAATAATAAGAAGAAGAAAAAGAAGAGGAAGAATGAAGATTTGTCTGGCGCCCAACCTACTGCTGGAGCTCACAATAGCAGAAAGGCATTACATACATACACATTAAATACACGTCACATTTCATACATATCAAATACACGTCACATACACGTTACATACACACAGTCATGATGCATCCTAACACGACATAATGATGGTGACAGTGATAGTAAAGCAGTCATGGAACACAGGAACAAGTTATAGCTCAGGAAATGCACACTAGATGCAGAACTTTATGGCTGCGTGCAGTTTTTTTTTTTTTTTTTAAATAGACATACCCTCAGTGTGTGCATTTATGACGCTCTAGCAGTCCACACAGGTTGGCAGTAAGGTGTTGTGCATTGATATTGTTCATTAAAGGTTCTACGGTGAACCATAAAATGTCCTTGAAGAGAACCGGATTGAGCTACACTGTACGTCGGATGATTTTTGCCTCACGTGTATAACAAAGTGAGTCTATAATATAGCCCTCCGTTGTCTATCGTCTGTCTGTCTGTCCGTCTGTGACAAAATTTAACACTGGCTGGCCTTGTTTCTCTCAGGAACTGTACGGTTAGGGTGGGGAGCTGAGGGTTTAACATCCTCTTCCATCATGAGAGTACAATAAGCACGCGGTTTTCTGCGATGGACACTGACTTGACAGGAAAAACGGGTGCATGCTCACATTTCGAACAAGTGGCTTTATCAGAGAACAAACGTTGCCGGCAAAAGTTGTGACTCCGTAGTAGCACCCAGCGCATAAAAAATTCTCCGCCGTCTTGACTGCCCACCCAAGCGTTGGGCGACCGCATATCTCGTGGTATCTCGTCTCCAACACTGTCAGCAATACCGCGCTTCAGTGGGCACCAAACACTACACGTGTTCGGTGGAAGTGGCCTGTGACGCGGGATACCTAAACCGTCATATCCTAGACGCTGGAGCGGCGCCCTGAAACACCCGTCAGCAGAGACAGTTTCTCCCAGGCACATTCTGTGGAGAGGGACTGCCGTGGTACGTAAACATATACTTTATTCAATCAGTAGATTCACGAGGTGTTGTCAGAGTGGACGATAGTGTTTCCGGGGCTACTCCGCTTCCAAAAGTCGCACCGCCAGGACATAGTGTTTCCATACAGTAACACCCTTTCCATTTTCACATTTGAGTGACTCCGAGTGTTTCCAGCTGAAGTCGGTCTGGTAGGGTAAGGGGAGCCGGGGTGGCCGAATGGTAGAGCGTTGGACTTCTAATGCTCGGGTGGTGAGTTCGTATATCCCGGTTGGGGCCAAATATTTGTGCTGGCTTCTTCGTCGTTGCCCAGTCTTTGATATCACCCGTATGTGGTGGAAACTGAAAGGACGTTAAACCCCTAAACACCCAAGCACCCACCCTGTTCGGGTAAAACTGACTGAGACTGGAAAGGAGCCGTTTATCGGCCAGACAAAGACTTCTAGTTAGTAGCGCTACTACAATGGAAATTAAGACGTGTTCATGTTCATATTTCAAACATACATATTATGATGGATTGATCTGCGGGCGACCAGTCATCATCGCTGCTCAGTTTAAAACTTACAATTTTACTTGAAATCTTCAGGGCCCGCAAGCACATTGAGTACTATTCGCGAATAGGCTATTCACGTCAATTCGCGGAAAGCTATTCGGACCCTTTCCGCGGATAGTGCCTATCCGATTTCGGTATGCATAAGGCCCTATTCGCACCTGATGGGGGGGGGGGGGGGAGGGGGTCTCATAATGACTGGTTGAAGGGGAGCACGAAGCACTGAGCCGATCAGTGTTGTGTGGCCAGCCATGCGTGAACGTTGAATGATCAAGGCTGCATTGTGTCTATGGTTGATTTCATGTAAATAGTTTAGTGGCACAACTTCCCACGGAGACTGATGCTGTGAAGCGAAAATCAGTTGTGTAGTGGGCGACACCAGTACTGAAACTGTCTTGTGAGTCACACACACACACACACACACACACACACACACACACACACACACACACACACACACACACACACACACACACACACACACTGAGACGGACAGAGAGAGAGAGAGAGAGAGAGAGAGAGGTTGAAACCTTTATTTCAGGACAGAGTTGTTGGGCACTTTAAGGCCTCTCTTACACACTGTCCTGCTAACACTACAATAGACTATTCAACTAAGTATTAAGACCACATTAAACCAGAATCTATGTGGCAAATCAAGGAGATTAGTACAAAACAAGCAAGTACAACAAAACACAAAAGATGTGTGAAAGAGCAGAGAGAGAGAGAGAGAGAGAGAAGTCGAAGTCGAAATAATTTATATTGATCTTGGCACGACGGTAATCATCACCAGGTGAGAGGTGGTAAGCTACACAGAAGGGGGGGGGGGGGGAGTGGGTGGTGCGGGGGGGGGGGGTGCGGGGGGGGGGGGGGGGGAAGACTTGTCACTCTGGGTTGTAACGTTCTGATTTTGCGATGACTAACATCCAAACTAGAACGCGTCATCTTCTTTCTTCCCGACATCAGGCTCTGATGACGCGATAGTTCATATTAATTTTTCATGACGCCACACGGATAACCTCCTCCAGCGGGATTTAAAAAAAAAAAAAAATCTTTTCTCCGAGAGAGAGAAAACCATCGAGGAATCTGCTGGTAATTACCTCGCCGGGAGGAAAAGAAATTCGGATTGTTTTCACCTTAACAAACTCGTGCATTTTGAATCATCCAGCGTCATACGCGTACACTTGCGCACAGTTAAAGTTTAAATTTAAGTTTCAGGCAGTTGTTACCTGTTCTTAGAACACTGATTTCATCTACAGTACAACCAAAGACCTTGGAAACACTGAGATCTTTCCTGCAAATTAACTCACTCTCTACGACTGCAGTCAGTAGTGCGCGAAATCTTCGTCCTCTTCCACCGTTGCTAGTCCTTACCAGGTTTTCGAGGCGTGATTTCTTCGGTTTCTGTTTTGGCTGGTTACCATTGTGTACGTTTATCGTGCGTTTTATGCGGTAAAAAGAATGGTCAAAAGACGGCGGCTTGATGTCACGGCAGGTGCTCCAGGCAACTAGTGTCAGACGTAATTATAATGTAACGTCGGTGTAGGAAGGGTTAAGAAGGATCGCGTTTTTTTTTTTGTTTTGTTTTTTCACGTTTCGTATGACCCCGCCAACTCGAAAGTTTTACATTAGTGTCCGGGATTTTTGTGTCCTTTTCATATAAACCCGCCCCCCCCCCACCCCCCGAAACAACAAACAAACAACCCCTCCCCCCCCCCCCCAATCCCAAAAATCAAACAAACCCCAAAACAAAAAGCAAACAAACAAACAAACCCAAAAACAGAAGCAACAAAACAACAACAAAACCCAATCAAACAACCAACCAACCAACCAGCCAACAAAGGAAGAAAGAAAGAAAGAAAGACCCCCCCCCAAAAAAAAACAAAAAACAACAACAAACAAACAAACAAACAAACAAAAAACCAACCAAACAAACAAAAACAAAAACTAAAAAACCACACAAACAAACAAAAACAAACACCCCAAAAAACAAAACAAAACAAAACAACAACAACAACAAAGGAAAAAAAACCCAACAACAGCAAAACAATCTTTTTAACTGGTGGTTAGTACCTTGCTGAAATAAGTCGTCAACAGAGACAAAGGTAGTAAGAAGCTGTTTTGTCATGGTGTTGCGGTAGGAACGTGACTTGAATCTGGGTGTACACATGCATAGTCACGAGCAACGCTGAACCATGTGTGATGCTGAATGTTAAAGTAATTCAATACGGACTGTATAGAATAGGTCCAGTCGTGAACACACACACACACACACACACACACACACACACACACACACACACACACACACACACACAGACACACGCACGCACGCACGCACGCACGCACGCACGCACGCACGCACGCACGCAGAGGCACGCACGCACGCACGTACACAGACACAGACACACACACGCACGCACACACACACACACACACACACACACACACACACACACACACACACACACACACACACACACACACTTTACCTCGGTAGCACCACCAATTGTCGTCAAGCAATTGTCGCCAAGCACAGTAGTAATAATATGCATGCAGACAATGGCTTCTACTGCTTCATGTACGATTGTGTATTCAGATCACGTAGTCACTTCAGTCGAAGCACTCATGTTTTCTTCCCATAGACTGCACTAACATGGCACTGAATTCGCTCCAGTTAATTAAGTTATTGCGTACAGCCCCAAAGTCAGCAAACGTGAATTCAGATATTGCGATGTGTGTGTGTGTGTGTGTGTGTGTGGTGTGTGTGTGTGTGTGTGTGTGTGTGTGTGTGTGTGTGTGTTGTGAGAGAGAGAGAGAGAGAGAGAGAGAGAGAGAGAGAGAGACCCCCCCCCCACACACACACACACACGCACTCGCACGCAACGCACACTCACACACACACACACACACACACACACACGCACACGCACGCACACTCACACACACACACACACACAAGATGGTGGGTGTGGAGGAGTGGGGTTACGAATAAGGCAGAGAGAGAGAGAGAGAGAGAGAGAGAGAGAATTAAAAAACAAAAACAAACAAACATCGTTCCGTTCTGTTCGAAAGTCCAAACGAATTTCACCGACCTGACCAAAAAAAAAAAAAAAAAAAAAAAATTGCAAACGAATAAGGTTCGCCATAGCCCGTATATGACTCAAACAACCTTGACAATAAGCATTGTGACATGACTGAACTCAATCCCAAATCTTTGATCGCCGGTTTCGTCACATGCATTGTATCTTTCCCCACTTATCTGGAACAGCGTCAAAGTCTGACACGATAATTACAATTTTATCGACCAGTCACCAAACTGTACAATACATACAAACTAGTCGCATTGTCAGAGAAGGGTTGTTGCGGTCGGCGGGAACATCCATGGCTCGGCTGTTTCTTTTTTTTTTATCTTTGTCTTTCTAGCATGGCGTGACATTGTGTGCGCGCGTCAGTTCGGTCGTCATGATAACGTAGAGTTGGGTTTCGCGGCAATACCATACACATTCTGCGCAGCAAAAGTCGGACACTGGTCTGTCTCGAAGTGCCTTTTTTTGGCAAGCATTCAGATACACAATGCTAGCATGAACCAACAAGGGATGAAACTCTTCCTGGCAAGAAAGAGTTACGGGAAGTTGTTGTTCCAAAATGTGTCATTTCGGCAAGGTCAGGTTACGCCTCGTAGCTGATTTATGGTCGGTCAAACCGGTGAAACTATACCCAGTGGTGAAAGAGAATAGATTAATCTAGTCCTGCATCCTTATTTTGTCTGAAATAGTGCTCTTTTCCTTCAAAATCAACACAAGTGAACATTTCACAGACTGAATTCGTGTAATGAGATGGAAAGAACGCACCGCTCCCAAAATGGCATGTAATTGTGCTATGCAGATACGGATTTAAAAAAAAAATGCTGTATTTTCCTGTTAAATATAACGCTGCGCGTGACACCCTAGAAATGTTTTAAGATTACTCCCCCCCCCCCACCTGCCACCACCCCCTCCCCACCCTACTTCCCCCCCCCCCCCCCCTCAAAAAAAAAAAAAAAAATCCAGCTGCCAAAGACTCATGTGTAAGGTAAATTTCAACAAATTCCAATATTCCATTTTTTTGTTGTTGTTGCAATGCTAGCAGCGACCACATACCCCCTCATTCCTCCGTTGTCTGCTGGCTCTTGTGCCACCCGCGTATAAATACAAATAGTCCACATGCCAGGCTCATTTCCGGTTCCCCATGTGTTCACTACTGCCTAGAATGAAACGTATTTAGAAAGCCAAAAAAAAAAAAAAAGCCCCAGATTGCATTTTTTTCACTCTGCACACAAATTTAAAAAGAAACAAAAATTCTTTACATGCTCCGGAAGCTATAACTATTGTGTAACCTGTAAAGGGCCTCTGCCGGAATTCGAGTCCAATACGGCACACGCATGCGCGGCGCGAATGTCCGCAGAGGCAGGTTTCCAGCCGGACTGGACAATAGTAACTGGATCTGCTAGGGCAGAATGCGCCGCACAGCAAGTGTTCCTTGTGGTGTCAGCTCCAGGGAACGCACACGTTATTTTGCACACGACACCGAGAATAAAAAAAGAAGAAGAAAAGCAAAACACGATCTCTACATAAAGCGATTTCGACACAAGCTTCTGTCCCTCTGCACGCGTACAACTGATACCGTGCGTGATCCGATTAAGCTGACGCCGGGAACATAATGATATGATTTAAGAATCAGTGTGTCGACTGGGGCAAGTATAGCCAATGTGCCGAAGTGTGGTGACAGTGTGCGTTACACTGAAGTCTTGTTTTGGATTTACGCCCCCAGAGGACTGTCCAGCGTGAGTAAAAGTCATCTTCATATTCAGTTGGTTTTTCTTCTTCGATAAGTGCTTTGTTTCACTGCATGCAGGAAGTCGTGCCAGTCTACATAGTACAGAGTGAGTCGCGTTTGCTCTTCTGTCAGTCTTGTGTGTCTGTGCTTGTCAGTCAGAATGATATCACCTCGAAATCAGAATGATATCACCTCAAAATCAGAATGATATCACCCCGAAATCAGAATGCTATCACCCCGAAATCAAAATATAACCTCGAAATCAGAATGATATCACCCCGAAATCAGAATATCACCCCCGAAATCAGAATGATATCACCTCGAAATCAGAATGATATCAGGGAAGCTTCGTACGGCCTTTGTGCTTCTAACAGCATGGTGAGAAATGCCGAGGGGAAATAACTTTCCCACACTCACATGAATCCCCTACTGCTCAGTTGTACTCAACACTTACTGCTTGCGCCTGTGGCCTGGGCACCATGCCTGGCAGAACACGCGAGACTCAGTAGGTGTTGCTCGCCTGAAGCCATCTTGTTGTTTTACCGTCTGATACTCGTAGCGTGCATGCTATCCATGTAATTAAACCACCTAAAAAAACTGGCTTCACACCAGCCCATGGGAGTCGATCCATGTTCTCTACTTTACGTGGTCAGTCAAAATGGCGGGGAGTGTTCCCAGAGCTATTAGCGTTTCCAGTCGTTTTCTAAACGGTTAACACGCGGCCGATTTCTTTCACAATGACAAATTACCTGATAAGTTCTGTGACAGCAGCGCCGAGTATTTCTACTTTCAAATGTGAGTAAAAAAAAAAAAAGAAAAAGGTGGGTGGGTGGGTGTTTAGGAGATTTACGCCCTCTTCCACCATGTACGGGTGATATCAAAGACGGGGCAACGAGGAAAATGCCAGCACAAATATGTGGCCCCAGCCGGGATTCGAACTCACGACCCGAGCAGTTGGACTGCAACGCTCAACCCATTCTGGATCCGCCCCCCCCCCCCCCCCCCCAAAAAAAAAAAAAAGAAAACAAAAAAAAGGAAGATGAAAATGGAGACCAACAACAACAAACAACAACAACAGCAGCAGCAGCAACAACAACAACAACAACAACCACCTCCACCCCCCCCCAAAAAAAAAAAAAAACAAAAAAAAAAAAAAAACAAAAAAAAAAAAACAAAAAAAAAAAAACAACACAAAAAAACACAAAAAAAAACCCACCACCAACAACAACAAAATCCCAATTCGGAAAACGGTTTGTCGATAAGAACGAAAGGGGCCTGTTACCAAACAGAAGAGGACTTTCACAAAAACGTACCTACTATTCAATGACGTATGCATGCTTCTACTTCAAATACATGGCTTTGTTTTAGAGAAATCGTTGTCGAATCTTTTAAATCGATGTACAGGCAGGGGGTGGGATGGGTGGGTGTTTGGGAGCTCAACGTCTTTTTTCCACCGCGTATGGGTGATATCAAAGATTAAGACGGGGCAAAGAGAAAAAGGCCAGCACAAATATTCGGCCCCAGCTGGTACAGGCAGGCGAAAATGTCAAAACAACAACAACAACAACAGCGGCGACAACAACAACAACAGCAACACAGCATCAACATCAGCAACAACAACAACAACAACAACAACAACAACACGTAAAAACGCGTGGATACTCACAGTTCAAATAAAATTCCAAACACATGATTTTGCCTGAGAGAAGTCGTTCTCAAAACTTTTCTAGCATCAGGAAAACATCCGCCATCTTCATTAACCCCCCGCGTATATCTTACCGCTCAATGCAATCGTAGCTTCAAACTTTCATGCCTTTTTTTTGTTCGGTTTTAATTAAGTCTTCCTCCGTAGCGGGACCTTCAAGTCGTTTGAATGTTTAATGTAATTCATCGGGTCCGATTTTCATTTCATGATTACATATTGATCGGTCTGAGAGTTTCGAGGGGGGAAAAGTCACCATCGCTCACAAACGGTTTGAGCTGGGTCAGTATTGCAGTTTGCTGTGGCTTCAAGTCAGAGCTCTGCGTCATAAAGGTAGGTTTCTGTTGTTGGTGGTACATTTTAACCATTTCTACTCTGCCGCTTCCAGCATACGTTTGTGGTGCCGTTACCCAGACCCAGCCGTTATCTGTACCGGGAGGCCAGACGTGGAATCAGGACACTGAAACCTCCCGGCTGTATTGTGAATGGGTGGGTGGGAGGGGTGTTTTGGAGTTTAACGTCCTTTTCCACCACGTAAGGGTGATATCAAAGACGGGGGTAACGAGAAAAAGGATGCTCGATCGCTAGGAAAAACGTTTTAATTTCGGGGAAGTGTTGCTTAGATGTTGTACATTGACATCTCCTTCACTGATATTCTGCTGTAAAAGAGTTGCGCTGCCCACATAATTATTTTCATTTTCGCCAGTCTAGACAATCATACATTTTATTAAGCCAGTTTAAATGTTCTGCATGTTAGTTTTTGGCCGTATGGTTAGGCAGGGCGCTGAATTTAGATGAACTACAATCTGTTCATCTGCCTCCCTGCCTGCCTGTTGGTCTGTCTGCCTGTCTGTCTGCCTGCCTGCCTGCCTGCCTGCCTGTTTGCCTGCCTGCCTTGCCTACCTGCCTGCCTGTCTGTCTGTCTGTCTGTCGGTCCGCCTGTCCTGTAAATTTCTGCCGTGTGGTAAGGCTGGGCATTGAATCATGACGAACCCGATCTGTGTATCTGCCTGCCTGCCTGTCCGTCTTTCCGTCTGTCCCCCCCCCTCCCCCCCCCCCCTCCCGTGCTCCATACCCTGAGGTTGGACTTTGAACACGTCACACTCCATCAGCTACCACCACAATTACGCCGCTGGCGGGAAGAAACAACGCAGGAAACAATCTATCACTGTATCTTTGAGTGAGTCGTTGTGAACAAAGCCGACTGATCTGTGATCTGCGCCACAAAAAAAGGCAGACGGAAAGCCTGAAGCCTTGCTTGAAACAGAAATTCACATATTGTATTCTCATATACTGTAGCTCGACTTGCATGTGGAAATTATTGATCCTGAGGTGAAGAGTATGCGAGCACCCACATCTCATATTTTAACGTATTGATCAAGGCAACTACTATACAGCAACACCTGAAGGAGTGATTCGCTTCATAGAAGGCCCAAGGTAAGCTTATACACTACCAACCATATGTCAGCTCACGGTTCAGCCCAAAAATTCTACCTCGAACCTGAGGAAGCCTGCGTGCTCTGCACCAGACAGCACGCTCTTTTTCGCGGGATGTACTGTAGACTGGTGGTGCGCCTTTGAAAGGTTGTGTGCATGACGGATCAAGTCAATATGGCGGACAGTTAGCCTGGTGCTACTCTCATTCATACGTTTTTGACGACGATCACTCATGGGTTGCCCGAACTAATATGGGCTTTGCCTGACAACAATGGACGAACTCCACTCCTTATAATCAAAAGTGCCGCCGGAGCCCCTTGAATTCAGCCAATCGCGTCCCATGGCATAATGAGCACAACACATGGCATGGTCTGGCAAACTTTTTGCCAGACACTACAACGAGGGAAGCACGTGTAGTTTGATATGACTGAAACATGGAAAGAAAGCAGTAAGTCCATTGACGTCATTTGAGGAAAAAGACCATTACAATCACTCTCTCTCTCTCTCAATCTCTTTCATCTCTTTTCCTTTGAAATCACCCCCTTTCCCTTGAAATCACCCCCTTTTCCCAAACGCCAAGAACGTACTCTATTTCGCCGGATACCCGAATGGTAGAGCGTTGGACTTTCAATGCTCGGGTTGTGAGTTCGAATCCCGGCCGGCTGGGGCCAAATATTTGCATTGGCCTTTTTTCCCTTTGCCCCGTCTTTGGTATCACCCTTATATTGTGGAACACCCAAACACCCACCTACCCACTCGTCAACACACACGGCAGATTAATGGGCGAGGCTTTGGCGTGCTGACTGGAGTCGTTTATTGTCGTCAAACATATTGAATCAAAGTAGCGGCAGGAAAAGAAAACTCCATCTGTTTTGCTCCCCACCCCCTCTCCGTCGCATGTCTCTCGTAGTTATAAGGTATATGGATCTGCGCGTGACAAAAATCGCGGATATTATTCGCAGTCCATATTCAAAATCGATGTCAGCATGCCATGACCGTTCTTGTGGGGTTTCTTTATGCGCAAAGACAACAGCTGTGTCCGTAATGACGCCTTGTAGTTGTACCGACGCGACATACACCAACATGTACCACCCAGCTCGAGTCAGCTGGAGTTTTCACGAAAATTCAGTGGTGCATGAACTGTTGTGTAGATGGTTAGTGATTAGTAGTGACGCAGTTTGCAGTCTTGTGTGCGAAACTGGATCTACTCTTAGCGGTACGCTCAACGAGGAAATTCAACAGGTTTAGCACTACAGGATACACTTGGGTGTGTATCGCGTCACTACAGGCTAAGAGGACTTCCCGCGACAACGCATAAAGCTTTACAGTGTGTTTCTACAGCTCTGCGACGTATGTTTTGTCTGGGGAAAATTTTGCACAAGTTGTTGGGAGTGAGTAGTCATTCATTCTTCTTCTCCGTCGTCGTTCACTAGATGGAGATTCCAGTCTCCCGCACGAATGCAGTTGTCCTCAGAAGGTCCTCTAGGTCGCTATAGAGCTTGACCCGCAGCGGTACTGGTCCCGGTCATGTTTCTTGTCTGGGAGCTTCACGCGAGCCGGCAGTGTTGTAGCAGGTGTTCAGCATTCATGTCGTCTGCATTTGCATGCGCACTTCTCAGACTCGCCGATTCTGAATTTGCTGTACGTATGAGCGTTTAGTCCGTTGTGTCCAGTCCTCAGTCGGAACAGGATGACCTGCCTCTGGTCTGTTTAACTTGTGGTAGCTGTCAGACTTGTTGAAGTTAAGGTGATGCTCCTTCCATTTCGTCGTGGAGAGGGCTTTGATTATGGTCTTTTCCTCAGCATAATTATTATGATACCTGCCTGTCCTCTTGTTCTGTCTGACCTCCCTCCTTTGCCAGCCTATCTGCTTGTTCCTTGCCCTGGACCCCACAGTCCCAGAGTATTCATTCAAAATTACACGTTCAACAATGGAAGTTTTCATTTCATACAAAGAAGGCTATAGCTATTGTTAATTGCTGCACTGGAAGTGGTGTGTGTGTGTGTGTGTGTGTGTGTGTGTGTGTGTGTGCGTATGCGTAGGCGCTCATATAGACCAGCTGTGTCTCACCAAACGGGCTAACTCTATCTTTGCTAAGCCAGTTCAGTTTCGCTCGTAAGTGGGCCTATACGCTCGAAATACTCTCTCTTGGTGATTAGTACAGCTCTTTATGCGATACAATGGTTTTTACACGTTGCGCGAGCGGTCGAACACTGCTGGACTGAGCCCGATACTCAGTGTGGTCACCGCGTCATCGAGTACGCTTCCGTTTGCCTAAATGTCAGCATTAATAATAATAATAATAATAATAATGAGTATTGTAAAGGCGCTTTACCCATTTCATGATTCGGCTCAAAGCGCCGCGAACTGAACCCAACACGCACGCTCACGTGAATCACACGCATTCTCTCACACACTGTACATAAACACATAACAATCACGTGGTGCGAAGGGTCAGCTCAGCTATTTAATTTCGAAATTTAGAATTGCATTTATTTTTCAGATTTGGTGGGATGAACATTTCCAAAGCAAAGGGGGGGGGGGGGGGGGGGAAGCCGGAGTACCCGGACAGAATCCCCGACGATCGGCCCGAACGAACGGTGCCACATACGAGAAGGAAAGATTCTTTGCCCCCGAGTGGAACTCGAAAACATGACCTCTCGCATTGGGGACAAGTCTCTTAACCACTAGACCACCGACCGCCCCACTTTATCACAGACGCTATCATATCACTGTCCAGGTGTCAGGGTATGACGACAGATACTACGAAAACAGCTCAAAACCATCTGTGTGTATAACAACAGTAGCAGTAATTCCCTTTATCTCTTAAGAGCCCAAGTTCCACCACTTCCTGCTCTCTGTATGACAAGACTGGTTACAACGAGCCACGCACACCAGTAGGAGCCACTTCACAAGCCACTTTTACGGAAGGCGTGGGCCTTCCCCGTTAGGCCTGAGACTAGGGGTGTTCGGTTTTACCGATTTTCCGGTTAAAATCGGTCCGACTTTCTCACGGTTCGGTAAACCGGTTTTGGCCTTAAAAAACCGGAAAACCGCGGTTTTTCTAAGGGACATCACTCGTCGTTTTTCAGCCCATTACAAGACACCCTCCTCCTCCCCCTCCTCCTTATCATCATCATCATCATCATCATCATCATGTTGTTGTTGTTGTTGTTGTTGGCTGAACAGGGAAACCGGGGTGGCCGAATAGTAGAGCGTTGGACTTCCAACTTTCGGGTCGTGAGTTCAAATCCCGGCTAGGGCCAAATATTTGTGCTGGCTAAAGTCGTTGCCTCGTCTTTGATATCATCCGTATGTGGTGGAAAAGGACCTTAAACTCCTAAACACCCACCCACCCACCTTTGTTGGCTGAACATTTCCAACGCAGGGGTACAGGAAGCCGGAGTAGGCCCTACTAGGAGACCCCCCTCCCTTCCCCCCTTTCATCTCTTGGGGAAACGTTAGAAACAATAGATGACGTATACATAGCCGGTTAACCGGTTTTAAACCGCGGTTTTCTATTGGAAAAACCGGTCAAAAACCGGTTTGAGAAATCGTACCGGTTCCACCCTCTACCTGAGACCGCTGCAGATTGCGTAATAGTGGCTTGAAGTGGCTCCTACTGGTCTGAAGATTTGCGGCTTTTTTGCATGGGCTTTTAAGGGTGGTAGTTTGGCGGTTGCATCTTAATTATGCTTCGATTCAGAGAGAGAGATAGATAGATAGATAGATAGATAGATAGATAATTTGCGGCTTTTTGCATGGGCTTTTAAGGGTGGTAGTTTGGCGGTTGCATCTTAATGCTTTCGATTCAGATAGAGAGATAGATAGATAGATAGATAGAGAGATAGATAGATAGATAGATAGATACAGTCGAACACGCTTAAGTCGAATTCGCAAGGGAAATGGATTTTTGTTCGACGTATCCGAAGTTTGACTTATCCGTGACGACTCTAGCTTCGAGTTAAGCGAGTTGCACCTTTTCACCCTCTGATTCGGTTTGGAAACTGAAATTTACTTTCCCTGGTCAACATGAACTTACTGCTGCTGCGTTGGTATAGTTCGCCTCCTTGTGTCATTTGCACCTGCTGTAAATGCACTGCGACCGTCTGAACAACATAGCGATTGCACCATCAGTTACCACAAGGTAACCTCAACCCTAAATCTAACCCTAAACCGATATAAGCAGGCGAACTCTACTAAACGAGTGTGGATGCGTTTGAATAGTTTGCCCAGTACGGCCCAGGGGTGCGAACTATACTGAGCCTTACTGCTAGGATTTGTTATATTCAATACGCTCGTGTAAGCTGCCATATCATCGATTCTCCGTAGCTATTTTGTTCACTTTAAGTTCACTTTCAGTTCAGAGTATTGGCTTGGTCTTACCATAGTCACACATGCAATGCAGAGGAATTAGAAAGCCAAGTTCTTCTGTTTTGTTCTGACATGAAAGCTGTCTGGCACCAAACGGTGATAAGTTTCCAGCTTATGTTTTTCTTCTTCTTTTCTAGTTTCACTGACTGTTATTCTGCTTGTAAGATCAGCAGCGTCATCTGTGCGTGTGTGTGCGCGCGCGCGTGCGCGTGTGTGTGTATGTGTGTGCGCGCGCGTGCGCGCGCGCGTTCGCAGTCATATGGTCGCATGTGCTCAATAAATTCTAGTGCAACGTCATATAAACACACGCAGTCACATAGCAGAAAGATCCAACTCTAACGGCACCAACCGGCAAACTCTCTCTCTCTCTCTTCCTCTCTCTCTCTCTCTCTCACACACACACACACACACACACACACATTTCACACACCAGGAATAACTCACTGCTTACCCTCCGAAACCGACGGCAAATCACCTTCTTAACACTGGCGACAGAAAACCTCACAGATCAGGGGCACAGGGTCAGATCTCACGCCTAGCTCTGTTCTTGTACGTGTTTCTCGCCAATTTCGTGTTCTACCACCCAAGATAACCAGCCCTAAGGCCCGCAGGACATATAACACTGTCAACCTGTACTTGCACGGAAAATGTTAAATCTCTGTGCAAGCCGTGTTTTGGAGCTGATGCATCAGACGGACAAAAAGAAATTCCCGTGCCAGCGACTGGTACGACTTATCCGAGGCTAAAATTGCAGATTCCGTTTGACATAACCGAGTTTTGACTTATCCGTTTTTTGAGTACTCGTTCGACTTAACCGTGGAAAATTTAGTCATACAAAGAGCAAGTTTTGCCGGGAAAAACTTTTTGCTTCGACGTATCCGAAGTTCGACTTAAGCGTGTTTGACTTAAGCGTATGGGTCTGTAGATAGATAGATAGATAGCACTTTCACGCTTTACAGTACATTTCACGAGCATTACAGCGTAAATGCTTATGCAAATAATAAGAACTTATCAATTCAAAATACGAGAGAAATACACATTAAAAAAATCTAAGAGAGAGAGAGAGAGAGAGAGAGAGAGATCGCGTAGCCGTAATGACCATGTACAGCCAGAGGCGACTAACGCCATCAGCAATTTAGATCTGATTATTATGCTGTCCGCTCACGTAGATAATACATTGTGTACAGTCAAGCCTATATATCCTGGAGCCGGTAAACATTACAAAATAATACCCTGGCACCAGATTTACCTACCAGCGCTGTGAATAACAACAGGTTGTTGTTTGCGGAATATGGGCGGCTGACGTGGTCTAGCGGGTGGATCCTCTGCTCTCGCGTGTCGTGGGAAGGTGCGTGAGTTGGACCCCTCTACCCGAGGCGGGAGCAAAATAATAATAATAATAATAAAATTGTAGCTTGTAGTAATGCATTAGTACATGTCTGTTGCTGGTTGGTAAACCTTTCAATTATTCTAACCCACGAATGACAACCCAAAACTTTTTTTTTCCGCGGTGCAATGGCGTTTTGAATTTGGAAAAACGCTGTGCTACGGCGTGGGAAAAAGATCTAGAATTTTTCCTAAAGCTACCAAACGGCCCCTTTCAATCATTCTAACCTACGAATGACAACCCAAAATGTTTTGTTTTTTTTTTCCGCGGTGCTATGGCGTTTTGAATTTGGAAAAACGCTGTGCTATGGCGTGGGAAAAAAAATCAAGAATTTTTCCAAAGGCTACCAAACGGCCCCTTTCAATCATTCTAACCTACGAATGACAACCCAAAATGTCCCCCCCCCCCCCCCCCCCCGCGGTGCTATGGCGTTTTGAATTTGAAAAAAACGCTGTGCTATGGTGCGGGAACCCGCGGTGCAATGATTTAGAGCGGTATAGTACAGGAAAAACGCCCGCCCATTTTGTTTTACCCCCGTGTTCGCTGTATGATAGCGTAGTTGGGTGGCACTGAGACCGAATGATTTACGGTGAAATACGCACACTACAGGTGTACTCTGTGATGTTTGTAATGCACTTTTGCGTGTCAGCCGTCTTTGCTCCCCGCTGCACAAACTTGGCTGTGCCACGGACAGAAGATTTCCAACTGTGTTGTCCAAACAGTGTGCTACAATACTCTAGTCTATAGAATTTGTAGTATACGAACTATATCAGACCGGAGTCTATGAGAGAGCGGCAAGAGAAGCACACGGAACAATAAAACGCGGTATCACCACGACAACATTTTCATTCCGCGGCTAGAACTAAATTAGAAACGCGGAGTACGTCTCACTATTTAACCACAGGGGTTTCTGATTTTATTTGCAGCATGACCGGGCTGTACCCAGCGACACCATAACACAGTGAGATGACAGCGTGACAGACGACAAGTGAATTTTCATCAAAGCTCGGATCTGTGATGAGCTTGGCTGGATCGAGTCCTTGGCGGGAGAGTGGCTTTGACTGACAAGCTGAAACTGGCAAGAAGATAGCGCCCGGAATTCTGCTGACCTTCGCTTCTCATCCACACACACCGTGTTTCCGGCCGAATGCGTTTAGACGGACTGTTGGGCTGATTTTTGTCGAATACTGCTACACGAGTACGAGAGCATTTCACTGTCAGTCGTGTACGTGACATACACAGCGAACTTGATGTTACTGCGCGCAAGCCTTCGCTTTCCTGAATCGTAAACCGGCGGCGTGGAATCAGTGATTCACCCCGACAGAAAAGGAGAGAGACAAGATTGTGCCGAAAACTGCTACAGAAGAATACAGTCTACTGTTCATCCCGAGAAGTCACGTGCTGTGCGCCAGACAGTCACGAGACAGCACGCAGGTTGAAGTGAATTTTTCGGGCTGAAACACGAACTGAATGCGTGCGAGTTGCACTTTCGGTCGTGCGAACAGCGGGGGGACACCGGGTAACTCACTGCTCGTCAGGTTTCGATTTGCCGAACGGGACACATTTCAGGCCCATCCCGCTGTACATGTGTAGCAAATTATGGCATGGCGGCGTTACACTGAGCAGAACTCAATAGCTGTCTTATTCTACGCAAACCGAGGAAGCTTGCGACAAGCGTGAATAGACAGCTGCTGCGGTGGACTTGAGCTCTGAATGACAGATGCAGTACTTTGCGAGGAGTGTGGCGAGGTGGGTGCCATGGCGACGCAGTCCGATGCTGGTGCCCTTAGGTTTGTGCGTCATCGTTCTCCAGATCGTCATCATCGTCAGGATGGAGAGGGGTGAGTTCTGTCTGTCTGCCTGTCTGTCTCTCTGTCTCTGTCTCTCTCTCTCTGTCTCCCTCTGTCTCTCTCTCAATGCTTGGGTCGTGAGTTCGAATGCCGAGTTGGAGCCAGTACTGGCTTTTTCATCGTTGCCCCGTCTTTGATATCACAAACACGTGGTGGAAAAGGACGTTAAACTCCTAAACACCCACCCACCCTCTCTCTCTCTCTCTCTCTCTCTCTCTCTCTCGTGTAGTGTACCAGCGGTAAGTTCTCTAAAATTGACGGCTACGTCAAACTTTCTACCGTTGTCAGATAAAGACTCATTGTCATTGTGATTGTTATTATCATTGTCATCGTCTGTCTCTGTCTGTCTGTCTGTCTGTCTCTGTTTGTCTGTCTCTTGTGCAGGCCGCCAAAGGTAATTTCTAAAATTGACTGTTACGTCAAACTTTCTAACGTTGTCAGTTAAAGAATCATTGCCATTGTCATCGTCTGTCTGTCTGTCTGTCTGTCTCCTATGTGACCCTACCAATTGTGTGCGTGGATCACAGTGGGAGGAACACCGCTGGAGCTGACGAATAATTGGGACAGAAGGGAGAAAAATCCGGCAGCTATCAATTATGTATCCTATCTCAGAAAAGTAGACAGTGGTATACATGTATATTATACGCCTTGCCATTATACTTGGGCAGGGCATGGTATATCGTTCAATGTATACGTGATACCAGGAAAGGCAAATTGCCGTTGTACGGTGTACATGCTACAAGTATAAGTTGTCGCTACTACTGCGCCGAGAGGCAGATCGCGTTTGGCTTCAGACAGCAGTGTGACAAGCGGTTGATATTGATCAGATAATACACCTTAGTCGCCATGGAAACGGATACACTCGTCTGAGGAGCGATACACTGACTGCCCAGTACAAGTCTACTGTATATCGGATTGTGTATCAGGAAATTGTGAGGGGGGGGGGGGGGGTGTGAAGGTTTAATGCCCCCTTTCCGCCAAAATAATATGGGTGATATGAAAGACGGGGGCAACGAGAAAAAAATTAATAAGAAGCCAACACACACACGCACACGCACACGCACACACACACACGCTCGCGCGCACGCACGCGTGTGATTAATACTTGGATTGTAAACTGGCAGGATGCTGTATTTTTTTTCTTAATTCTTTTATTCATTGAATTCAGATGAACAGTATGGGATAGACTCAAGGGACGTCACTGGGAATGGAGTGCAGCGAAGACCTTTTGATTATCTCCCTGCAGACCAGCAACAGCTCCAACAATCGTCTAACGCGCAGACAGACGGCAATCCTTATAACTGGGAGGTTAGTTAGTTAGTAAGTTAGTTACTTAGTAAGTTAGTTAAGTTGTGTGTGTGTGTGTGGAGAGAGAGAGAGAGAGAGAGAGAGAGAGAGAGAGACGTATAAGTTACAAGCACAATACCTGAAAAAAAAGTTATGCAAATTTTCTGCGCAGAGCTGCAGTTGTGGGCTTCACTTTCGAGTTGACTCCGAGGAAGCGCTGATATTCCCAGTTCCCAGTACTCAGGACACAAGTATGTACATGTATACGCTTAATTCTGAACTCAAAACAATTTTGGTATACTTCTGTGGCAGTGTTTTGAGTGTTGAACTGTTTTAGTTTTTTTATTTCATTTTTTTTTTGCAAGAGCATTAGCAAGCCAACACCAGAAACTACACGCATACTTGACGGCGCGAATCAGGCACTACCAAAGGCAACGAAATATAGAGCTAATATTTCAAGTCATTTAAACAACAACAAAGTTCATAGTCTCATTGCAAGGCTGGGGGTCTTTAAATTCATTTAAGTTATTTTATTTGTTTTATTCATTTTTATTTATTACTTAATACACGTATTTATTTTTAAAACTTATTTATTTATTTGTGTATTTAATAACGATAATAATAATAAATGATATTTGTAGGGCGCTTTTATTTAAATAAAACTCAATGCGCCTATCACTCACTCATACTCACGCACATTATACAACGACAAACAGACAGACACTTGTGAAACTGACCAGTTAAACAGGAAATTACTGGAGTTAGTTATTTGTGGCCTCATGCAGCTCAAGCAACAAAAGACCACCACGCGGCTGAGGAAACTACTGGAAGGCTTTTGATTATTTAATTATTTATTTAATTATTTTTTTTAGTCGTTGTATTATTTTTTGTGGTGGTGTTGGGGGGGGGGGGGGATAAGCTGATGAGCCCACGAACTCGTTAAATTAAAAAAAAAATTATTGTCAATATTGCAGAATTCCTGACGATCGGAATTCCAACGGTCAAGAGGCAAGGCGACGACTACATCATCCAGACAGTGACGTCACTCCTCTCCAACATGGATGACGATCAGAAGAAGGACGTCACCATAGTGATTCTCGTGGCCGACCTTGACCCAGTTTTGCGGAACGCAACCTTCGTCCAGCTCCAAAAGAGCTTCGAGCAGGACATCAGCGAAGGGCACATCCACGTCATACAGACGCCAAAAACACTCTACTCTTCCTTCAAGGTCAGAGTCTGCATACTAGGGGGCACGGGATTAAAAAAAAAACAAAACTACTTTATCATCCCTTTCGGGAAATTCGGGCTGCTTCCACCGGAGGAAGCGCGTCGCCGCGGTGCAGCGCCACCCAATACCTATCCTATATTTTTTTTACAATTTTTGCTGGGGGAGGAAAGCCGGATAACCCGGATAGAAACCCCCGATGAGCAACCCGACAGCCAGCAAAAACCGGTATCATATATCACAAGCTCGACCTGGGCTCGAAACCACGCTTCATCGCCATGACATTGGTGACGGCCTTTCAGTAGCGCAGCGTCTAACTACCTATTAGACCACCGCTCACCCCTAATTTTAATTATTTTGGTCTAGTGGGTTAGGTATCCGACATTGGATGCTAAGCTGTCTGGTTCGATCCCTGATGAGCAGGAATTTGATTAGAATTTTGAAAGACTTCTGAAATTACAGATATGGGAAATGCGCGAGACAACGAAAGGGGACTGTACTGTTTACCCGTGGCGGCGGGTACAAATTTTCACCGCAAGGTCGAAAAATCAGTGCACCCATCACCCGCGCGGAAACAACTTTCCAATAGTAAGATGCATTCCTGTTCAGGTCATTCTTCGTTTCAGTTCTGCTTTGTTGCTTCCTGAGGCATGAATTGGAATACGACACGGACAGATGATTTCCATGCGCGTTTGTACAATATAGGAACTAGTTCTCGGGCAAAAAAACGGCACATGGTAACACGGTATTACAAGCAAGCGCGTATAACAACAACAACAATAATAATAAGCGCATTAATAATAACTATATTATAGGCGCTTTATCCCAAATTAATATTTGGCTCAAAGCACCGCGAGCTATGCCCAACACGCACGCTCACGTGAATCACACGCATTTTCTCACACACTGGACATGAGCACATTACAATCACGCGATGCGAAGAGTCAGCTCAGCAATTTAAGATTTCGTAAGTCTAGATTTGTATTTCTTTTTTAATTTTGTGGGCTGAATATTTCCAAAGCGGAGCGGAAAGGACGCCGGAGTACCCGGAGAGAACCCCCGATGGTCGGCCCGAATGAACGGCTGCCACATACGAGAAACAGTTCTTCGCCCCGACTGAGTGGGACTCGAACCTGACCTCTCGCATTTGTGACTGAGTGAGTCTTAACCACTAGACCACCGACCGCACACATATATTGATCCACTCCACTGTGCTTATTTTATATTTTCAGGTCACAAAACAGACGTATGACCAGAGTAAGGATTACGTCACGTGGCGGTCCAAACAGAACTACGACTACGCTTACCTCATGCGTTATTCCGCCAAGCTGTCCCAGTACTACATGCAGCTGGAGGATGACGTCATCACCGCCCGTGGTTACGTCAGCAACATCCGGCAGTACATTCAGCAGCAGAATGACTCGTGGACCTGTCTGGAGTTCTCTGAGCTTGGATTTATCGGTGTGGGCCTTAATATTGTCTTTTATTTGAACGGGCTTATTCCGTCTTATGCTTGTAGCTTTGAACCGACACCGGCCATGTGCGAGCGCGACCCTCTGCCATCTTGAAATCAGAGAGCCGGCGAATCTGGACCAGCCAATCATATAGCGCCTGGCGAAATCCTTCGTGTTTGTTTGGAGTTCCTCAGGTTGCATGTCGACCGAAGACCAAACTGTCCAAAATCTCCTCGCGAGCCCCTAAAATGGTTCGGCCGAAAGATTTTCCTTCGTTCGTCGAGGTTATTCGGAGTTCTTTGTCGACAATTAAGACGCGCCTTAAGGCAACGTACTTATGTTTTAGAATGATTTCGCTACTGAGTGTTCTTGTTTGCTCGAAATGTTCATCCCCCAAAATTCAAAAACTCTCTCACACACTTGAAATGAACACATTACAATCCCGTGGTGCGAGAGTCGTCTCCGCTGTTTCTGTTTCAGTTTCGGAATTTAGAATTGCATGTATTTTCAAATTTTGTTGGCTGAACGTTCTTAAAGCAATCACTCACTGTCTCCATTGTCTCTGACACGGTTGACCTGGTTCCGATAAAGCAGCATCATGGGGCGGTCGGTGGTCTAGTGGTTAACAGACTTGTCACCAATGCGAGAAGTCAGAGGTTCGAGTCCCACTCGTAGCAAAGAATTTTTCCTTCTCGTATGTGGCACCATTTATTCGGGCCAATCGTCGGGGGTTCTCTCGGGGTACTCCGGCTTCCTCCCCCTCTGCTTTGAAAATGTTCAGCCCACCAAATTTGAAAAATAAATGCAATTCTAAAATTCCGAAATTTAAACAGCTGAGCTGACCCTTCGCACCACGTGATTGTAATGTGTTTATGTGCAGTGTGTGAGAAAATGCGTGTGATTCACGTGAGCGTGCGTGTTGGGTTCAGTTCGCGGCGCTTTGAGCCGATTCATGAAACTGGGTAAAGCGCCTGTACAATACTCATTATTATTTTTATTATTATGATTATCAACATTCTGATGTTGTTTATATTCTTCAGGGAAGCTATACAAGTCACACGACCTTGACCGCTTGTCCCAGCTGCTGCTGATGTTCTTCCAGGAGCAGCCAGTTGACTACACCTACCTCTACTTCAACATGCTGATGACGCAGCTACAGAAACGGCTCCGAACCCCGACCCTCTTCCAACACAAGGGGACCCAGTCGTCACTACCCGGTGAGACTGCGAAATGAAATAGAATGAAATGCAGTGAAACTGTATCACTACCCGGTGAGAGTGCGAAATGAAATAGAATGAAATGCAGTGAAACTGTATCACTACCCGGTGAGAGTGCGAAATGAAATAGAATGAAATGCAGTGAAACTGTATCACTACCCGGTGAGAGTGCGAAGTGAAATAGAATGAATGCAGTGAAACTGTATCATTACCCGGTGAGACTGCGAAATGAAAAAGAATGAAATGCAGGGAAACAGTATTTTGCAACGGGACCCGGTGATTAGCGAGTAACGGTGGGTGGGTAGGTGGATGGGTGTTTTGGAGGTTAACGTCTTTTTTGCTACCACGTATGAGTGATATCAAAGACGGGACTACGAGAAAAAAGGCCAGCGGAAATATTTGGCCCAAGCCAGGATTCGAACTCACGACCCGAGCATTGTAAGTCCAACGCGCTACCATTGGGCTACCAGGCTCCCCTTACCGGGTAAGACATGAAATGAAACAGAATCAAATGAAATAAAACCGTCCCCTGAGACGCACTGTTCTGATTTGTGCGTCTGTTTAAGAGTTTCGTGCGTACAAAAGACGCACACCACTGACACCTGTGCACAGTCGGGAACACTGAATATCGATAACAGTTATTGGCAACACCCTCTGTTTAGATTCATAACACATTTATATGTCTGTCGCTGCACTGATACGTTTGTAAATGATTTGGAGCATGGCTGACTTAATCGCGTAGCGAAATGACATACGAAGAGGGGGTATCGATACATACTAGAAGAAAATACAATGATACGGCCAGCGGATACCTAATCTAATTATCATTTGAAATAAACTGACACGATGATTAATTATGATTTATTGTCTAACAGGCAAAATCCAGCCTTTGAAGGATCGTTTCTTCGACAACATGGTTAAGAAATACAAGGGAGACAACCCTCCGGTCGAGATCTACACGACGCTCAAGACTTACCTGAACTTTGTTCCCAAGCTGTCCTACTCTAACATGGAGGGCTACTTTTGGTCCGACGGTTCGCCCGGTGTCGGTGACACATTTGTCCTTGTGTTTGAGGAGCCGAAGAGTATAGAACGTGTTGTCATAGAAACAGGGTCAGAGAGTCACCCGGAGGACATCCTGCAGCACGGGAAACTGCTGGCCAGTTTAACGTTGCTAAGGAACACCGGTCGCCTGGACTGCACGAACGACATTGACCTTGGGGACTTCAGTGAAGGGAGACTCGACGTCAAGGACGTGAGAAGCATAGTGAAGTTCAAGGTCATGTGTTTGCAGATTAAAGTGACGCGAGAACAGACACCGTGGTTGCTGATTCGGGAGATTGCAGTATTTTTGACGCCATCAGCATAATTTGAATATTGAAATCCTTGTCCTCACCTCGTGTTCATTGTGTGCGCAAGGGCAGACTGTACATTACGTTACAAGGAAACGTCAATTGAATGCGTGGCCTTTAGAAATTGGACTGTCACTCATATGTATCATCATGTCTGTTCAAGTGTGTGTGTGTGTGTGTGTGTGTGTGTGTGTGTGTGTGTGTGTGTGTGTGTGTGTGTGTGAGAGAGAGAGAGAGAGAGAGAGAGGTGGCAGGGGAGTGGGTGTTTGGGAGTTTAACGTCCTTTTCCACCACGTAAGAGAGAGAGAGAGAGAGAGAGGAGAGAGAGAGAGAGAGAGAGAGAGAACGAACGAAACTTTATTTTACAAGGATAAGAAAGAGAGAGAGAGAGAGAGGGTGGAGGGAGGGTGGAGGGACGGGAGTGGGTATTTGGGAGTTTAAAGTCCTTTTCCACCATGTGAGAGAGAGAGAGAGAGAGAGAGAGATGCGTTGATTGCAGCAACATGGATTATAAGTATGGAACTGATGGTAGCTTTTTGCAGCTACAAACGTGTATTCAAGCCAAGGTTCGGTTGTCACGCTTGTCTTGTGTGAGCAATACATAGAGTGCTGTACACTGATTGTGTCAGAAATGATCCACAAACACAAAACTCCAGTATTTTCTCAACTACTGTGTATTTTGCACAATAAAGTCAGAGGGCAAATGGAATGGACGAGATATCACAGTTTTTCTCATAGTTTTGCATTTAAATTTTGTTTTATGCGACACACGCTTGCGCGCGCGCGCGCACACACACACACACACACACACACACACACACACACACACACACACACACCGAGAGAGAGAGAGGGTGGGTGTGGGTGTTTGGGAGTCTAACGTCCTTTTCCGCCACGTAAGGGTAATGTCAAAGACGGGACAACGAGAAAAAGGCCAGCACAAAATTAATATTTGGCCCCAGCCGCGATGAGAGAGAGAGACAGAGACAGAGAGATTTCCTTTTTGCAATCCCGTCTGCACTAGGGAAAAAGTAAACAGATCATAATTTGTGCGCATACAGTGCACCCCACTTACAACGCTGACTGTTATCTCTAAAGGCCTTGTCAAACGTAGAGTGCCTGCGAGGCACCCGCTTGTGTATTGCGCGGAGGTTGCGGTCATACGTTGCAACACACTTTGGCTACCAGCTGCACCGCCGGCCCGGCGCTCCAATACACAAAGCATGGTCAGCGGCGACTTGCTGGCGTGGCAAGGAAAAAATAGGACCGTGCTCTATTCACTGGCGTCGCGGCGGCTTTTTCTGGGAGTGCCCGCTAAAAGCGGATTTAATTGGCGCTATGGGGATTTCGCCGATGGTAGACGTGCAGAATCGCAGCGTGTGGGTACTTTTAAAGATAATAATAATAATAATAATGTATAGGCGCTTCACCCAGTTTCATTGAATTGGCTCAAAGCGCCGCGAACTGAACCCAACACGTATGCTCACACGTGAATCACACACATTCTCTCACACACTGGACATAAACACATTACAATCACGTCTTGCGAAGGATCAGCTCAGCTATTTAAGTTTCGGGATGTAGAATTGCATTTATTTTTCAAATTGGATGGGCTGAACATTTCCAAAGCAGAGGGGAGTGGGGGTGGGGGTGGGGGAGGTGGGGGAAGCCGGAGTACCCGGAGAGAACCCCCGACGATCCGAATGATCGGTGCCACATACGAGAAGGAAACATTCTTTGCCCCGAATGGGACTCGAACCCCCTGACCTCTCGCATTGGTGACAAGTCTCTTCACCACTAAACCACCGACCGTAGCGACATGCTGCACTGATGACCAAAGCAGGATGCTCCTTCCCGAGTTGACAATAACTTGAACATTAGTCATTATGTGTAACACTTGTTTATAAGATTTTCTGACCTTCAAACTTCTCCCGGACACAATATGGTTGCTGCATGTCGACCGGGCGTTCATTGTTCTCACGTGTAACCGCGTCTATTACAGATGATACATATGATAGGTGACTGCGCATGTCCGCCATATTGTCCTTGCTTCATTACGAAGATTTTGACGACAAGCATTCAAAAGATACAACACTAAGAAGAAACAAGGATTATGAAAAACAGCAACAACAACCACAACAATAACAACAACAACAAAAAGGCCACGCCGCGGCGACGAAAAAGCCCCTGCCCTGCCTGCCCATCCAGAGGAGCAACTCTAACTTTTTCCCTCTCGGAATTATCACTAGAAGTACAATGCTTTTAGCATTCATTGAAATTTAGTGACTTTTTTGTGGACCATACATGTGCAGAAGTATATATGTTACAGTGAATTTGTGTAATCAGGGATTTCATGAAATCCCTAAAATTTTCAGTAAGTTCATGTAATTACTGTTTCACTCGGGGATTTCATGAAATCCCTAAAATTTCCAGGGATTTCATGAAATCCCTGATTTCAAGGGCCAGGGATTTCAGGAAATCACTGACCCATAATTTTCTTAAGCCGAACACAGGAGTGCATCCCGTTCAACTCATCTTTTGTAGGTTTTTTTTAAGGACAGACATGGTAAAGAAAGTAAACACATAGAGGTACATCTCGAACAACTCAAACATTTGATATAATCAGTGAAAATAATAAATACATGCAAGTGTATCTGACGGAACTCTACATCTAAGACAGCCACAGTATGAAACAAAACATACAAGTTCTCACAGTAGAAGATACAAAATAATAAAAAATGTAAGTACATTTCGCGCAACCAATATGTAAGATAGTTACAGTAAAAGAAGAAAAAAATGTGCAAGTTTATTTCGCACAACTCATACGTGTACGATGACCATAGTTTTTTGGTTGTTTTTTTTTAATGATAAAACAAGCGAGTACATTTCGCGCAACTCTCACATGTAAGATGTCACAGTAAAATCCATCTTCGAAAACCATGCACTAGCGTAGGACTTGGGGAGGGGTGGGTGGGGCGAGAGTATCTGTTCGTCCCCCTCGTATTCTTGGTGCTGAAAATGTCAGAATAATTTTATGTGTACCTCAAATACTGGAAATGACGTAATAGATCTCCTCAGGTGAAAGGTATTTATTGACTGAAATGGAATAATGAAAATCCCCGCTCCCCTTTTGTTAGAATTTTCGAGCCTCTGCCCTACCCCCCCCCCCCCCCCCCCACACACACACCCCTTCCCCTCCCCCCCTTTCGTGAAGCAAATTTACTTGGTCAGGAGATAATAGTCGTTCTGCTCTTTCTCTGACCACCACCAGCAGCAGATTTCACACTCTCCACGAGTTTGTAGTAGTCTTCTTTTGGAATCAGATATTTGTGGTGTGTTTGGTAGCGTGCAAATAGCTCCGCCTTGAAAGTCTCTTCCATGCTGGATTGAGACATGCTTGCAGTGGAGTGGTAGGGAGTTGTAAGTACATGTAGCAGACTGCAGTGTTAGTGTACCCTCGTGAACATGCAGTTTCACCAGTCAAAAGAAATTACTGTTTGTGTACAGAGTTGTCACATGGTGAGAATGCTGTGGTGAGCTGCTGCTAAGACTGAAATTTCAGGGTCTAGGCAATTCTGAACTTGTCATCTGATCTACGAGTGATTTTTTTCTGCCCTAACACTTTGCCAGCGTCCACTGGGATACTGCGCAATATAAAAGCAATTTATTATTATTATTATTATTATTATTATTATTATTCAGTGATGTTCCTCCCAGGTCATGGAGTGGAATCCACGGAGGGCACGAAAGCTGGGGCATTTTTTAAAAAATATTATGATTGTGCACTGATGATGATGGAGATGAGGATGATGGTAAGATGATGCTATGGAGGTCCGTGTGGTTTGGGACTGCGGGACAGGGCTGCATTCCACGCTTCCTGTCATAAATATCCCGGAGTTAACCAGGCCCTGGAACTACAGCACCTGCGGTGCCGATGTGTAATTATCCACGTCATAGGATGTGTCATACATCCCGAAAGTCGCACCCGTGAAGTGGGTGAATCACGGCTGTGTGGCAACGGCCTCCACATTAGGCCCATAGCACACCTGCTCTGGGTAGGAGCCGACCTAGGTAGGAAAAATGTCTCTTGCCTCTGCTGGGACTCAAACCCGGGTCTCCCGGTCCATGGTCCGAAGTGCTAACCACTACACTGTAGGGGCCGGTACGAGTGAAATTTCAGGGTCTAGGCACCGGTTGTCTGATCTTACACAAATTCACTAAACTCAGCCAGTAAGATAGTGTAAAAACCATGAACAAAACTTAGGGATTTCATGAAATCCCTGGAAATTTTAGGGATTTCATGAAATCCCCGAGTGAAACAGTAATTACATGAACTTACTGAAAATTTCAGGGATTTCATGAAATCCCTGATTACACAAATTCACTGTAACATATATAATTCTGAAAGGCTATTGGACAAAAAGCATTCTAATCTTAAAGTCTTCAAAAATGGAGGTAATTTGGCTGAGGTAATCAATGACAAGGGAAATACTTTGAGTGAGCACGAGTGGTTTCACAGCTCACGTGACACCTTTTCCCCAGAGAAGTACGTGTACTCGTATTGTGGGTAAATTTACGTCGGTTTGAACCAGTACCTAAGTTCGCCTGAATGTATCTGATGCACATACCTGCCAGCTGTACCTAAGACCTTGTACATACATAGGCCTAGGTGACAAACAACAATCTCACAGCTGTACGAAACCTTGCCTGATTTCCTTATTTTTTTCCACACATGTTGATAAACTGCATCCTCCTTGTTAATCGCAAGCTTCAGTGTGGCAGTCATTTCAACATATTTTACAATACAGTCATGCTGATCTAACTGTCACAGCGATTCTCACTGACGGAACTGTTTATCGTACAGATCACAACGCCCACACCTGCACAGCAAGGCAAGTCGGACAGCCATTGTCCATGTACCACATTCCATCCACATCAGTACCGCCATCACACTCAGCATCTCTTTGATAAGCGTACTGACTGATCTGTTTCGACGAGACCTGGCAAATTCGTGAGGAAAAGAAAGTCTGACTGTGTCGTTTTCAAGCGGGTTGTATGAATCGCGAACACTAGGTCTGCCACTGAGAGTCCTATATGGCATCTTTGCATGAACACCCCCCCCCCCCCCCCGAAAAAAGAAAAAGAAGCTTTGGATCTACTACAACAGTGTATCAAATATCTCGCGCTAGTCTGCTCCAGTACCTCAGGAGCAAAATAATTGCCGTTATTCACGTGTTCAGGGCTTCCCATCTATTTTTAGGACCGGAAGTGAAGGAACCCAATATCTCTGCTTAAAAGCGGATCTGCGAGCGAAAAATTACGCTGAGCTTAGTTGCCTCCCTTGGCACGCACCAAAAATGGTGTTGACTGGTCCAACTGATCTGCAGAAACAACTGCAGAAATACACACGGACACGCAGTTGATCGCAATGACCCCCCCCCCCCCACACACACACACACACTTCGAAATCTAGTGCACCAATGCGTTCTTTGAAAAGAAACCGGAATTGACATTAGAACAACAGAGAAAGAAGTCGAATGCTTTACCCCTGAGCTATATCCCCTTCTGCAGAATGGACAGTGACTCACGCACTTATACTACGCACGTAGAGTTCCGGAAATTTCATCTATTAAACCGGATTTCTCACGGTCGCACAGCCATTAACTGACGTCGACCCCGCTAGCTGTCATATGTCACGGATGTTCAGATCTACTCATACAACAGAGTAAAAACCTGTTTGTATTCGCTTATCTTCTCGAAACTGAAGGACGAGCAGGCTATGTTTTTAATGCTGACGGTCAATCTACACACACACACACACACACACACACACACACACACACACACACACACACACACACACACACACACACACACACACACTACTATACAGATTGCGGGACACGTTGTAACAATTCCGATAAAAACAGTACAGAAGTTTTGCCTCGTTTTAAAATGGTGTGCAGAATAAAAAAAATATGGCGAACTGGGGCTGTTGTTTTGGCTTTGTAAATAGGTTTCATGTCAGGTAATAGTAAGAACAGGCAAAAATGAGCCTGGTATGTGGACTATTTGTATTCATACGCGGTTGGCACAAGACAAATGAGGGGATATGTGGTCGCTCCTACTCCTAGCATTGCCCCCCCCCCCCAAACCCCCCCCCCCCCCCCCCCAAAAAAAACAAAAAAAACCCACCAAAACCAAAAACAAACAAACAAACAAAAAGACCAAACCAACAACAACAAACCCCAACAACAACACCCCCCAAAAAAAACAAACAAACGAAACCCCAACAACAACAATAACAACAACACCCCCCCCCCCCCGGAATAATATAATGCAATTTGTTGTTAATAATTTTACACACGAGTCTTTGGGTGCTGGCTTTTTGTGATTTTTTTTTTGGTGGGGAGGGTGTGAATTTTAAAGCATTTCTAGGATGTCATGCACAGGGACAGGACTATAATGGGAATAGATAGCGTTTTCTCTGAAATCCTATCTGTGTTGCGTAGGCTTTAGCGGCCGTACGAAAAAGTGGGCGGTCAGACGTTGATCCGTTCAGCAAGTAACTGACGTCAGCTCTTATCGTTTTAATCTATCAAGGACGTGCTGGTTAACTGGCCAAACAGAGCAAAAGCATGTATATAAAAGGTTGCGGAGCGCGGTCGAACACAGCTACTGTGGACGTCTTGGCTGCGCTGATTGCTGACGGATCGCGCTGAGGTAATTACACACTTCCTCTCGTTTGTGAATGCACCGCTCAACTCTGTACTTTCGGGTTTCACTACGCTTACCCTCTGCACTGACCCGAAATCGGCTGGCCCAGACCTGCGCCGAGACAAGGGATACCTAAGAGGTAAAATCACAAAACCGCAGCATGCATGCTTGTTTGGTGGCAACTTTGTACTCTGGCACGAAAAATGCGTGCTTCTTGCGGCAAGGGAGACAACATGCAGGAACTAATCTCTGAGACTAGACAGGCGGAAAATGTACTGTTCTGGTGAATGCGACAGAACTCACCGCTTCTGTACACACTGTGAAATAGCACGTTGACCACAAAGTTGTTCAGAACTGTCCACTTTCCTTGTCGCCGAGCATTTATGTTTTTTCCTTCTTAGGAATCACTTGTCCCGGCGCAGGTCTCGGCTAGCCGATTTCGTGCCAGTGCACCTCGAGGGTAAGCGTAGTGAAGCCCGATGGTACAGAGTTGTGCACCACTTTTATTTTGTGTAAGCGACCTGCTTTCGGCGCAGTGAGCTGGCCAGCAGTATCATCCAGAAAACAAAGCAACCAAAAAATGCGAATAAGCATCAAAATCAGAGCACCGAATCGAGTGCACACTACTCATCTTTCATCTTGGAGCAAGAAACAGACTGCGAAGCGCTCAAAAACCTTTGTATGGCTGTATTACAGGCAAACTTTGTATGCAGAATACTGCAGCGGGAGAAGACGCAGACCAGCCATTTTGTCTGGGTTCAAGTGCCCCCTGACAGGGGACACAACTACTGTTAACCGGTGAGTAGATCGTCTGCTACACATGACCGCCAGAGTCCGTACATAGAATTAATTATTTACATTGATTTCCATGTCCCCTCTCTCTCTCTCTCTTGATTCATGCTATTTCTGTTTTGTTCCTGTTGGTGTACATGGGACTCTATGTGTGTGTGTGTGTGTGTGTGTGTGTGTGTGTGTGTGTGTGTGTGTGTGTGTGTGTGTGTGTGTGTGTGATATTTAGATAGACATTACTACAATATTACTACTAAAATTAGCAACGGCAGGTATGAAAATTGGCTGTTTTACGTTAATTGCCTCTACCGTTGAAAAATAAAGTTTTCTTGATTCTCAGCTCTCTCTCTCTCTCTCTCTCTCTCTCTTTTTCTCTGACGAAGGAAATGTTAATTTTGGCGTACCCCAAGGCTCCATACTCGGTCCATTGCTATTCTGTATTTTTATTAACGACTTACCACTTTATATATCTAACCAAAACGTCAAATGTGCCTTGTTTGCTGACGACACGTCATTACACACCTCGGCGAGAAATGTACCAGACATGAGTGCCACTCTACAAAATAGTCTCCAGGAGATAGCAGACTGGTGTACTGATAACCGTATGGCTTTAAATCCGTCTAAGACAAAAAGCATGCTAATAACTACTAGACAAAATCACCAGCGTCACTTACCGCCTCTTAATCTTTCCATAGGCACAGAACCTATTGAGCAAGTGTCGAAACACCGACTCCTGGGTGTCACTGTCGATGAGCAATTAAAGTGGGAGGCCCATATAAACAACACCTGTCGTACAGTGTCAAAAAAAAAAAAAAAAATTTTTGCTTTCAAAATTAAAAGATATCATTAGTATTGAAGGTCGGAAACTCTTTTTCCATGCCCATATTAAAAGTCTTATTGAATATGCATCTACTATAAGGGATGGAATTGGTCATGTTCATTTTCAAAGACTAGACTCTCTCTACCGAAGGGCAGTTAAATTAGTCACTTGTGACTCTTCTCTGACAACAGAAGAAAAACTACAGAAATTAGATCTTTTACCTTTAAAACAACAACTAGAGTTAAAAAATGTATGTTACTCCATAAAGTATTCCGGGGTGACGCACCACCCTACTTATCCTCCCTCTTTGAAACTCCTCTTCAGCGACCCCGAAGTTCACGTTACACAACACTTCAGCTACCACGACCTCGCATTGATCTCTTTAGAAACAGCTTTTCTTTCTCGGGTGCTTCTTTGTGGAACAGGCTTCCAAATACCATAAAATCAATTGATTCACGCAAGATGTTAAAAAAAGAAGTTTTTAAACACTTTCAAGAGCAGGGATAAATCCTCCCAGCATTGCCTTTTTTATGTACGTACTAATGTAGAGGCTTATCTCCCTCAAAATGACCAGTCATACAGGATATACATCACTTGTATATGCAATTTGATCTATGCGCAGCTTCTAGAAATGCGAGCTGACACGTGTTTCAGCGCACGCTTGTATTATTTGTGTGTGTGTGTGTGTGTGTGTGTGTGTGTGTGTGTGTGTGTGTGTGTGTGTGTGTGTGTGTACTACATGCATATGTTGGTTTTGTGTTTTGATTTAGCCTTTTTCTCTTTCTCCTTCGTGTTTTTATAATCTTATGTTGTTGTAGTTTAGCAAGGACAGATTGTCAGACAGGTTCTCGTGAACCTATATCTCAATCCTTGTGTAATAAAGTTTCATCATCATCATCATCATCCCTCTCTCTCTCTCTCTCTCTCTCTCTCTCTGTAAAACTGAAGGGGGGCGTCAAGTGTTCAGTGTGTGTGTGTGTGTGTGTGTGTGTGTGTGTGTGTGTGTGTGTGTGTGTGTGTGTGTGTGTGTGTGTTTCAGGAGACGTACACTGTACTGCCTGAAGGAATGGGTTGGCTGCTAGGTATGTATCCAGAAGATAGGTAGGCTGGGCAACCCTCTTTGGCTCAAGCACGTCGTGTAAATTTGACATTAAAGGTCTGCTATCTCAGCAAAAAGCCGCAAACAGCGTGTTTTTTGTTTTTTTGTTTTTTTGAAACTGCGACTCCTGCGACTGTGCATAACTCTGTCACAACTGAGGCGGTTTTTTTTGTTTGTTTTTTTAGCGCCTTATAAAACCAGAGCGTGGCTTCATTGTGCTTTTAGTCAGTGAGCGATACACATCGTTTCAATCGTCTAGCGGGTGTTGCGTACTGCATGAGAAGACTAGCCACTGCGAACTTTATCGCTCAATGTCAAAACGGTAACTGAGCTGTGAAATCAGGCTGCCCTTGGCTTTTAGAGAGGTTTAAGGGACGCTTAAAAGTCTGTGACTGCGACAGACTTGATTGACCACTTTTTTTTTTAACACACTGTGGCTTTTTGTAGAGATTGCAGACCTTTAATATCACTTGAAACGGAAACTGAAACTTAACCGCCGTCCTCGAGTACAGGCGCGGGTGTAGAGGACTAGAGGACAAGCACATGAATGAGTATGACAATAGTATGTGATGGGTGGTGGAGTGAGTGCATTGTTCAGTGCATTGTTCTTTATCTCTTAAACACCCATGCAAAAATCGCAATTTTACTCAAAATATTATCATTATGAGCCACTTCAAGCCACTATTATGCGATCTGAAGCGATCGGGCCTAGCAGGGAAGGCCCACTTCTTGCGTAATAGTGACTTGAAGTGGCTGCTGCTGGTATGCAGTGGCTTGTTCTTATTAACCAGTCTTATCGTGCAGTGGGCAGGGAGTGGCCGGGCTTGGGGTCCTAGGAGTTATCCGATGGAAAAAGAATGAAGATTCTCTTAATTAGCTCTATGTGATTATATACTGACATAGAAACAGTACAAATAATGGTCAAAAGCAATAACTAGGAGAACATGAACAATGGGTATTTGAATAATTTGGGTACATGAATAATGGGTGTTATCAAAATGAGCAGCAGAACATCGTGAAGATCTGCTCAAAGTACAATTGAATATCACAAGTAGTAGAAGCAGACTTCGCTATCGCAACAGTGTCGGTTACCGCATAAAGGGAGTTTGCCTAATTTGTGAAATTGCCTGATTCATTTCATACAGGTTTTGTTGCCTTGTGTGCTGTGTACTGCTATTCAACCGCCAGCATTTCTACATTCAGCACATCTGACTGCACGCCTACCGTAAGTTGTCTGATCTATAGTGTACTAAAAAGATTTTTTTTTTTTTGCTGCCCCAACTCTTTGCCAGCTCCAGTGGTGTTCCTCCCAGGTCATGAGTGGAATCCACGGAGGGCTCGAAAGCTGGGGCATTTTTTTTTTTTTTTATTATGCATGATGATGGAGATGCGGATGATGGTAAGATGCTGCTATGGAGGTCCGTGTGGTTTGGGACTGCGGACAGGGCCGCAATCCACGCTTCCTATCATAAATATCCCGGCGTTAACCAGGCCCGGGAACTACGGCACCCGTGTAATCATCCACATCATAAGACGTGTCATACCAAGGGAAGCACCCCCAAAAGTCGCACCCGTGAAGTGGGTGAATCTCGGCTGTGTGGCAACAGCCTCCCCACTGGGCCCATAGCACACCCGCTCTGGGTAGAAGCCGACAGGAAGCGTGGAATGCGGCCCTGTCCCGCGGTCCCAAACCACACGGACCTCCATAGCAGCATCTTACCATCATCCTCATCTCCATCATTATGCATGATAAAAATTGCCCCAGCTTTCGAGCTTAATAATAATAATAATAATAATAATAATAACTGAGTATTGTACACGCGTTTTACCCATTCTTTTTAATCGGCTCAAAGCGCCGCGAACTGAACCCAACACGCACGCTCACGTGAACCCCACGCATTCTCTCACACACTGGACACGAACACATTACAATCACATGGTGCGAAGGGACAGCTGAGCTATATAAGTGTCCGGATTTAGAATTGCATTTTTTTTTTTTTTTATTTCGTGGGCTGAACATTTCCAAAACAAATTTAGGGGCTTTAAATGGAATTTCGGCTCTGCAGTTTGCTCTTCTGTTTTCAAAGTACCTTAGTAGCGTGTACAAGCGTACAGACTTCGTGTTACGCTCGAAATCAATGGTAATATCACCCGTACCTCTATTTGACCGGCTCCACCGAAACGCTCGTACTGGGCGCTTACAAAATATGTTAGACTTTTAGAAATTTTCAAAAGACTCTGTTCAGCCCATCCTTTCTCATTCTCACTCACGCATAACTCGCTTCACTGTCACTTAAGTATACTAAAAATAGCTTATATCAATTTTAATTTCTTCCGCAAAACCAAAGCCGCCGACAAGCGCATGCCAGCTACCAGAACGCCAAAATGAATTCCAGCCAAACTGCACAGTCGTCTCCAAACATGTCTGCGAAGAGCGAACCTATCTTGGAGAAGGAAGTCTCTGCAGTTTCGAAAACTTCAACCGGAAGTACTACTGTTCGTCAGGAAAATGGACAATCTCAGGTGACCTTTGGATCTATTGACGATGCGAGAGAGAGAGAGAGAGAGAACTCCGTCCGAGGCAGTGACACTTTTACAGATTTTTTTCTGTGAACTAAATATTTGACGTCAGCCTCACGCAGGTTGTCGTACAGTGGATGCTTGTTCTTGTCTTGTGATTTGCTTTTTGGTGTTGTGGCTTTTGACTGAATTTATTTTTACATAAAATCTGGCAGTTGGGCTGGGTAATTGACTGATTCGAATATCTGAAATGTGCTTACGAAATCTGTCGACTGGAACTCTTTGGATGATTACTTCTTGCAGAGTAAGTGGGGGTACCCCGTCATACAAAAAGCATAAAAATAAAACCGCGATCCTTATCAATTTGCACGACAGATCTGTTTCCAAAGTCGTTTCACTGTATCTGACATCAGTGTTTTCTCTCACCACCTAACTCGACTGTAAGAAATCGTAATGTTGTGGCCTTTACTATCACCGTGAGGTCCATCTTTCCATGACAAAATTATTCTAATAATTATTCTTATAATCATTCTTGTAGCAATAGTAGCACTTTTTAAAACTTGTTCTTGTTTTTTGACATTTCACGAGTAAATATACATCCAGAAAGAAGACGAATACAAACAAAAAAAGAAAAGAATAGAAAAAGCAAACAAAGAAAGCAAAAAAAAAAAAACAACCAACAAAAAACAAACAAACAAACAGAGAGACAGACAGACACAAAATTGACAGTAGTAGTAGTAGTAGTAGTAGTAGTAGTAGTAGTAGTAGTAGTAGTAGTAATTATATAGCGTTGTAATCTATTAATAAATAGCGCTGTAAAAACGCTTTAAAATGAAATAAAATAATATAAGTGAAAAGGAAGAAATATATACGCACGCACCCACGCACAAACATGTACACACACACACACACACACACACACACACACACACACACACACACACACACACACACACACACACACACACACACACACACACACACACACACACACACACACACACACACACACACACACACACACACACACACACACACACACACACACACATGATACAAACAGTTAGGTGCTGTTCAGATTTTTCTTGGAAGTTTTAGGGGAGGGTAATTATCGGAGAGAATGAGGTACAGAATTCCAGGCTGATGGACCAGCGTAGGAGAACGCTACGTATATAATATTAAACATACCAAATATCCGTCTGCTGTTTTCTGTTTGGCGTTAGATGGCGCTTTGCATCGATATAGAAGAAGCCCCGGTGGCTGCGCAGGGTCAATTATAGCGGCGGTGTTTCTTCCAGTCATCGGCTGGATCTTATGTGGTTTCATTTGTGGAAGAGGTAAGTAGCGCGTTTACCCGTACTACTTTTTTGTTTTTTTGTTTTTGTTGCTGCCCCAACTCTTTTGCCAGCTCCAGTGGCGTCCCCCTCCCCCCAGGTCCTGGATGGAATCCACGGAGGGCTCGAAAGCTGGGGCAATTTTTATTATGCATGATGATGGAGTTGAGGATGTTATGATGGTGCCATGGAGGTCCGTGTGGTTTGGGACTGCGGGACAAGGCCGCATTCCGCGCTTCCTGTCATAAATATCCCGGCGTTAACCAGGCCCGGAAACTACGGCACCTGCGGTGCCGGCCATGTAATCATCCACAATCATAAGACGTGTCATACGAAGGGAAGCACCCCAAAGTCGCAAGTGATCTGAAGATTTCAAGTAAAAATGCCCTCATTGAATGGGCTTTCAAGAGTTAAATCAAAATGATAATCAGGCGCATGCGACACTTCTTTAAGGTGTGTGTGTGTGTGTGTGTGTGTGTGTGTGTGTGTGTGTGTGTGTGTGTGTGTGTGTGTGTGTGTGTGTGTTGATCGTAGAATGTAACGGTGGGCCACCACCCAACGAGCCACCGAAATTCACTTTTTGCCCACCTGATGTCGTGCAAACGTCCAAAAGTGGAACAACAAGAAATATAGCAACGTGGCCAAGCCCGACTGCAACCGACAAGGAAGACGGATCGCCGTAAGCTCTCTCTCTCTCTCTCTCTCTGTACTTACGTAATGATCGGCAATTAAAGATACTTCGTGCAGCTTAATCAACTCCCACTGTGTCAAAAGAAGAAAAAAAAAAAGTGTTTCGCACAGACCCCGCCGCTGTTGGGCCAGTGGTTTTTCCAAAGGCTATCTTAGAGCTCGGTAAACTTGTAATGTTGCCATCGACCCCATGTGAGTTGCACCCCTTGCCCGTATCGAGACTCGAGTGCAGAGGCGGCCATTAGGATTCGTCTGCTCCTCACAAACCGGTGACGTCCCTTCAGACGGTCAACAGATGAGCATGTCAACATTGGATTTCATCATGTCGTCAGTCGGTATTGCTTTTGCGTTAGCTGTGCCGGTGCTTCACACGCTTGCTAGGCGAGGAAATCGCTGCTGACAAAATTGTCGACGGGTGCTCCGAGAGGCACGCTGCTACCGTAACGATTAAGACATATGTGTGTGTGTGTGTGGGGGGGGGGGGTGCAAGCGCCGTAAGTCAGATTGACTGCATGCGTGACTGTCACGTGATCCCATGCCCGTCTGTTTTTCGATTTTGCTGGGGGGAAAAGCCGGATAACCCGGTGAGAAGTCCCCGATGAGCAGCCCGGTTGCCAGGAAAAACCGGTATCACATTGTCGACCTTGGCTCGAACCCTCGCTTCGGGGCCGTTCAGTAGCGCAGTAGCTGAGCCCCGACGCGTTCAATTAAAGCCTTCGCATACGCTTCGCACACGATTTGCATACGCTTCCAGCGTGCAGTGGCCGGACCGCGCTGCCGGCCTGGCGCTGAAACATACACAAAGCGCGATAGTGCGAGGTCAGCGGCGACTGGCTGGCGTGGCCTGTGTTCTATCCACAGGCGTGGCTACGGCGTCCCTGGGCAGTGTCTCTTGCAAGCGGATTTCTTTGGCTGGGAGTTCGTGTTACCGCTGGTAGGCGTGCAAAACTGCCGCGTGTGGAAGACCTTTTACCTGTTAGACCAGGGTAGGTGGGTGGGTGTTTGGGGATTTAACGTCCTTTTTCACCACGTAAGGGTGAGATCAAAGACGGGACAACGAGAAAAAGGCCAGCACAAATATTTGGCCCCAGCCGGGACTCGAACTCACGACCCGATTATTGAGAGTCCCCCCTGTTAGACCACCGCTCACACCATGTAACCATGATTTCTGCTTTCAGAAAGATTACGATGGAGAAAGGTAAAGTTTCAGGAAGCTCTTTCGAGGAAGGATCCCATGACATCGTGTATACTGCGCGGGATTCGGGCGGGCAGCGAGACAGCTGCCGGTTTTTGGTAACAATCGATGGTAAGATAATGGTCATCTACTTTCTTAAGCACAGCACAACTTATCGTTGAACGTGACGGATTTTTTTTTTTTTTCTGCTCCTCCAACTCTTTGCCAGCTCCAGTGGTGTTCCTCCCAGGTCATGGGTGGAACCCACGGAGGACACGGAAGCTGGAAATTTTTTATTATGCATGATGATGGAGATGAGGGTGATGGTAAGATGATGCTATGGAGGTCCATGTGGTTTGGGACTGCGGAACAGGGCCTCATTCCACGCTTCCTGTCATAAATATCCCGGCATTAACCAGGCCCGGGAACTACGGCACCTGCGGTGCCGGCCGTGTAATCATCCACATCGTAAGATGTGTCATACCAAGGGAAGCACCCCCAAAGTCGCACCCGTGAAGTGGGTGAATCTCGGCTGTGTGGCAACAGCCTCCCCACTGGGCCCATAGCACACCCGCTCTGGGTAGGAGCCGACCTAGGTAGGAAAAATCCCGCTTGCCTCGGCTGGGACTCGAACCCAGGTCTCCCGGTCCACAGTCCGAATCGGATAGCGATTTTAAAACACAGTGTTTGTAGCTTTTTTTTTTTTGGGGGGGGGGGGGGTGCAGACCCTTAAACGTTCACATTCTGGGACATCACCATAGAAAGCAACCATTATTTTGTGACAGTTTGATTGGCTGATTGATTAATAGATTCTGCGTTTGCTCTGTACAGTACCGAGATGCGAAATGCTGTATAATCCTCAAAACGGCATAAAAGATTGCTTCGGAGAGGAGCCAAATGTCTATGGGTCTACATGCAGCTATACATGCAACACTGGATATATCCTGGACCCCCCTGGAAGCCGAACACTGACTTGTCAAGCGAACCGCCAGTGGTACCCCTCTCAAATTCCTAAGTGCAAACGTGAGTCAAGCGGTGGAGTTCAGGTCTTCTTTCTTTCTGTCGCTTGAAAATGTTATCACCCCCCCCCCCCCCCCGCCCCACTTCCCTTCCCGGTCTAAAAGCCGGGTGAATCCCTCCCCCTTCCCCCCTTACCCCCCCCCCCCCCCCGGACAGCAAGATATCCACTTTATTCAACTCCACTCGCGTCACCTTTGCCTGCCTTGTGCGCAAAACGTTCTAGCTTCGTTGGCAGCTTGCCGCTTGCTGCAACCCCATGGCATTTACTTTGCCCTACAAAACACCAAAATCAGGAAAATCACGCTTTTACAGGACCAAAAAAACAAAAAAAAACAAAAAAAAAACCCACTAGAAACTGGCACACTCGCCAAACGGGGTACTCCGAACAAAAACAACAAACATGACCCCACGCTCTCTTTATGATATTACGCCTCTGTGTGTGTGTGTGTGTGTGTGTGTGTGTGTGTGTGTGTGTGTGTGTGTGTGTGTGTGTGTGTGTGTGTGTGTGTGTGTGTGTGTGTGTGTGTGTGTGTGTGTGTGTGTGTGTGTGTGTGTGTTCGACCACGGACTCCTGACGCCATCATAACATTCTCTTGCTCCGCATTTTATTTTATTTTATTTTATTTTATTTTATTTTATTTTATTTTATTTTATTTTATTTTGATGTTCCAAAAGCGGTAAGCTGTGGAAATCCAGGGACCATTACTGGAGGCGTCCAGTCCTGCCCAAACGGACATTACTTTAGTCGTCGTTGCTTTGCCGTGTGTCATCGAGGCTACCGACAACCTGCTGGATCACCCGGAAGTACGTCGTGTCAGGCTGATCGCACATGGACACAGCCGTTGCCTGCTTGTGAGGGTAAGGGGCGCAAGTATTCAGCATAAACCAGCCTGAACGATGAATATCCGTGAACAAAATACAAGTGTCCGGCTTTCTGGAATGATCTCCCAGCCTCAGGCAGATATGCAGACACAAAACCATCCTTCAAGCAAACTTCTGAAAACCCACCTCTTCACTGCCCTCAACCAATAGCTGTTGCCACATCAGTCATCTTGCTACTTCAATTCAATTCAAATTCAAAAATACTTTATTATCTGTTCTAAAAAGACATTTTAAAACAGAAAATTGTCTTTAGACGTGTGTGTGTGTGTGTGTGTGTGTGTGTGTGTGTGTGTGTGTGTGTGTGTGTGTGTGTGCTGAACCGAACAAGATAGTGAATATTAAACTGGTTCCTCCCTGTCTTCAGACTATGAGGCCCCGAAGTTTCCAGACGGCTGCCCTCCAGATCAAGAAGTGTTCTCAGGACCTCTAGGATCAGCAGTGAACGTCAGCTGGGTAGAGCCAAAGGTTACCGACAACAGTGGACAACATGTCACGCTGCATTCAGATCACGTGAGTGGCGCTCAGTTTGGCCCTGGTACCCACATCATCAAGATAACGGCAACGGACAGCGTGGGGAACAACGCTTCCTGTGTGACTGCTGTAACTGTGAGAAGTGAGTGACTTCATGAGTATTTGGTTTATTTCCGCGAAGGATAGGAATTAGTAGATAGGGCTAGTAAATTGTTACAGGGAATAGGGCTGCAGACATAGCCTGCCCAGAAACACTCTCAGTACTACCGGCTAATTTTGACAGATGATAGATCAGACTTTCGTGCATCGAGGGGTTTAGCTATTTACTGCAACTGTTGCAATGCATCCAGGGGTCTAGCCATTTACTGCAACTGTTGATGATGAGATCAGTAACTGTGCCATCATGCTGTTAACATCGTCCCCCCCCCCCCAAGTAATGCTTTTCTGTTGTTGCTGCATTTTGTGATCTCGTGTGTGTGTGTGTGTGTGTGTGTGTGTGTGTGTGTGTGTGTGTGTGTGTGTGTGTGTGTGTGTGTGTGTGTGTGTGTGTGCGTGTGTGTAGATTCAGAATGTAAGAGTTTAACCCCGCCTGCACATGGTGTATTGAACTGCACCAGCAGCTACCTGGAAGGCTCAGAATGCACCATAGAATGCAGAGAAGGCTATTTACTCCAAGGAAACGCTACTCTGACATGTCTTGAAACTCGTCAGTGGGATTCAGAATTACCAGAGTGCCAAGGTAATGCTGGATAAAATAATACCTTTGAAATCGCGATAACACTCTAGCAATACACACTGAGAATACGTTTCAGCCTACCGAGGTCGGTTCACCTCTGTCTCTGTGTCTCTCTGTGTCTCTGTCTGTCCGTCTGTCTGTCTGTCTGTCTGTCTGTCTGTCTGTCTGTCTCTCTCTCTCTCTTTTAACCATGAGTTCCGCTTGAATTTCGAGAGAGAGAGAGAGAGAGAGAGAGAGAGAGAGAGAGAGAGAGAGAGAGAGAGAGTGTGTGTGTGTGTGTGTGTGTGTGTGTGTGTGTGTTAGAATGTAGCAAGGACAAGATACAAGAAAGGACGCTGTACCTAATCTTTCATCCTTGAAAAATAAAGTCTCTCTCTCTCTCTCTCTCTCTTTCTCTCTCTCTCTCTCTCTCTCTCTCACACACACACACACACACACACACACACACACACACACACACACACACGCGCGTTCGCACACACACACACGCGCGCGCGCGCGCACACACACACACGCGCGCGCACGCACACGCACACACGCGCGCGCACGCACACACACACACACACACACACACACACACACACACACACACACACACACACACACACACACACACACACACACACCCCACCCATTCAGTCACACAATCATATTAATGGAATTTGCGTATACTTTCCAGCTGTTGTGTGTGGAACGCCCAAGAATGTCAGTTTTGGTTCGTTTTCGTGCCCTCGAGACGACTTCCAAACCATCTGCCCGCTGGACTGTGACCAAGACTATGCAGTTCGTGATGGTCCCGGTTCAATTCAGTGTCTTGCTAACGCTACTTGGAGCATAGCAGGATCGTGTCAAGGTAAATTTGAGTTGTACGTTTTCTTAAACACACTTCTCACTAATTGATTTCAGCGGTGGTAAGATATAGTTGAGATACAAAAGAATAAAATAGAAAAAAAAGCTCCGATATGTTCGCGTAGACAGAAGACTAGTGTAATGACCGGTCTTTCGCGTACACCCTTCCACCATAAGAGGAGCCGGGGTGGCCGAATGGTAGAGCTTTGGACTTCCAATGCTCGGATCGTGAGTTCGAATGCCGGCTGGGGCCAAATATTTGTGCTGGCTTTTTCATCGTTGCCCTGTCTTTGATATCACCCGCATGTGGTGGAAAAGGACAATAAACACCCATCCACGTGCCCGCATGCCTTCCACCATACCTTTCGGCTTCACTCGTCACCTATCAACCGTCGCGAACCCTCCGGTCGTCGTCCGAGAGGCTTCTCAAAAAACCCAAACTCAATTTGAAATTCTTTCGCGAGCACCCTCTCAGTTTTGTCGCGCCAACCTTGTGGAACCCTCTGCCTGTGAATATGAGAAATGCGCCCAATCTGTTTTTAAGAGCAGTCGTAAAATGTATCTATGTCGCAAAACCTTCCTGTAATTTCCAGCAAAACTTGTCAGTATCACTAGTGTACGTCTGTCTATCTTCGTAAAATGTGCGTGAGAGTCGGTGAGTGATCGGCGCATTGAGTTTTATTCTAAAAAAAAAAAATGCGCCCTACAAATACCAATTATTATTTATTATTAAATATACTTTCTGTTTGCAGACGTGGAGCCGCCAGTCTTTGTGGAATGTCCTGAAAACTTTGAGGTGTACGGGTCGCGCCTTGGAGAAGAAACGCAAGCAAGTTGGGCACTTCCTAGAGTGACAGATAACTCTGGCAAACACGTACAACTGACCAGTAACCACAACCCCGGAGAGACGTTCCCAACAGGCGTCACCCGTGTGACGTACACAGCAACTGACGTCAGTGGCAATGTAAAACTTTGCCAGTTCTCCGTCACTGTCACATGTAGGTGCTGATTTATTTATTTATTTATTTTCACCAATTATACACCAGTTATTTCTTCTAACTGTTTGATGGGAGTTATACTTGCAAAGCCAATTTCATCTTTGACGAAATTCACTGACCACATTTTTTTATTTATTTTTTTTTGCATTTCCTCGACCACCTCCTGCCCACTACATGATAAGACTGGTTAAAAAGAACGAGCTACTGCATACCAGTAGGAGCCACTTCAAGCCACTATTACGCAAGGCGTGGGCCTTCCCCGCTAGGCCCGAGACCGCTGCAGATTGCATAATAGTGGCTTGAAGTGGCTTCTAGTGATCTGAAGATTTGTGCTATTTTTTCCATGGGCTTTTAAGAGGTATGGTAGGGTCAGGCAGGACTAACGGTTCCATGACGGCTCTTACTGATGCAAACACGAGTACAATCAAAGTGCAACACTCCCACTAAGCCAAATTTAACCCCTTGACTGCCAAGGCATGGAAGTGGGCATGCATTTGCATGGCCACTACCCTGCCTTGGCAGTCAAAGAGTTCATCCATGCAGACATACATTCGATGTGATATTTTTGGTGAAGCCACTGGCGCATAATCCCAAACTGATTTGGTAGGAATTGAGTTAAATACTTCTCTTCCTCCTCTAGCAATCCCACTGGCATACACCTTGCCCTACCATAATACAAACATCACGAAAATCACGTGTTTTACCGGTCCCCGTAGTGTAGTGGTTAGCACTTCGGATCATGGACCGGGAGACCCGGGTTCGAATCCCAGTCGAGGCAAGCGGGATTTTTCCTACCTAGGTCGGCTCCTACCCAGAACGGGTGTGCTATGGGCTCGATGGGGAGGCTGTTGCCACACAGCCGAGCTTCACCCACTTCACGGGTGCGACTTTGGGGGTGCTTCCCTTTGTCTGACACGTCTTATGATGTGGATGATTACACGGCCGGCACCGCAGGTGCCGTAGTTCCCGGGCCTGGTTACTGCCGGGATATTTATGACAGGAAGCGTGGAATGCGGCCCTGTCCCGCAGTCCCAAACCACATGGACCTCCATAGCATCATCTTACTGTCATCCTCATCTCCATCATCATGCATAATAAAAATTGTCCCAGCTTCCGAGTCCTCCGTGGGTTCCACCCATGACCTGGGAGGAACACCACTGGAGCTGGCAAAGAGTTGGGGCAGCAAAAAAAAAACATCAAAAAAAAATCACGCGTTTTCGTGACAACAGAATTATTACAAACTAACACACTCACAAACCAAAGTCCTTCAGACAAACACCAAACTTGATCCCTGCCCACAATTTGTGTACTAAAGCCTGCTCTTAACTGGGCACAGCGCCCGAAAGACACATGAGCACATCACAGTCGTTGCGCTCGGTGTGTCTACGAACTACAAAACTGAAACAGCTGTGCTCGGTGACAAAGCGATTGAAGATGCACTGTCCGCCATGTTTGCGCGCCGAGTGACGTAGTACAGCCTGTCAGAATCTGTTTTGGAAACCACAGTCACAGTTGCGGCTACAGTCGAACCTGCCAAGGCGGTCACCTGTATAAGCCAAACCACTGTCTAACCTGGTCACCCCAGAGGATCCCCTGACACACTAGCTGTTAACATGACACCCTGGATAACCCCGTCACCCTGTCTAAGGGTGTCAGTTTGACCCAGTCCCTTGGGTGACCGCCTTACACAGGTTTGACTGTATTTGAAATCCAGGTTGCTGTGATGGCGCCACAGCGGCGGAAACCCCCCAAATCACAACTGTGTCACAACTGTGGACAGCACTGTGGCGCTCGGCAGTGCCCAGTTAAGAGCAGGTGTAGTCGGAAAATAACACAGCGGGGAAAAAAAAACACTACAGGAGTGTTATTTTCCTAGGGAGATTACACTCCTTTACGTTTCTTTCCTAGGAAAAATACACTCCCAGTGTTTTTTTTTTTTTTTTCCTGGAAGTCTTTTTTGCCTCCTACACCGGCTTAAGGCTAGCAGCTCGTGACAGGAAGTACTCATTATGATCATCTTTGACCTGTGACTCGCTTCTTTACTTCTGCTCAGCCCTCGTCTGCCAGCCTCCAGATCTTGAACCACAAAACCGGACGAACAATATCATGCTGTACGATTGTCCTGACGGTTACGTGTTTGGGGCGAAGTGTGGGCTGAGCTGTAGCTACGGATACCCTTTGCTCGGGGCCGATACGATCGCTTGTGATGGGGACAACTCATCCTACCCGCCTAACTTTGAGTGGGTCTGGACAAGCAAAAGAAAACCGGAGTGCATCGGTTGGTACATTCTCTCTCTCTCTCTCTCTCTCCCGTTACCCGAACTCCAGGCTACGCCTCATTACCCCACGTCCAAGGACAGATATCTTTAAAACAAGCTTCTCGCGTGTCTGTCTGTCTCTCTGTGATCCGTGCAACCGCTGGTCAATCTCTACGCGCGCGCGCGCGCGCGTGTGTGTGTGTGTGTGTGTGTGTGTGTGTGTGTGTGTGTGTGTGTGTGTGTGTGTGTGTGTGCTGATAATGATGATGATGCAGTTTGTATGTTTATTAGTGTAGCAAGGACATATAATAAGAGAGACCTGTGCGTCTCTTATCTCATCCTTTAACAATCAAAGTTCAGTCAGTCAATCTCTCTCTTAACAATAATAATTGTTTGTTTTTTTCTGTAGCAAATAATTGTACAGAGCTTGATGCACCAGCAAATGGGGCGCTGTCCTGCAACCTGGGTAACTTTGGCTGGGACTGCCTGATGTCGTGCAATGAACACTGGGACGTCCCTGCCCACTTCTCGGGCCATTTCTACTGCACTAACTCCAAGACTTTCTGGCAGCCCAGTATTTTACCTAACTGCACAAGTGAGTATAACTACTGGCGTGGCAGACATTTTTTAATATATTATTCTTGAGAGCCCGGCCGATCCCGACCACCTACTTCCCGCTATATGGCTATAAGGCTTGTTAAAAAGAACGACTGACCGCCCCCCGTAGTGTAGCGGTTAGCATTCCGGACCATGGACCGGGAGACCCGGGTTCGAGTCCCAGCCGAGGCAAGGGGCATTTTTCCTACTCAGGTCGGCTCCTACGCAGAGCGGGTGTGCTATGGGCCCGATGGGGAGGCTGTTGCCACACAGAAGAGATTTACCCACTTCACGGGTGCGACTTTGGGGGTGCTTCCCTCGGTATGACACGTCTTATGATGTGGATGATTACACGTAGTTCCCGAGCCTGGCTAGTGCCGGGATATATATTTATGACAGGAAGCGTGGAATGCGGCCCTATCCCGCAGTCCCAAACTGCACAAGGACCCCCACAGCATCACCTTACCATCATCCTCATCTCCATCATCATGCATAATAAAAATTGGAAAATTGTCCCAGCTTCCGAGCATTACCTGGGAGGAACACCACTGGAACGGGCAAGAGTTGGGGCAGCAAAAAAAAAAAAAAAAAAAAAAAGAACGACTGAGCTACTGCACAGCATGTAGTATTACGCAAGACGTCGACCTTCCCCGCTAGAGCCGAGACCGCTGCAGACTGCATGGTAGTGGCTTGAAGTGGCGTCTAGTGATCTGAAGATTTCAAGTACAATTGTGATTGTTTTTTTTTTTTTTTTTTGCATCGACTATTAATAACGCACATCATAATTATAAACCCACATGTTTCCGTGCTGTTGCAGTCAGGATAACCCCCATCCAGCCTCGGCTTCACTCCAGTCTGTTTTATTACACCGGGGACTGCAACACGTCGCTTGAAGAACTGAAAGTGAACTTCGTTACACGGATGAAAAGCTCGTCTACGCTGAAGGACGCGTGCGCAAACACGTGTGAGATCGAGAACATTCAGGTAAAGCGAACGAGGGTAGGTGGGTGGGTGTTTGGGAGTTTAACGTCCTTTTTCCACCACACAAGGATGCTGTATTCTGCTTTGGAAATGTTCAGCCGAAATTCTAACATTCCGAAGTTTAAATTCCTGAGCTGGCCCTTCTCAACACGTGATTGTTATGTGTTCATGTCCAGTGTCTGTGAGAATGCAAGTGATTCACTTGAGCGTGCATGTTGGGTTTAGCTCGCGGCGCTTTTGAGCCAAATAATTATTTGGGAATAAGCGCCTTTCTACTGCGGACGCTATGGGCGTCGGATTGTATTGTATCGTGATCGTGTGATCGCACGTCACCGTGCACAGCTGCCTTTGTTCAGTATTGTGGTTGGTAGACACGCTGAGCGCAACGACTGTGGTGTGGCGCATGTGTGTTTCGCGCGCTGTGCCCAGTTTAAGCCTGCTCTTACGATCACGATACGATATCATCCGACGCCCATAGCGTCCGCAATGGCAGAGCTCGGAGGCAAGCCGTCCGGCCTCTGTAGTGCTTATTCGTGACGTCCCTAAGACATTTGTGTCCTTCGAAAAGGTCCGTAAAGACTGGTGTTTGTTCAGGCGACAGTGCAATTGAGGATGCACTGTCCGCCATGTTTGCGCGCCGAGTGACGTAGTACAGCCAGTCAGAATCTGTTGTGGAACCCACAGTCACAGCTGGGGCTGTCTGAAATCCCAGCAGCTGGGATGACGCCACAGCGGCGGAAACTCCGGAAATCACAACTGTGTCACATGTGTGCACAACACTGTGGCGCTCGACAGTGCCCAGTCAAGAGCCGGCTTCAGAGCATTGTAAAACCGGCTCTTAACTGGGCACTGCGGAGCGCCACAGTGCTGTCCACAGTTGTGACACAGTTGTGATTTTGGGAGTTTTCGCCGCTGTCATCACAGCAACCTGGATTTCAAAGAGCCCCAACTGTGACTGTGGTTTCCACAACAGATTCTGATTGGCTGTACTACGTCACTCGGCGCGCGAACATGGCAGACCGGTTCAATCGGTTTGTCACCGAGCACAGCTGTGTTCAGTTTTGTAGTTAGTGGACACACCGAGCGCAACGACTGTGATGGGCACATGTGTGATTCGCGCGCTGTGAGCAGGCTTACGCTTCGGTGTTTTCCCCTCAGAACTCGTTACACACACAGAGAAATTTTAAAATGCAGTCTTTGGTTGACAGGTGAAATGTGGGCCGATTACTCGACAAAAGCGTTCTGTGGATAGCGGGCATTTTCTAAGAAGAAGCAGGCAGGCAGAGCAGAACATTGTGGTCTTTAACTTCGACATCGCAGTGGACGTCCAGACCGTGAACATTTCGTCCTCGGAGTTTTATCAGGTAGTATTGCACAATTTGGAGACATTCCGTTAGCTGATTGGCTGTTGACTCACCTGTAAATAGTGAAATCGTGCTCGTCATCTCAACCATCATATATAAAAGGTCTAGGTGTTGATCTAATTCATGACGTTTAGTCCATTGTACCGTATGGCTCGGACATAGCACGATATTACAGTTCGGTTTGAGCCACCAGGTCGTAAACGTATGAGAACTGCCAGTTACGAGCTCATTCGGGGTGAGCTCGGGGTGAGCGGTGGTCTAATAGGTAGCGCGTCGGATTTAGCCGCTGCGCTGCTGAACGGCCGTCACCAATATCATGGCGATGAAGTGTGGGTTCGAGCCCAGGTCGAGCTAGTGATATGTGATACCGGTTTTTCCTGGCTGCCAGGCTGCTCATCGGGGGTTTCTCTCCGGGTTATCCGGCTTTCCTCCCGTAGCAAAATTGTAAAAAAGAAATGTAGGATAGGTATTGGGTGGCGCTGCACCGCGGCGACACGCATCCCCCGGGGGAAGCAGCCCTAATTTCCGGAAAGGATAATAAAGAAGTTTAAAAAAAAAACATAAAAAAATCAAGGTTGGTGGCGTCCTAGGATCTAGTTTGTATGCTACCAACTCTTCGTCAGCCCTAGCGATGTTCCTCCCCGATCATGGGCGGATCCACGTTGGGCTCGGAAGCTGGTGCAATTTTTATCAATACATGCTGGGATGAGAATGATGATGCCTATCTGGAGGTCCATGTGGTTTGAGACTGCGTGACAGGGCCGCATTCCACGCTTCCTGTCACAAAATCCCGGCATTAACCAGGCTACGGAACCACGGCACCTGCGGTGCCGGCCGTGTAATCATCCCCACCATAAGATGTGCCATACCAAGGGAAGCATCCTTCGCAAATTCAAGTATGATGCCTCCCTGATAGCATCTACCTTTTTACAGGAGCTTCAGTCTTTGAAGACTAAAATTTCCAACGGTCTGAAGGAGGAGGCTGAGGATGGACATTTCAATATTGGAAACCTTGTAGCTGACAGGTACAGCTTTGCGGAACCCACCGTTCAGGCTGACTGCCCTCCTGGAACGATCTTCGCAGAGCGTGAATTTACTTCATCTCTATCCTGCAGTAAGGGCAATCATGCATTTCGTATTATTACATGTGTGTGTGTGTGTGTGTGTGTGTGTGTGTGTGTGTGTGTGTGTGTGTGTGTGTGTGTGTGTGTGTGTGTGTGAGGGGGGGGGGGAGGAGGGGGAGTGAATGACAGGGGTGCACAAGAAAAGGTAAGGAGTGTGTGAACACAGTATTGTTGGTCCTGTGCCGTCCTTTGTGAAAGTTAAGTGGTGTCTGTCCCTTTTATGTCGCTTTTATTTGCTTAACTAGTAACCACTTCGCAGTCATTACCGTTTCCTTTTCTACAGTATTGTTATCTATTGTGTTTCCATTGTTGTTTGTCTCTATATTGTAACTTTGTAAATGTAATTTTGTAAAGCATTGTAACTATATATTGTTGCGCACAATGTTGTGTTTTGTAGTTATTGTACGCTCCCCCCTCTCCCCCCCAAAAAAAAAAAAAATAAAAATGAAATAAAATAATAAAAAATAAATTTAAAAAAAAAAATAGAGTAAAATTACATTAAAAAAATACAATAAAAAAGAAAAAAGAAACCCTTGCCCACGAGTAAATTATGGTCTCGTTGACAGCGGGTTGTGGTGCGGGTCATTACCTGCCTGACGGATCGACAAAATGTGAAGAATGCCCCGTAGGCAGCTACTCGGAGCTGGACAACGCCACGTCATGTACTCCCTGCCCCCCGGGATGGTCCACACTCACTGCTGGAAGCCCTAGCAGGTCATCCTGTAAAGGTAGAGTGTGTTTATGCTTTTTTGCGGCTGCCTGTGTTCTTTTCTGTTGTATTTCGATTTCTATATTCATGTTTACCTTCCTGTTTTGACAGTGTAGCCGCCTGTATTTGAATAAGTCGATGACCTGTCGAATAAATTATCGTGAGTTCTGAGCTCTATTTTAGCCGCTGTTATGTTTATTCGCCGCCTTCTTGTATTTCAGTTTTGTGTATAACCCTAAACTTCCTTTTACTCTCGTACTGTAGTCTAGCAACGGCAAGGTTGCAAACTGGCCTTTTGGTCAAAATCTACTACCGTTGGAAAATAAAGGATTGTCATCGTCATTGTCATTGTCATTCTCTCTCTCTCTCTGAGTCTCTGAGATGGCAATGTAGTCATCGAACATGGCATTCTTGTGACTTATGCATTTTGACGGTTTGTAGGCTTACGCTGATGACTGAACGTAAAATGTCCAATCAAAAGATCTGCCTGTTGTTATGTCTTCACAGGCCTGTGTTCTGCTGGCTCAAAATCAACTGATGGTTACGCACCCTGCCAAGCGTGTCCCCCGGGCACCTACCAGTCACGTGCAGGCGCCACAACGTGTGACGTATGTCCTAATGGCACATGGACTGTTTCCGAACGCACCGCTAGTCAAGACCAGTGCATTCGTAAGTCGAGCGATACACCGTTTACAGCACGTCAATATAATTAATTATGAGAGGTAGCAGAACAATATTTCAATGATGCCCTAGGTTATTCTCGATATATTTGGAGTTGGGAGTCAAATCACTTTTGAGCCCGAATTTGAGCACCCCCATCATCGTGTGTGTGTGTGTGTGTGTGTGTGTGTGTGTGTGTGTGTGTGTGTGTGTGTGTGTGTGCGTGTGCGTGCGCGCGGGCGGGCGCTCGATTTCTCTTTTTAATTATTGATCTGTTCACTTCTGTGTTGACTGTTCACATATTGAATTGGCAGTTCAGCCTCTCTTTATTTACTCAACAGCTGTGGACGAGTGTCTCTCAAATCCATGTGGTCCCCACCCGTGCGAGAACCAGCCTGATGGTTTCGTGTGTCGTTGTCAGGACGGGTGGAACGGGGACACATGCAGCACGCCACCAGACCCCTGCTACAACAACAACTGCCGAGAAGGCTCAACATGCGTGTCAGGGACCACCAACTACACATGCGTCTGTGTGCCTGGCTTTTCTGGTGCACTCTGTGATCTGATGATGGGTAATCCTATTCTATAGTCAGATTTTCTTCATTTTGAGTAATATTACTGGCGAAGTTTGTTTTACGCAATTTTTTTTTGTTTGTAGTCGTTTTAATGATTGCGTTTGTTGCGTGTGTGGGACAAAACAGCAGTTGTCCTTTTAAGTAAAGTATTCTGTATTTTGTGTTTTGAATGTTAATGGGGAGCTGGGACAGCCGAATGGTAGAGCGTTGGACTTTCAGTGCTAGGGTCGTGAGTTCGAATCACGGCGGGGGCGAAATGAATGTGCTGGTTTTTTTTCTCGTCTGTAATATCACCCATTTGTGGTGGGAAAGGACGGAAAACCTTCACACACTCACCCATCCACAGTGTTCACGCTATGGTGACAAGAGTACAAGAGTTATCTCATTGTCTCCCTTTGACCGTTCACTGATTCAGCGTTCTGCTAATATACTTGTACCAGTGCTGGTACCTCTGTGCCATTAAGAACCAGACATGTATACGCGTATGTAAATGATTGTAAGCGCATGCGCACAGCGAGATCAGATAATGAATGCCCGCCATCTTTGAATCTTTGAGAGCAGTTTCTATGAGCGAGGGAGCAGAAGCGAGTGAGTGCCTGGTACCTAAAGACATCATACCATCCACTCGCTTTTTTTCCCTACCAAGATGGAGACAGTGACTAAAAGATGTGAAGTAGGGGCGGGGGAGGAAGAGGAGGCGGGGGAGGGGGCGTCTTGGCTTGGTGTGAACTGACGCAGCAACACGACAGGATTATGCTACGATTATTTCTTCTCGAAGTCAGTAGTTTTCTTGTCGGTAGTTACGGGATCGCCCATGTGCTCTCCATGCTGTGTACCAGTGAATTTGACAGGGGCGCCGGAACCGGGGGGGGGGGGGGGGGCAGGGGGGGCAGCTGCCCCCCCTGTACCCAAGCAGGGGGGGCAAGAGTGTCTTTTTGCCCCCCCCCCTGGAAAATCAGGTGACTATGGCAAGAGGGGGGGGGGGCAAAGCCATGGTCTTGCCCCCCCCCCTTCCCCTACCTCTCCCCCTACCCCTCTTAGTGCTCTCTCCCTCATCCCACCCAACAGAGAACTTCTGTTTTTGCGGACCGAAGGCTGTCCGCTCCTCTGATTGACACCCCCCCCCCCCCCCCCCGCCCCCCGCTTTTCACTTTTTCGGGCAACGTCCTGGTTCGTAAAGGTTTTTTGTCTACGCAGCATTTGATCGGCCCCCCCCCCCCCCCCCCGCTTTTCACTTTCTTCGGGCAACGTCCCCCCCTCCCCCCGAGATTCTGCCCCCCCTCCCCCCAACATCTTCCGGCGCCCCTGTTTGATCTTTCAATTCCAATACCCCCGACTTTTTTTAGTGGACGGCGACTGGGGAGCATGGTCGACGTGGAGTGAATGCACGGCTACCTGCGGAGGCGGACGACGACATCGTCAGCGACTCTGCAACAACCCGACACCGCTGAATGGGGGAGCCGACTGTATTGGTTCTAGCAGTGAGACTGTGAGCTGTGGTCAGCTGAACTGTCCAGGTACCTCTCTCTCTCTCTCTCTCTCCGGCTCACCCACGCAGACGTACACGCACACAGACCACACGCACGCTGACGTACACGCATACAGACCACACTCTCTCACACACACACACACACACACAGAGCGCAGCTACGAACTGAGCTGTTTCCGTGGTTGCTCATGGCACTACATATAATCCTTCTCGTCAGTCAACGGAAACTGGACTGAGTGGAGTGACTGGACCGAGTGCAGCGCCACCTGTAACGGAGGGGAGAGAACTCGACAGCGAGACTGCAGCAACCCCTCCCCACAGTACGAAGGCAGGGAGTGCGATGGTGTTGCTGTGGAGCGGGAAGTGTGTAACGTTGCTGATTGCCCACGTGAGTGTCACAAGTCCAGTTTTATCAAAAAATGAAAATCTTTGTCAAATAATTAATTTCTTGTAAAAGCTCTCTCTTTCCCTCATGCCCTAGCAGACGACGCGAGTAGGGGTAGTAGTCCCCCTTGGCTAGAGGTCACCTTTGACCCAGCAATGGTAAGCATCGTTTGTGAGAAGAATTTCCAGCTCAAATTTGCCCGTATCACGGCCATACAAAGCTTCTTCAAGTAACCATTTAGCACAGTATCAGGATACAATGATACGCAGATGCCTTTGAGTTTGTCAAATAGCGAGACGCTGATTGTTATGTTCTGCTATTACCCTCGTTGTTTAGCATTTTCCTCACTGGGTGGCCGAATGGTAGACCAGGCGCGTAGGAAGATGCTGAGAGCAAGGGGGGCCCACTAAGTCGGGTGAGCCATACGGCCGGGGTGAAGGGGGGGGGGGGAGGGGTGTGTGTGTGTGTGTGTGTGTGTGTGTGTGTGTGTGTGTGTGTGTGTGTGTGTGTTGACTGCCAAGGATTGTGTCCTGCGACAGCAGAGCAAGGGGGCCCCACCACTGGTGGGCCCCCTCTCCTCTTATCAAGAGCAAGGGGGGCCCAAAGATATTCGGGCCCCCCTTGGAAAAATCGAACGGGGGCCTGGGCCCCCAGGGCCCCCGTGGTTCCTACGCCCCTGTAAAGAGCGTTGGACTTCTAATGCTCGGGTCGTGAGTTCGTATCCCAGCTGTGCTGGCTTTTTCCTCGTTGCCCCGTCGTTGATATCACCGGTATGTGGTGGAAAAGGACGTTAAACCCCCCAAACACCCACCCATTCTCCTCACTGACGTCTGCGAGAGTAGCATTGTCGATGTCGTGAATAAGGATTCCTCCTATTAGGAATTACATGTCCTGACATTGTATTTCAGAGCACGGAGGATTCGGTCAGTGGTCCAGCTGGACTGTCTGCTCTGCTTCGTGCGGGGGTGGGTTCAAATCCCGACAACGTCTTTGTGACGGTCCTTCTCCAGCCCATGGTGGAAATCCGTGTGTTGGCGATTTCAAAGAAACCGTGGAGTGTAACACAGGAGAATGTCCCGGTATGTTGAATACAGATCGTATTTTTTTTTTTTGGTAGCTAGACCGGAAAACACACACACACACACGCACGCACGCACGCACGCACGCACACACACGCACGCGCACACACACACACACACACACACACACACACACACACACACACACACACACACACACACACACACACACACACACACACACACACACACTCACAGAGAGAGAGAGAGAGAGAAACACACACACAAAGAACATCGATAACACACACACACACACACACACACACACACACACACACACACACACACACACACACACACACAGAAAAACACACAAACAAACAAACAATGAAAACAAAAAGAACATCAACAAAACATAGCCACTATGCAGGTTTGTTATTATAAATGAGAGATTATCACGTTGTAAAGAAAACAAAATGTATAATATTCATGTTTAGTAGGACTCCGTAAATGGGACTTCGCTGAGCAGCGTAACCTGCTTACACGTAAACCAGGCTCACGGCAGAGGCTGCGAGTGGCTAACGCTCTGTGATTAGCTAATGGTATCCCTATAGCTTACATGTAAATGGGTTACACTGCTCAGCGAAGTCCTCCGTACGAAGTCCTAGGAAACATGCTTACTGTTTCTTCATACAGTACTGTCTCGATTTTCACCGGGGAGCTGGGGTGGCCGAATGGTAGAGACTTTCAATGCTCGGGTCGTGGGTTCGAATCCCGGCTGGGGCCAAATATTTGTGCCGGCCTTTTTTCTCGTTGCCCTGTCTTTTGATATCACCCTTATGTGGTGGAAAAGGGCGTTAAACTCCTAAACACCCACCCACCCACTCTCCCTCGATGTTCACATCAAGGAATCCTCCCGGCTTTTGCTATTTTAAATTGTACTTCTGTGATTGTTCCAGTCTGCTCCAAGCTCACACACTCTAATACAACTGTGCTGGAATGCAACGAAACCACATCTCCATACCTCATAACGTGCAACCTGACCTGCAGCACTGGGTTCGTATCCACGATGGATTTTCCGCTGTACACGTGTGGTGAGGAAACGGCCTATCTATGGAATCACCAAAGGAGTGATGCGAAAATCAACACTACGTTGCCAAGTTGCACAAGTATGAATATCCCGCGTTACCATCAATAGATTCCGTAAATTTTGTTTTGGTTTGGTGTGGTGTGGTGTGGTGTGGTGTTGTGTTGTGTTGTGGTGTGGTGTGGTGTGGTGGTGTGGTGTGGTGTGGTGTGGTGTGGTGTGGGGTGGGGTAGGGTGTGGTGTGGTGTGGTGTGTTTGGTGCTGTGGTGTGGTATTTGTTTTGTATTGTTTTGTGTTGCGCTGTGGTGTGGTGTGGTGTGGTGTTGTGTTTGTTTTGTATTGTTTTGGTGTGGTGTGTGGTGTGGTGTGGTATTTGTTTTGTTTTGTATTTTTTGATGTGGTGTGGTGTGGTGTGGTGTGGTGTGGTGTGGTGTGGTGTGGTGGACTCGAACCCCTGACCTCTCGCATTGGTGACAAGTCTCTTAACCACTAGACCACCGACCGCCCAAATAACGCCACTATGCTTTATACGTACGACTATTGCCTGCACTGATTTTCTGGTAACCTGCAGAGCCGAAGCTTGCCAAGGAAGCGACCATGACACAGTCGGTCACCATGAACACGGGCTGCGATGGTCACGTGGCGAGCTCTGTGCCGAGCCAAGTGCTACGGAACTCGGCCATGCTCCCGTGTATGAAGGAGAATTCGTGCGCTGCCAAAATCACCACTTCCTGTGAAGACTCGACCAATGGAAGTGGCACCGGGAAGTCATTGGTTGTCCATTACGAACTGACTGTTCGATTTGATTCGAACGTTACAGAAGCTGAGAGTGAGTATGCTGTATTGCATTAGATCATTTTCTGTGATATTTAGTTAATAGAAGTCTCTATCTTAACTGGGTTTTTTTGTGTGTGTAAATACTGCTTTTATTGTAGTGAAGGGAATGTTCAAAATACATGCTTCACATAAACAGAACACAGCCTATCTTGTGTAAATAACAAGAATGAAAATAATAATATATTACACTTGTAGAGCGC
>JACVVK020000400.1:420000-525000 GCA_018292915.2 Batillaria attramentaria | reverse complement strand
GTGTGCGAAAGAGAGAGAGAGAGAGAGAGTCAAAATTTAATCAGTAGAGAGGACACTTATTGAAAATGCAAAAGCATAAATTAATTTTACTCCCAAGGCTTGGACCGCGTCTTCTGTGGAACACACACACACACACACACACACGTACGCAAGCACGCACCCACGCACACACTACTTCATTTCCGAGGAACTGTCATTACTGAGAAACCAGCATTTTTCAGAAACAGAACACGGCACGGCCATTTTTCAGAAACTGGTCGTGCACAAGTGCAGCTCCTTCAGCGATGCAGCGCATGGATCGTACGCGTCGTAGTCCCGCTTCAACATCGTGTCGTTTCTCAAAAATGAGCCATGACCTGGGGCCGAGGTCACGACGCGAACGCAAATTTCTTTGCGCAAATGGGTTGCGGATCGTAAGTTCGTACGTGGCTACGTGAAAACTATCTCTTCCGCTAGTTGGCCGGTCACGACGCGCACTTACTGGAAACGGTGTCAAGTACGGGTTATTTTTAGATAGGCGTGGGACCCCTGGGATTCCCACGGAAAACACCATCACGTGGCCTGCACAAATTCTCCTTCCAGCGTGAAGCGTGAAAGAGTAGAGGGGGTGTGTTCAGTACGCGTTCACTACAGAATTTTTGATCGAGTCATGTTTATCTGCCGTAGCGTCAGGTTAAATGCGTGGCATGTATGTGGAGAGTGTGATCAGGAGAGCATGCAGGTCGCATATAGACCGCTTCCTAGCAGTCTCTATCTCAACATTGGACGGACTACAACCAGTAGAAGCATTTACTGCACGTACAAACCGTATGTAGCAGGCTCATTGGCAAGAAAACCAACGGAATGAACCTCAATCAAAGAACAACGCGGAAAAACGAAAGAGGAGAGGATAACAACAACATCAACAAAACTCCCCACATACATGCCACGCATTTAACCTGACTTGCTACGGCAGAGAAACATGACTCGACCATAACTCTGAATTCGGAACCCGCACGTTTCGGGTCCACAACACAATGAATGAGACCTGCATTGACAGGCATACGATCAAAACGGTGGTGGCTGATCAGTGAGGACTGACCGAGTGCGTTCAGCACTGAACTAGTCCGAAACACACACAACAAGTGTTAACCCACAAAAAGGAAACAAATCAACCCACGATGTGTGTACAGCCGGCCATACAGGCCTTTGCATTGCAGGGTGCGTAGTGAACTGAACGCGCCCCCTCTACACTCAAGTCGTCCTACAGAAGATCGCACAATTCCTGCAGGTCTCTCCTCCTAAATCTAAACCTTTGAAGCATGTCCACATCGTCGTACAAGTCAAAAGGGTTAGTACGATCGCGGAACACCCTTTCCCGTCGAAATGCTCTTCTCATTTGCAGTTGGTAAATCAAGCGGGCCGCCATTTTTCAGATTTACGCAAAGGCTACGGCACCTTTCCGACACCCTCCTAGGTGGTGTACAATACGCAAGGGTTTCCGAGCGGCCGTAACTCTGCGCAAACGTCATGACCACCCAATTTTATCACAAATCGTAAGTTACGGACCCTCGCGTGCGTAAATCGGTGGCGGAAAAGTTACGAACGCGTCGTGACCACGGCCCCTGATTTAGAGAGAAAGAGAGAGAGATGTGCGTGCCACACGCTAGTTCTCACAGCGAAGCTGTTGCTGGCAGACCGCATTCAGTTTTCGGCCATTGCACAAAACTTTTCCGTATCGTGCTGACAACTTCAACAGCAGATACGAAATCGTACAACACCGATGGGCAATTCATTTCTAGCAAGGTTTGTGAAGTATTCTTCCCGGGTTTCTTGTGTTATTCAGTATTATTAATTATTGAAATCTCGGTGCTGCAAACTGGCGGCGTATTGTTAAATATGTCACGCTGACCGACCTAGTTCTGCGTAATGTCGCAAGACTGCAATGCGCTGCAACTTTTGTGTCGTTTAAAAAGTTGTAGGACGCCCTTACTTTTCAGCACCTGATGGGGGCAGTCGGTGGTCTAGTAGTTAAGAGACTTTGTCACCAAGTCAGGTTCGAGTGCCACTCGGTGCAAAACATTGTTCCTACGTGGCACTGTTCATTCGGGCCGATCGTCGGGGGTTCTGTCCGGGTCCTCCGGCTTCCTCCCTCTCTGCTTTGGAAATATTCGGCCCAGAAAATTTGAAAATAAATGAGATTCTAAATTCCAAAACTTAAATAGCTGAGCTGACCCTTCGCACCACGTGACTGTAATGTGTTCATGTCCAGTGTGTGAGCGGCTGCGTGTGATTCACGTGAGCGTGCATGTTGGGTTCAGTTCGCGGCTTTTTGAGCCAATTCAAGAAACTGTGTTAAGCGCCTATACAATATTCATTATGATCATTATTATTCAATTCAATGCAATTAAATACATCTTTATTATCCCATTAGGGGAAATTAGGGTGTGGTGGTCATAAAAACATAAAACATATAAAACATAGTACATATAAAACATAGTACATTAATATCACTCAAACAAAATAATCAATAATTAAACCATACATATTACAGCATTAAGAGTATAAAAGTAGATATGACACATTAAATCCTATAGATATACACCTTAAAATATTCCTTAAATATCACATCAGTGCCATCACATCTAAGCTTTAAACACACACACACACACACACACACACACACACACACACACACACACACACACACCTTATTATTATTATCTACTTATTGATTTGCATATTTGGCTGTTTATTTTCGTTCAAAACACAGGCCGGGTTCAGGATCAGAAACCCTAGAAAGGAACATGGGTTTTCTTGATCTTCTGCCGTCATTCCCTCAACTTCTGGTATTGCTTGTACTTTCACTTGTCTGGCTGCTGTGGCGTCAGGGACGACTCGACTTCCTTTTCACCAAAGAAGGTGTAAGAAAGCCGATTCTGACGAGGAGTCCTGTTGGTGAGGATCTCTCTCTCTCTCTCTCACTCTCTCAGGTTTTTTTTTTTCCCCCTTAGTATTGCTTGATTTATGTATGTAGTAGCATGGTCGTGTGTGTGTGTGTGTATGTGTGTGTGTGTGTGTGTGTGTGTGTGTGTGTGTGTGTGTGTGTGTGTGTGTGTGTGTGTGTATGTGTGTGTGTGTGTGTATGTGTGTGTGTATGTGTGTGTGTGTGTGTGTGTGTATGTGTATGTGTGTGTGTGTGTGTGTGTATGTGTGTGTGTGTGTGTGTGTGTGTGTGTGTGTATGTGTGTGTGTGTGTGTGTATGTATGTGTATGCTCTACCTAGTTAGAGCTTACTTTGCTTACTTTGCATATATATCAGTAGCCTAGCAAGGACAAGATGTAAGACAGGTCTGCGTACCTAATCTTTTATCCTTGTAAAATAAAGTTTCGTTCGTTTCGTTCGTTCATTCTCTCTCTCTCTCTCTCTGTGAGGGCGTTTGGACCTGATGGACGATTTTTTTTCTACGGTTTTGTTTATTGTAGTTTTGTGCATAATTTTCTGTGTTGAATTTTTTTTTCTTTTTTCTTTTGCTCCAGTTTGCAAACTGGCGAATTTCTGTCAAAACTTTACCGTTGATAAATAAAGTTTCCTCCTCCTCCTCCTCTCTCTCTCTCTCTGTTTTCCCGGATATTTTTATTAATGCGCTGAAGATCACATGTGATTTGTGGAGTATGTGAAAATCGCGTTATTGGCTTGCTGACAACCCAACACTGCAGCTGACATTCCCCAGCCTGCAATCTACATTGGGCCCCATTTGGTCTTACTTGGCTTGCCGGAAGGGCCCCAAGGCCCTAACTGGGCAAGCCCGGTGGATTTCGACTGGAATTTGCACACAGTGTTTTGTTTTTTTTTTTTTTTTTTACATCAGACACAGATTTCCTTCAAATCACAGCTTTTTCACTACAGATTGTCAGTATTTCGGGATTGAAAAAGGGGCAGAGTTCTCTCAGTGTGTCAGACTGTACGTTTTGGCATGACACAATAACCTCTGAATTCATTTTCGTTTGTTAAGTCATTCAATGGAATAAAAAAAAATCCCCTTTTGAAATATGCTATTCTAAGGTTGCCTTGTTATCAACATTTCAGAGGAGAAAGAAGAAGACAGGGTTATCCGTATTGTGCTGATTGGCAAGACTGGTGTTGGTAAAAGTGCAACAGGGAACTCCATCCTGGGATCCAAGACAGCCTTCGACCCTCGTAGGGGAATGAGCTCTATAACCCAGGTGTGCAGGAGAAGAGCAATCAAGATCAACAACACTGAAGTCCAGGTAGGTAAACCGTACGCTCCCACTACAAATAGACACCTATACCCGGCATGCACCACTACACACACACACACACACACACACACACACACACACACACACACACACACACGTGTCTGTAAATGCTCAAAATTTATATGTGAACTCATACATTGGCATTTAACTGCCCTAAGCCTGTTCAGATCAGGAGACACACTTAAAGTACCGTTGGGGGAATCCGATGAAATGTCTGAAAATGCCACGTTTACGGGAAAGATCGGTACGAGGTTCAAGACCCAGTGTCGTTCTTGTTTCATTAAAAACAACATAAATAAAAAGAGACAGAAAAGGTTACTGTTTAGCTAGCTGCTGAACATGTGTTGGTATTTAGTAGCACGCCTTCTCAGCATTGTATATCAATTATTTTTAGAGGTAATGTTTGTTTTTGTTTTTTTTTCTACAGATCGTTGATACACCCGGTGTTCTTGATACAGACCGAAAGGAGAGTGACGTGGAAAAAGAGATTACAAAATGCATTTGTCTGAGTGCACCTGGGCCCCACGTGTTTTTCATGGTTATAAGAGCCGAGAGGTTTACCGAGGAAGAGTTTCAGGCATACAAAATGCTGAAAAGCATGTTTGGGGACAAAGTGGTCAACTATATGATCATAGTTCTTACATTCGGAGACCAGCTTGAAGGCATGACACCTGAGGAAATGTTGAGAGCCGCTCCTCAAAACATGAAACAGGTCCTGAAAGAAGTGAAGAACAGATATGTCGTGTTCAATAACAAAGCAACAGGTGAAGTCAACGACAAACAAGTCGTTGATCTCATGAACAGGATTGATGATCTCAAATCTACATTCAGTGCTGAAGAACAGTTCTTCACGGACACGAAAACGGAGAAAGCTGAGCAGAAAATAGAAGAGGAAGTGAAAAAAATAATGGGGGCATACAACATTGGGGAGAAAAAAGCTAGAGAGATGCTAATGAAGCAAATCGAAAACGAAGAAAAGAACGCCTTTCTTAAGAATGTCGGGAAAGCCGTGGGCATCGGGATATTGATCACAGCGGCTGTGGGAATGGTAGTGGTGTCGGGAGGCGCAGGCATCGTGGCAATCGCTCTAGCAGAAGGCGGTGCTGCTGGGGCATCTGCAGCTGCAGCTGCTGCGTCTGCTTCGAGTGCTGTGGGATCTCTTGCTGCAGCCGACAAAGCAAAAAAAATGTGTGTTGTCATGTAAACTGTCCATATCTTTTAATAGCTCATGCAAAACTCGCGAAACAATGGGAAGATGATGATAGAAGGATAAAAAAAAAGAAAAGAAACGAAAAAAAAAACCGAGCATACTTTCCAAAACGGTTCAATTTGGACCCTCTTACTGATTCCCTTAAAAAAGGAAGAGGAGATAGAAAGGAACGACTTGCGTAATAGTGGCTTGAAGTGACTGCTACTGGTGTGCAGTGGCTGATTTTAACCACCCTTTACATATAGTGGGCAGAGCTTTAATAATAATAATAATAACAATAATAATAAATTGCTTTTCTATAGCGCAGTATCCCAGCAGATGCTGGCTCAGAGCGCTCTACAGCTACAATCACACACACACGGAGCTACACACACACACACACACACACACACACACACACACACACACACACACACACACACACACACACACACACATTACTTTCATAACATACAGCTGGTATCTCGATCAAATGAGCTGGGGGGAGGGGGGGGGGATGAGGGGTGTGGATGAGTATTTGCAGACGGATAGAGTTGCGCAAGCAACAAAGACCACTTCGCAGCAATTAACTAAGAGGGAGAGAAGGCTGACTGGAAGAAGTGGGTTTTTAGTTTGTTTTTAAAAACTGTGAAAGATGGAGACTGACGGACATGTAGAGGAAGTGAATTCCAAACTCTCGGGACCTGGTACTGAAAGGACCTTCTGCCAAATGCAAGTTTCGCACGGGCTTTGGGCTCTATAATGATATACCGTATCCTTTTAGCTGATTTGATTTGATTTGATTTGATTTGTGACACAGGATTAGATTATCCACCCCAACTTCCGTGTTATAGTAAACTCTCTCTAAATTCTCGAATCTCCCATCGTGTTTGGTGAACTGGGGGATGTTTTCTGGATTGATATTCTGGTTTACTGTCATCCAGAAATCAGTTATAGTTATTAATCCCGTCGCTTGGAAATTTGTTCGGTCCAGACTCTCCCACCAAACAGACAAACAAAAATAAAACAACACAAAAACAAGCAAACAAACAAAAAGAAGTGCTAATGGAAAACACCATCACAATCACCACCAACACAAGAAGAACAATCGAGAAACACAAAACAGTTGGATAGAGATAAACAATGAAGGAAGTGGAAACAGTGACGGAACAACTCGAAAAAAATTGCTTGGTGTTTCTAATGCAAACACTTGTGTATTCATTCTTGTAGTACAAATTGTATGCTAGGTGTTTCAGCGGTAGTATTGTAGATACCCCCCCCCCCACACCCCTCCACTGTGGCTTGTAGCCGATGTAGGGCAAGGCGCACTTGTCCAATGGCATACAAGCACCTATCTCCTAGATCTAGGTAGGGATCTCATCTTTACTTACTTCCCCTACTGTCAATTTGACCTGATTGAGCGCATGTTTTCGGCTTCAGCGACGCCTTTGTTCTTTGTGCCTTATATATTCTCATATATTTCATGTCTTCTGCAGTTGTTCATAAATGGCCGTTCACGGTATTTTTTTTGCATTTTAAAAATGAATCTTTTACTACAACACGTGTTAAATATGTGTGTGTGTGTGTGTGTGTGTGTGTGTGTGTGTGAGAGAGAGAGAGAAAGAAGACACGATGAACACACTTTGATATATAAAAGCGTCTCTCTATATAACTTTATTTTCACAGTCACATAATAGCTGCTGTCGTCAGGTACTTCTTTTAATTCTATACGTATCAGCAGGGGTGCTAGCAACTCGGGACCTACAAATCTGAAACCACTTCAAGATGTTTTGCCAAATCTGAAAAGCCACAACTCGGAATGCAAGGAAAGCCAGAAGAAATTGACAAGCGGGGGGGTGGGGGGGGGGATGGCAAGACAGCTTACCGCAGCAGTCCTGAAACTGAATTGGCCCTCAAAATCGGAATACAAGGAACGCTGAAAAAATTGACAAGCGGTGGGGGGGGGGGGGGGGGGGGGGGCAAATCTAGCTACCGCAAACTACGTAGCCGCCTGTAACCTCTTCCTTTCTCATGATTTTGCGGTTAAAAGTGTTTCTAGTTCAAAAGGAGGCCATTGCAACTTGTACTCCGCCACTCTCTGGGGCACAGAGTCTTTCAGTGGAAAGTACCCCTGTGCACAGTGGGGAAATGGCGCTCACTGCGCTACCGTGACGGGCCTAAATTGTCTCGGTGCTCTCAAAAACAAGGTCGCGCACTATGTCATCCTTGACCAGCTTTGAATCCAGAGGGATCCTCATTGGCGCAAGTGATGGCAGGCTGTCTTCAGAGTGAAAGTAGGCGTGTTTCTGAATCAGAGACATACATAACATGTCTCTGTCTGAATGGACAGATCTATTATTACATTCAGTCCTAGAGCACGGGTGTGTATGCTTTTGTAATCGTCTCTTATTCCACCACAAGGCAGGTACGTGATCGTCTGCACCGTGCAATAATACTTGCCTGCAGAGTGCAACACCTTGGCCTGTCAGAGTGCAACCCCCTTGCCGTTTACTCACATCCTGTTGGATCAGTGTACCACGTAAACAGTGCCATCAAATCGCAACAATAATTGTCCGCTGGCAAAGATTTTGCCCAAACCAAAAGTGGTCGGATATTCAAGACTTCGTTTCAAATCGATTCATATGACACACAAGTCTTCGCTTTTCTAAAAAAAATTTCGCCATTTTTTAATATGGCGCTGGGTGTAAGCAGTCACATTTTCACGCCCCGCCGAAAAGGGACTGCACTCTGGAGTCTAGTACTCCGCCGAAGACGGTCTCGAAATCGGAAATCCGATCTGAATCGGAAATCTGCCACCCTGCAAATCGGAATCCCCCCCCCCCAAAAAAAAAAAACAAAAACAAAAAAAAAAAACACGTACGATTTTCTGCCAAATCGGAAATCGGGATTCAGGTGAAATTTCAAATCGGAAATCCGATCTGAATCGGAACTCTGGCACCCCTGCGTATGTAACGCGCTCTCACTCTATCCTCTCGTGCAATTTTTCTAAAAGAAAAACAGCCAAAGAAAAAAGTAAGAGCAACATAAGATTTGAAGTGAAATTAATTAAAAACTCTAGCAAACAACATCCAAACAATCGAATGACCAAATTAACAACAACAAAGCCCCTCCCCCCCCCCCAAAAAAAAAAAAACCCAACCCAAACAAAGAAACAACAACAATAAACCAACAACAACAACAACAACAACAACAAAAAAAACCAAAACCTAAAACCAAAACAAAGAGCAGCAACCGCCCCCAAAACAACAACAACAAACCAAAAAACAAACAAAACTTACCAAATCAAAAACAGACAACGATAACAACACAATAACACCCCCCCCCCCCCCCTCTCCAAAAAGAATAAAAAAGCAACAACAAACAAAAACCAAACAAAGAAGTGGTAATGGAAAATACCATCTCAATCACCACCACCGAAGAAGAACAATCGAGAAACACAAAACGGTTAGCGAGAGATAAACAATAAAGAAAATGAAAAAAACGTGACCATGATAACTGAGCTTATTACAGGACTGTACAGACATTCTGGGCTTCCCTTGCACCAGCTGCAACGGTTGCTGCCCCGGTTTCTACTGTCTGCTTATGCTGTCCGAACAAAGGCGCAAGAATAACCATCATGTCTGCAAGTTTTTCAACGATCTCTAGTGCTCTTTGAGCACGCCTTATCAGCTCTTCCTCGCTGTTAGCTTCTACCCCTTTCAGAATTCTTTCTTTAGCTTTTCTAGCTGAAATATGTTCCCGTTCCATGGTCTGCTGCACCCTTTCATTTAGCTCCGTTGCAGCCTCTTTGGTGGAGGAACTTTCAAAGTAGGGGATCGACCTAGTCTCTGTCCCCGGAACCCCCAGAAGAGACAGAAGTTGTTGGACCTGTTGACCTTTGGTGGACTTATCTCCCTTATTGTTGAAGACGAGATAACGTTCACCAGTTTCAGATAAGATTTCCTTCAGACGCTCCGGGACATCGCGCAGATAGTTCTCAATTGAAGTTTCCAGCTGATCCGCGCAGGTAAAAGCCAAAATGACGTACTTCTTCACTTCAGGACCAAAGAGTTCTTTGAGCGTTGTATAGGCAGCGTATTCTTGGTCCGTGAATCTCTGGTTGAGGTTGACGACCATGAGGAAGGCGTGAGGTCCTGGTGAAGACAGCAGGATACACTTGGCGATTTCGTTGGCCACATCTTCTGTGCTCCTGTCTGTCGCGTGGACACCAGGGGTATCCACAACCTTTAGAAATAGACAAAACCTGACATGAAATGTCTCCACATGTGTTCTCTCCTGAAAGTCCGTCCTATAAGTTATGATTGAGCTGAATTCTATTTCTGAACCCTTGAACATACTTAGCAAACCAGACTTACGAGCAAATGATAGTTTTACAAATTTCTGAGCAAACGAGTGAACAGGACAGTTACTAGTTTACTCTTCTCCACCATGCCGTATCTTAAGGAAAAACTTGGCAACAGTTTTTATTTTGTTTTTCTAAGTCTGGGACAGTAATAATTTCTCATATAGCCTCATAAAATTCGGACTATTATTGAAGGCTGCTCTACATGACAAGTCAGTGTTTATGATTTGGGTGGCACACAGATTTTTGATTAATGCTTTTGACAAGACCGTAAGGGCCTGAAAACAGAGCTGCAAGAAGAGTAAACACAGATAGGGAAATTGTTTACGAACCGAAATTGCTAGACCGTTAACCGTCGCCATCTCTGACTGGCAGTGTTGTGTGCCGGAGGCCACCCCTTGTCCAACACGAAACGCCTTTTTTCCAATAATGGTGTTGCATGTTGAGCTCTTTCCAGATCCGGTTTTTTCCAAACACGACCAGACGCAGCGTGTCCTCATCTGAAACAGTTGTAATTGTAAGAAACATCTACACAAACATGCATTGGTACAGGTCATCTTCCCATCCTAACCAGGAGCAAACCCTAACTAGAATAAGGTTGGCCGCAATAAGTAATTATGTCAACAGTTACACGAGCGAGCAAGCTAAACACACACACACACACACACACACACACACACACACACACACACACACACACACACACACACACACACACTGGACTGAATCAGGACATCAGTTACAGGAAATTTGCAAGATTGCAGCGTCCCCGGCTTTCATATGCAGCCTGGCTGGCTCCAAAATAGCCTCACTCGGTTCTATTGTATGTGTTTTAGCTCCGATATCCGGGTGAAAATCATTTACCCTGTAGTCGCCTTTCTCAGAAACCAGCCCGATAGTCGGTGCCTGAACAGCAGAAGAAGTGAAAGCGTCAGAATGAAAGGAAGAATATAGAACGTGCTGGAAGGCAGCTCCATGCTTAGGGTGTCCATGACGAACGTTGAACGATACTAAATCTGAAAACGAAACGTACAGCAGCGTTAGACACTTTCACATTTTACCCGACAGATCCAATGTTCAACATTATAATTATGCCAACAAACACAGACACACACGCCCCTCCGCCCCCCCCCCCCCCCCCCCTTTTTACACACACACACACACAGACAGACAGACAGAGAGACTTACTCAGCCGTCGAATCGATTCGTCACCTGAAAAGCGACGTTAAAGCCGCCGCCCGGTTTAGGGAAGTACAGCAATGTAGTGCAGGTTTGTCATGTGCAGTTGTTTCAGCACAGGCCTGGTCCCCGGCCAACGAGGCGAACGTTTCTCAAAAATGTAAGCCTACTCTGCTGCGCGTAGTATGCTATCTTGTGCAGGCAGTTTACAACGCCCCAACAACCTTGCTTTACGCCTCGCGTGGCCTATTCATGTCTTTATCACTGGATGCAGTAAACGCCTTATAGACGTGAATTAAAGATCTAAGCTCCCAACAAAAAGCTTTCCGAACGTGGGAACAAATTTTACAGAGTCGACCGTGCAAGCACAGTCAACTGACTCTGTCACAGTTGCAGAGTTTACACATTGTCCAGAAACCGCGACAAAACCGTGCCGAAAACTGCCCCAGACCCCATGAGCTCGCCTTCAAGCGGCGGGGCTGATTTCGCCAAGCTTGCCCACCCCTGTTGCTCTTTCTTTACTCTTATTTCTACTTCCATCGGTCCATTCACCTGTCTTTTGCTCTCTTAAAGTCTCCTCCGGGGGAAGATCAGTAAGCGGGTGTCTGCTGACCCTTGGTCCAGTGAGACATCTGAGGGTCGTTTCTGAAGGCCGACTTCACTGGATTCTCCCCCACCTGGTCTTCACATTGGCAGGCTTTGTTCGCAGCGCCCTGCTGGTGCTGCTGAACACCTGTCATGTTGAAGACCTTCACAACGCACCCCTCTCTGGTGCGTTGTTTTCCCAAACCGGGGCAGTCTTTTCTCCAACTGCATCCCAGGCATGTTTTCTTCATTGGCAACTAAGGAATTTTCCTGTCTATCTCGATCTATCCCTCAGCAGCCCATTCGCCTGTCCCTTTCTCTTTGAAACCTCCCGAATTTAGCCGCTCTGTCCTCCCTCTCATTTCTCTTCTGATTTCTAAGTTCGGCCCTTTCATCTATATTTCTTCTTTTAGAGCCCCTGAATCACGTCTGCACTACCAGTAGCTAGGAATAAGTAATGTTGGGCATATGCTGCGAACTGGTTTACTGCGCCTAGGAGATGATAAGTTGTATTATTTGCTGTATATGCGCTTTGTATACATCTTTGTTTTACTTAGTTGTAATTGCTATTTGTTTTTCTACGCTTTTTTGTAATCGGGAGTTAGAGAAATTAGCATGAAGGTGCGGCGTCTCCTGCATGTCCTGGGTTTATATTGCACCGTAGACCAGTTTGTATCCTTTGTCCAACGTTACATTTTTTTCATGTAGTGCAGGCACACTCAGCCGCGAATTAGTCTTTGTGGCTTGCTCGGCTTTAAGCCTTAAAAACTCACTCACTCTCTCACTCTGCCCCCACTTCTTGTGGGGGTCCGTCCACGCTACTGTGCACATCATCGTGCAGTGGTCATCAGTCCGTGCAGTGGTCATCACAGCAGCCGTGACCAAGTCAGTACTGTCCGCAGTGATCCCGATACAAGTCGTGTCACTTTTGAATTTGGCCAGTGTCGCTCGTATGCGAGCTGAAATGTTTACGCAATAAGCAAAATTGCTTTCAAATGCGTGTACTTACCTGTCGTAGAATAGCTTGCGCCACGTCAACAGTCGCTCAGTTGTCTAAACTGACGTATCCGCGGCGTGGTCACATAATGAGCCGGACTGCACGGGGATGTGCACTGCAGCGTGGACGGACCCCCGACAAGTGGGGGCAGTTTTGCGGCACGGTTTTGTCGCTGTTTCTGGACATTGGGTGAACTCTGCAACTGTGACAGTCAGTTGACTGTGCTTGCACGGTCGACTCTGTTAAATGTTTTCCCACTTCGGAAAGCTTTTTTGTTGGGAGGTTAGATCTTTAAATTACCTTTCTTTGCTGTTAGTGCTAAATAATTATATTCAGCCTATTCAGGCTACCCGTGGAGTCGGCGGGGACCCCTTTTAGCAGCTGCAAAAATTAGGTGGCCACACACACACACACACACACACACACACACGTACACGTGCGACGATGAAAAGATACATTTATTTTTAGTTGTCGGTCAGAGAATATGATTTCTATATTGATCCGGATGAGCCAGCATGAAAGAAAATAATATAAACATATAATTATAAATATTTATTTTTGATAACATCTGCAGGTCTGCAAGGTATTGTCAGTTCTGCAACAAGATACAAGGGACGCTATGGCCGCCGCCACGGCAAAAAAGGAAATAAAAGGTTGCATGACACAAATGACTGTATTAAAGTACCTCCTTCCAGGGTGTTTAAGGTTTTGCCCACTGCTGTGTCCCATTTTGTTCCTCTGTGTGTGTGTGTGTGTGTGTGTGTGTGCTGAAATCCGTCTGCAGTCAGTATTTCATCTCTATGACACACATTGGAACAGTCTTTTTTTTTCAAACAGCAAAACAAACAGCACATTGAGAACATTTCACCAGAGAGAAATATGTTTAACCATAAGCTGGCGTGAACCCATTACGGTTACAAATGGAATACAATAACAAGAACACATTCTTCAGGTTTGATTTTGCTTGTTTTGTCTTTTCCTGGTACGACCATGTCTTCACCATCATCAGCATCGCCACGAGGGAGTAAAACGGTGTTCAGAGTGCATAACCCGACTGCAGATTTCACTGAGAACTGTTGCAATGATTTATAATAAACGTGCAAGCCATTCCTGAGCGCTCGTAGGCTTTTTCCAAATGTCACAGTATGTGGTGATACTACAAAAATCGCACATACAACTTCTTGTAAGCAGTCCATTGATCAATGCATATTTGCAAGTGAGCTGATCGAGAGATTTTTTATTTTATTTTATATATATATATATATATTTTTACAACTTTATTGAAATTCGGACTGCTCTACCCGGGGGAAGCGCGTCGCCGCGGTGCAGAGCCACCCAATACCTATCCTATATATATAACCCGGAAAGAAACCCCCGACGAGCAGCCCGGTAGCCAGGAAAAACGGGTATCACATATCACAAGCTCGACCTGGGCTCGAACCCACGCTTCATCGCCATGACATTGGTGACGGCCGTACAGTAGCACAGCGGCTAAATCCGACGCACTACCTATTAGACCACCGCTCACCTCGGTATATCAGGGGCAATACCAAACTGCTGTGAGCACTTTTCGTTCAGTGGAATGTACATGTACAGTAGTACATAGACCGGACGGCGTGTAAAAGTTTCAGAACCTGGGTGTCCTTCGTCTCGTCGTTGGCTGTCTCGTTGTTGAAAACAACGTATCTGTTTTTCGCCTCCTTCAAAATCTCTTTAAGATTCGTAGGCGCAGTTTGCAGCATTTCTTCAACTGACCATTCTCCCACTTTATCTCCGTGGGTAAAGACAATAATCATGTAATTTACTATGTCCTCTCCAAGAATATCTTTGGTATATTTGTATGCCATGTAGTGTTCATACGTAAATCTTTGGCTCAAATTCACAACCCAAATGAAAGCGTTGGGCACAAAGTCACCAGCACGCAGTAACTGTTTAATCTCATTCAGAAAATCAAAATCCAGTCTAGAATGGTTGAAAACTCCAGGTGTGTCGACAACCTGCCACCAACCAGAACAACAAAAATTGAATCAAAGGCCCTGGTTCTCCAGGTCTTATAAGGTAGTATGAACATTCCAGTACTGGTTTGGCGTGCAGCAATGCAACCGCTCGCTTTTAAAATTTCGTCTATGTATTTCATTCAATGTGAAGTTCAATTCAATAAAAATTACATATTAGAAATGAATGCATATATTATATCAGTACTATTTACGTTAGAGCACAGTGGCACACGCTCCTTTCTTTGAGTCTTACTCAAGTTACAAACCAGCGTGAGGGCATGTCCATCATAATTATATTATGTGAGATAAGATAATACTTCATTGATCCCTGAAGAGGAAAACTGCAAGATGCCCGCATATAGAATCATATCATTGAAAAATGAAAAACAAGGCCTCGCCTGAGAACTAATGCCAAAAATCAACCATAAGTAACTAAAACGTGCACGAATACACACACACACACACACACACACACACACACACACACACACACACACACACACACACACACACACACACACGGATATCAAAAATGCGAGCGGTCGCTACAGAGGTTGCCCCTGTCTGACGGACGAACCTGAACTTCCGTGTTGCCGATTATAATCGACTTCTGCTGACAGTCCATTGTACCAGTCATGCCACTGTAAGCTTTAAAGGCGTGACTGGAACCTATGATGGAATTGCCAGTGGCGCTCTTACCGTCACCTGTCTTGCCCAGTAACACTAAACGGACAGCTCCGCTTGTCTTCTCTTGTTCTGTAACATTGAAAAACCTCACCACAGGTTTGCATTTGAATGTTTAGCCTTTTTTCTCGTTGCCCTGTCTTTGATATCACCCTTATGTGATGGAAAAGGACGTTAACCCCCCCCCCCCTGTGTGTGTGTGTGTGTGTGTGTGTGTGTGTGTGTGTGTGTGTGAGGCTGAAAAGTCATGTACTTTTTTGTAATGTAAAGTCTTCCATAAATGCGCACATGAAAATGGAACACTACTTTTTTTAATAACAAAAAATTTAGATAAGTGATTGAAATAATTACCTTTGACGTGGCGCCTTAGCAGTAATTTTCTAAAAGACTTGCGTACTGACTGCAGATCACGAACAGCCCGAATCAGTTTCAGAACCTGGCTGTCATTCCTTTCGTCGACCTCTTTGTTGTTGAATACAACGTACCGGTTGTTCACTTCTCTCATAATCTGTTTTAGATTCACTGGTGCCCTTCTGAGCATTTCCTGAACTGTCGTACCTTCAAGTTGGTCCCCATGTGTAAAACATACGATAATGTGGTTCAGTATTTCACTGCCGAAAAGCCTCTTGAATATTTCATAGGCCCGGTACTCTTCAGCAGTGAATCTGTTACACAGGTTTAACGTCATGATGAAGGCGTGGGGTCCCGGGGCACTGAGATCTAAGCACTTTCGGATCTCGTCCTCTACGCTGCCTTCGTGTCGATCTGTATCCAGTACCCCTGGCGTATCAACAACCTGTTTGAAGAATGCAGATTAAATTTGAATGTTTCAACAATGCTATGGACTGTCCGTGTTTGTTGACTTTGAGGTTATCATTGCCCGATGAAGGCAAAATTTGTTAATGACGTGCGAAGCGCGGACGTGACAATTTTTTTTTTTTCAGTTCTTAGTCATTATAACGCAGTCTGACCGTACTGCGTGCTCTGACACACTCTCTGGCCCCGTTTACATGAGCTCAAAATACCGCCCTGAGAACGCTCTGAGAGCGCCCTATCGAGTTTACACTCGGACGAGTCGCTCCGAAAGCGTACCGCTCTCAGACTACCTACAGTCTGAGGGCGCTCTGGCTTGGGCCGCCTTTGTATCCGCTATAGCTCATGGGTCTGTGGGAAGGTGTTTGAGGGTTTAACGCCCTTTTCTACCACATATGGGTGATGCCGAAGACAGTGCAACGAGAATAAAAAAAAATGCCAGCACACTACAATTCATGGGCATTTCAAGGTCAGCAAACCTGTGTTTTCGGTAGGAGCTGGCGGAGGGAGAGGTATGTTGGGTGTTGCGCTGATAGTGTGTTTTCAGTGTATGTGTGAACAGATTTAGACTCCGGGGGTCTATGTCGGCACTGTTATTCCACCAATGATAAATGTGCCAGGAACTGTATCATCCAGCTGCTAGATAACTGCGACGACGTGATGAGATACTGTAAGAACAAGAGGATGGTTATTCGGTTCTAGGATTCTACTCCAGCGTAACTGACAGGACATTTGAAGGGAAAAGAATAAACATAAATCACCTTCAGACTGAATGTGCTGATCTCAAACCTGACGTTGCAGATCAGTTAACTGTCCACAATGTAAAAACCGTAAGTTTCAAACTATTGGCCATGGTCTCATAACGTGAAGAACAAACTGAGGGCGGAACTGACAGGACAAAAATGTTATCTCCCCGATGCAGCAGATGTGGAAAAGATTTAAAAAATCTGAGTTGGCTTAATGGTTTGTATCCCCTTTTCGGCAGAAACGCATATATATGTGTGGTGCATGTGTACCAGATGTAATGTCCCTGGTGCTGTGAAACGGAACGAGTGCACGGAACGCCACCAAACTCATAATGTTCTTAAGAAATCTCTCTCAGCTAGTCTTGCAAAGTTTTAACCGCCTCCTTCACATGAGAAGATAATTACAGTACCTTGAATCAAGTGTAGGGTTGAACTGTGGAATGACGGGTTTCTCGGGGTACAGGGCCTTTGTGAATTTCCATCCTGCGTGCTTCAGTTTCTGTGTAGCAAACTATCAATCATCGTTTGGGATAGAGAGGAGATTGTAGGGTGGATGGTTCAATGCATGGAGATCCTGCCCCTGTTCTTACGATTCTGTGATCTTGAGCGTAAATTGACCTGCATCATTGTGGAACATACGGGTGTGCTGTTTTCTGCGTTTGGCGCTAGCCATGCACGATCTGGAAGACTCTGGGGATAACTGTTGTACAATAGCGTGTGGCAGTCAATGTCATGCAAAGCATTCGGGGAAAAAAAAATCACCTTTATGAAAAAAAAAAAATCACAGGAAAACACACGAGTATGCTCTGAAGTTCGGAACAATCAATAATGGTTTGCATTAATGTTTGTCCAGCCACATCTGATTGGATTACTTGATGATGATGCCACCATCAATTAAATTTATAATCAAGTAACATTCCCATTCACTACGTTGCACAACCATCTGGTTTTGTCTGTCCAAAACATTAAGTGGAATTTCCTTGAACCTACCATTTGCTCTTTCTGTTCTGTTCTTTGGTCAGAAGACGGGGGCAGCCCCTTTATCATGAAGGTGTCCTTGTTAAGTTGTTTATTGATAAGGCAACATCGTTGGCTTCATTATCGTACGTATTAAGGGATATAGATGTTTTTCATTTGCTTGCCGGGCAAAGACGTTTATTTGCTCGTCTGTGACTGTGAAATGCTTTTTTCTCTTATGGTCATCAGCAGTGCCTTACCCTCCAAATTGGAAAAGATTTGTAGATTTGCACACCATACAGCCTGAAACTGAAGACTTGCTGTATACTTTAGTCAAATTATATTTGACTGATGATTATCAAAGTATGAATCGATTGAAAATGTCAAGTTAAAATCAAGTTGTTCTCTTTTCGGATCCACTTTTTGTTCAAGGCACAGTGAGTTTGATCGGGTGCAACTCGGTTATAACTTTTGAATGGCATCACAGTTTGACCTAAGATTATGCCAGACTGCACATAGAGCAAAGGCTAAGCTTTATTTTGACCGTTTCGGTGGTCATTTAAACCGGCTGGCAGCATTTAGGACATTACTTCTGGTAGTAAATCCTACATAAGATCACCTACATCCTGAGAAATAAAAATAAAAAAATCAGAAAACTGGCTGACTATGTGACTGACAGTGTCCGTGCGAAGTGCTAACAAACGTATCATCATGTAGACGAACATCCGCTCATACGCTATTGGACCCCACGTACAGTCCTAAATAAAAGCTTCGACATTACGATACGATCTGTTCACTCAAATACACAATTATAGCTCTCAATTGTAATAAGAGATTTCAATCTTACTTACTTGGCGGTTCAGCTGAGTAGGACATGTATAAAGAAGATAGTGACGAACACGCGCTTTCTGGGCGCAGCAATCTTAAACTCCTGGCTTTCTTAGTAACCAAGGAGAACGTGACGTTTCCAAGATTCTACAGTATAATGTAAACGCATGGGAGCGCCCTCAGTGCGGTGCGCTTTCGGGGCACCCTCAGACCGTTCTATAATGTAAATGGAGCCATGCTGTATATTCTGACTGCCCGTGGTGCTGGCGGAGCCCCAACTGTTATCATTTGTAGCCATGGTGATTTGCCCGGTCATTCCAACTTGGAGCTGAGCCGAATAGGCAGGGTGCTGTTTACGTCTTTCGTCTGACGTCATGCGCAAATCCAAGGACAAATCCAAGTTTTAGATGTGTGAAATAATGTGTCAGCATCGCGTTGTGTTCAAGTTCGTTATCATTTTCACACTAGCCAAGCTTGGTATCCAGAAAAACCCTAGCAATATCAGGTAGAAGCGTAGTCTGAATAACTGGTTTTGCTGAAAATGTGATTCGTTCTGCTCTGGATTGACCGTATTTGGTTTGTGTTCGCTGACCGATAACAGCGTCGACCTCGAGCGTGATTGCGTTACAGTGTTGTTGTTGTTGTACGCGAATGTGTTTGTTGTCATTGAATATACTTTTTCATTCTCTGTTAAGCGTTGTAACATAGGGTTCTGGTGGGGGGGGGGGGGGGGGGGAGGGTGTGTAAACAGACTGAAATGGAAGGATAGACGCTTTAGAAAAAAGGCAAAGTGCCCGGACCAAGAGCAGGCGCACGAGGAGTTCGATCCCTGTGACATGAGTAATAGTTCTTACCTGAATTTCCACGGTGCCATTGACTATGACGCTCCTTTTCTTGCACACCCGTGTTGCCGAACTACAGGTACGTTTCTCGTCGAAAGCGTCTTTGGCACCGATGATGGAATTTCCAGTTGCGCTCTTGCCAGTTCCAGTCTTGCCGATCATCACTAAGCGTATGACCCTGTCTAGAACATAAACAGGAACGTCACACAAATTAAGTAAGACCCATTCCTGGTTAGACACGAAAGACTTTAAGAATAAATATAAGAATAATAAATATGAATAAAGACTTTCCCAAATACTTTCATCATTAATTATAACACCTTATAACACCAAAATTTGACGGGATTCCTTATAGCTCATTGACAGAAAACGGAGCACCTGTATGTTTTGGCAAGGTGATCGCATGCTGCTTATTTCGTCTAAAACGATGTATATTTTATCGTGTAAGATAAGTCTTATAGTGTCGCAATATGACGTTCTTGTGTCGTTATCTCCAAAGGAGGCAGTATTTGAAGGTCCCCTTGATTTGTAAACCAATTACAAATTACGCGTGCAAAATGAAGTCGTGAATAATTGTAAATAACCTAGATAAATGCACGCTTAGACAGAAGCAATCTGCACGTAAAAATCCAGAAAAATACAAGAACCTTCAGGGATGATGCTTCTCTCTAGTATTTTCCTGTCTGCCTGGGAGCTGCCCATGCCACGTTGAACCAAGATGCGCCAGAAGAAGGAAAGAAAAGTGATGAATATCATCCAAAATATTGCTTCAAACATAACCATAGCTGTTCCCATGGTCAGGGTTCGGCGCTGTACGTTCGCGTCACACTGACAATAAACCCTGGACTGGGAAAGTTCGCGAGCACCAAATCTATCTACCTCCTTTGGATGCGTGACATGTGTGCTACGTTACTCCGATAAATGGAAAATGCAATGTACCTCAACGGGCCTGCCTTCTATCTTTTATATCCGCATTGTCGGTACATGATTTCTCGAAAATTACCGACCTGACAGGTGCACGTAACATGAAGGAGAGCGAGGAGTATGGTATACCGATTGGTTCATTCTTGTGGCGCGCCACTCGCCAGGTAGGTAGACTTGCGAACAAATGGAAAACGTCCTATGCCATATTTACACCAATCTGAAGGCGCCATACTTCTCGTGCGCACTGCACTGGAAGTACAAAATCAAAGGCTGCGTTCGCTATAAGCATGAAGTAATTAATTCTCTCTCTCTCTCTCTGCCCTAAAATTCTAGATTTGCTATAGCGTAGCAAGAGAGAGAGAGAGAGATGTACATATAAACTACAGTGTTGGGAAACTCTCATTTATTTGATTTCAACATTACGTCGGTTGTTATAGAAGCGTGATGCTCTGGTGTCAGATTAGCACGACAGCGGTGTTGCAAACTGAGACCGTCCTGATGCATCCGAAAGAAATGCATGATTGTGTGAAATGTGCATTCATCCTTTTCCTGAATACTTGTGGAACCGGTTGTGCAAGCTAGAGTGGTTGGCAGCGGCCTCACAGTCGCTCACAAAGGTATCATATTTGAGTACATGAGTTCCCCCCGTTTCTATCCCCAAAAAGCTTTTCTTCTTTTTTCCCACTCCTGTTTAAAGTGGGAAAAGTAAATGGGAGGGGGAGGGGGTTGGAGGGGTGAGGTGGGGGTGGCGGGGGGGGGGGGGGGGGGGGGGGGCAACATGTCAACCTGACAACGGTCGGGCTGCGTGCAAATATCACGCAAGAATGCGTTTAATTTCAAAATTTTTATGTAGAGATATACATCGTATTGTTGCTAGATGACTCGAACTATATAGTTGGCTGTGCCGAGTCCTCGCAATGACCCCGAAAGTCGTTTCACTTCAGCCTATCCCGACTCCCTGTGTCCCATAATGTCGCAGGTATTAGGCCTTCGTTTAGAAAGGAGGTTCAAGAGGCATTCAGCCTCACGTGCAGATAACACGCAGCGTGTTGCTTTTGATCTGCGGCGACGACATGTATCTGTTATACATTGATAAAAATGTAAGGTAGTTTTTTTTTTTTAACTTGCAACCGTCAGTACGAGAAGTTGGGCTCGCTTACAAGAGCATGGTTTGTTAAGGAGCGCATTAGCGCGTCACGTCGAAATGTAGTTACGTGCTTTACGTGAACACGCATTTACAGAGAAAGGTTATTCAGAAGTGTGGGTCAATGTTGCGAAAAAATTGGAAAATAAAATATCGCGAGATATAAGACCACGACGATTTGAGGACGGGATAAATAAAGCCGGAGTAACATTATTATTAGCATGAAGAAGTTAGACAGTGACTTTTGATTATTCGTTTTCCCGAAACATTTCCAAACAAATGCATTTTCAAAAAAAACGATTACACCTCTACCCAGCCACCCTCCCCCCTTCCCCCCCCCCCCCCCAAAAAAAAAAAAAAAAAAATCGTTTGCAACTGCAACCTCAAAACGGCTGTGTGTCTTTGTGTCTGTGTGTGTATGCTTAAACGCAGCGGAGAGCGGCGCCCTGCAGGAGCTATTTTTCTTCTTATTATTATCATCATCTTATTATTATCTTTATTATCTTATTATTGTTATTAACATTATTATATTATTATTTTTATTATTAATATCATGAAGGAGAACCACTCAACGTTTGTACTGGGGTTCTCTTTCACACCTTTCTGGCCCTATTATCTCGATACAAAGCTGCAAGGACTCATTTTTTTTGCTCAAAAGAGTTTTTGTGTTTACAGTGTTTTTATACAAAAGGGAACTGGTAGAACCGGTTTCGCACAAGGTCGGAGAGTTACATAAACATTCTAATTATGCCATCATGCTTATCACTGTCATGATCACGTGAACTCTCTCTCTCTCTCTCTCTCTCTGTTTTCTCTTGGATACTTACCAGACCGTGTTTCAGTTAGTGCAATCTCGAGTCATGCGGTTTTGGTGTTTCGGCAGCGATTCACGGCAGTTTCCAAGTTTTCACGTAGACAGCCAGTAACGCTATTCTTTAGGTGTTTGGTGCATAAATTGTGTAAACAACTGCTTTCTTTTGTACTAAGTTTCTGTTAGTGTAATTCGCCGAGAAGGGCTCTCATTATATTTTATAGTTTTAATAGTGAAAGTGTACGTAAGTCATTCTTCCCGCTGATGCTTTTAGATGCTCAGTGCACGCTGCCCCCTAGTTTGTCCGGCAGAGAGCGAGCGAGCGCGCACCACGAACTTCTCACTCGCGACCCCAGCCACCACACAGTGGACGAATTCTATTCTTAGCTCCCGGCCATTTCAGTTCCCCTCTCCCCGGAATTCCCAGTCCTACGAGTGTTTGTGTTTCTGGTAATTCTTTTCATTTTGGTCCCGCGCGCCCCTCCTCCTTTCTTTTGTTTTGTTTGTTTGCTAATCAGATCAGTTGATATGGGTTAAGTGATTCACGTTAATCAGGAGTTTTGTCTGTGTTATTTTAGAAGTGTTTGTTTTGTTAGTGGAGGATTAGTTCGTCTTCCCCGCTGTTTTGGCTATTTCATTTGGCTACTTCTATTCGTAAATTGATCACTATAGACAGCATAGCAGCCGTACACGAGATTACATTTTTCTCCGAATTTGTGCCATAATCAATCGTAAATCCTTTCTTTTGTTAGTTTGTGTCATGATTTACTGAGTGATTACTGTGAGTTCCCGGACCCTTTTTGTTTGTTATCAGATTTTTGTAATAATTACGTTCCTCTTCTCTTAGTTTTTGACAGCGTGTGTTAGGGAGTGAATGTGTGAGTGACGTGAGTGCGTGCTTACAATTTCTGAGAGCTTGCACAGGCCGTGTGTCCTTATTACAGACTCGCAGACATACACCAGACATGCACTGCCCATTACATAGATGCTAATTGAAATCATGCCCACCTTTTATTACTGTAACATACACACGACGACACCTTCTCTCCCAGTGTTACATCAGTGTGTGTGTGTGTGTGTGTGTGTGTGTGTGTGTGTGTGTGTGTGTGTGTGTGTGTGTGTGTGAGGTCAGAGAGAGAGAGAGACAGAGAGAGAGAGAGGACACTTACAGATAGAATCATAAATTGTACCTCCAATACTTTTTAAAAAATTCTGTTGTCATATATATTATTATTGTAACAAAAACATTACAATACAGCACATAACTATATAAACCAAGACAGTGGTAAGTGTGCATTCCATGATTAACAGTAACACAATATAGTTACATTATACAGACCTGGATACTATCTAATGTATTACTAGTGATGTGTTATTTAGCACATACAACAGGAAGCCGCGTATGATTGAGCACACACACACACACACACACACACACACACACACACACACACACACACACACACACACCTTTCCACCTGTTCACTATTCTACATTTTCAAGGAGGAGTTTTCGACAGCAAGACTGGTTTCAATCTAAACAGACCATATCTACATACATGTATGTATATCTAGTCCGTTTACGTAAACACACATAACTGCATACACACACACACACACACACACACACACACACACACACACACACACACACACACACACACACACACACACAGCCGCACTCGCCTAAACGAAACACGCTTAAGCAAAAAACTCGGATAACAGAAACCAAAACCAATTCCCCGGTAGACCCCCCTCTTTGTAAGACTATTTCTAATTGTGATAAGCCAATAGCTAACTCAAACACGGATATCTCAAACGTGATTTTGACAGATAAGCCGAACTCTAAACACTGTCGGAGAGACTTAAAAAAAAAAAAAAAAAATTGCGGCTTGAAAAAACACGTCGGGAAGATAACTTATGAACATATTTCGTCACGGCTATAATTATCCTACGGAAACGAACACGTAACCTGTTTTTCAGTATGCGGGAAACTGATGACGCGTGCCACATGTTTTGCAGGCGCCATTGTTTGGACAGAACGAGTGGTAGATCTAAGTTTGCGTGCGTGAATTAGGTGGTGGTTTCAGGGTTAGAAATGGGATGACCGAGGAAGGGGCACAGGGGAGGGGCAGGTCGAAAGGTAACCTTGGGAGATTTGCGATGGGCATGGTTTATGGGCTAGTCGAAAGGACTGTTGTTTTCTATTGTCTGTGAAATGGAAACACTGAGGAGAGTGGAGAATACGCTGTGTGTGTGTGTGTGTGTGTGTGTGTGTGTGTGTGTGTGTGTGTGTGTGTGTGTGTGTGTGTGAGAGAGAGAGAGAGAGAGTGTCAACATTTAATCAGCAGAGAGGACACTTATAGAACATGCAGAAACATAAATTAGTTTTACTCCCAAAGACTTCGACCGCGTCTTCTGTGGAACACACACACACACACACACACGTACGCAAGCACGCACGCGTGCACACACCCACGCACACACTACTTCATTTCCGAGGAACTGGCATTACTGAGAAACCAGCATTTTTCAGGAACAGAACACGGCACGGCCATTTTTCAGAAACTGGCCGTGCAAAAAGTGCAACTCTTTCAGCGATGCAGTGCATGGATCGAACGCGTCGTTGTCCCGCCTCAACATCGTGTCGTTTCTCAAAAACGAGCCTGGACCTGATTGAGAGAGAGAGTGAGAGAGATGTGCGTGCCACACGCTAGTTCTCACAGCGAAGCAGTTGCTGGCAGACCGCATTCAGTTTTCAGCCATTGCACAGAAGTTTTCCGTATCTTCATCTTCAACAGCAGATACGAAATCGTACAGCACTGACGGGCGACTCATTTCTAGCAAGGTTTGTGTATTATTCTTCCCGGGTTTCTTGTGTTATTCAGTATTATTAATTATTGAAATCTCGGTGCTGCAAAGTGCCGGCGCATTGGTAAAGTGTCACGCTGACCGACCTAGTTCTGCGTAATGTCGCAAGACTGCGATGTGCTGCAACTTTTTTGTCGTTTAAAAACTTGCACCACGCCCTTACTTTTCAGTACCTGATGGGGGCGGTCGGTGGTCTAGTGGTTAAGAGACTTTGTCACCAATGCGAGAAGTCAGGTTTGAGTGCCACTCGGGGCAAAACATTGTTCCTACGTGGCACAGTTCATTCGGGCCGACAGCCGGGGGTTCTCTCTGGGAACCCCGTCTTCCTCCGTCTCTGCTTTGGAAATATTCAGCCCAGAAAATTTGACAATAAGTGCAATTCTAAATTCCGAAACTTTTATCGCTGAACTGACCTTTAGCACCGCGTGATTGTGATGTGTTCATGCCCAGTGTGTAAGCATATGTGTGTGATACACGTTAGTGTGCGTGTTCGGTTCTACTTTTAACCACCAGTATTATAACGTCAGACCAGTAGTGAATCAATTTTATGCATTGTGTCCTTTCTTATCAGTTTTAGTTTGCTCGTATTATATTAGTTATACATAGTGAAGCTGCTTTTAAATATTAACCCTTTATTTTATTTACTATTGCCCCTGAACAAAAAACAAATTTGTTCTTAATGGACACAATAAAGTAGTTTGAATTTGAATTCAGTTCGCGGCGCTTTGAGCCAGTTCAAGAAACTGGGGTAAGCGCCTATACAATACACATTATGATCATTATTATTCAGTTCAATAAATCTTTATTATCCCCTTAGAGGAAATCAGGGTGCGGTGGTCACAAAAACTTAGAACAGTACATTCATGTCACTCAAACAAAAGAATCAATAATTAAACCATACATATTGAAGCAGTAAGAGTATAAAATTAGATAGGCCGCAGAATGCAAGCGACGTGCGTTTCTGCCACAAAAAGAACAAGATGGCCACTGACCAGCCCAATATGTTGTTTCCATTTAATCACCTGCTGTCGTCACGGTCGTTCTTTTGTAATGCCATGTATTCGGGAGGACACACACACACACACACACACACACACACACACACACACACACACACACACACACACACACTACACTCTCTCTCTCTCTCTCTCTCTGAATGGAAACAACTGACCGGGCTTGTCAGACCAATCTTGGTTTTGGAAGAGAGACGTCAAGTTGTTTTCTTTGAAATCTATGACGTTTTCCTCATTGGGATGACGCATAATACATTTGACGTAATAACTTTGACTCGGATACAATTCTTGCAATGAAAGCAGCCCCATGAAAATTGAAGTGTTGCTGCTGCGCAGTGTAAAGATCGAATTTATACCGGCTCAATGTGTTTAACAGACAAGTCTGCGCGGCGAACGTTTTTTCACTATGTGTTATGTCTGCTGCGCGCGCGCGCACACAGACACACACAGACATACGCGCGCACGCACGCACGCACGCACGCAGACTTGCGCGAGCCGCGTTTGTGCATGTGCTCCATTGAGACCTATGTGGTGTTCTCTCACTCTACTATGCTATTGAGTGAGAGTCAGTGGGAAAAACAAAGCTCACTACATCAATGAAACTCCCGCTTCCCCCGTCTACAAATAGAGAACTTCCGAAAAGTGACGACACCCCCCCCCCCCCCCCCACGTCAATCAAACGTCGGCAAACTGACGCTGATACAGTTTTGCGTCAGTGCGCGTGTGCCTTTTCTGCGATGTTTGTGAGGCGTGTGGCTTGTGTAAAGGAAATGTGCTTCGAGTACAAATTTTCGAGTCAACTGACGACAACGGCTGCAGTGAATTTTTCTAATTTTTTTGTATATTTTTTATGGCACCCCAGGCTCATTATCTATGTATAGTAGGAGCGATTTTGAGATCTAAAGTGTGTTCACCAGCACTTTCATCAGGTACGGCTTACGCCAAAAGTATAAAAGCGACAACCTCCAAAATTCACTCAGTTGAGAGTCCGTATTCGTGCTATCTATGTCCCAAAAATGGAGTGGTTTAGGTAAATATTACGCCTTTAAACGCCAGAAAGCCACTTTTTTTGAAAAGGGCGATAACTCGCAAATCATGTGTGCAATCGTACCTGGATCGGGCCTTCTATTCAACAATCTTGATTCATTTAGAAACCCCAAATTTGAAATCGATCGGTTCAGTATTTTCGGAGAAATAGGCATCTGAACTGGGTTCACATGCAATGTCAACTCAGGCTCGGTTTACATGAAAACTATAAGAGCGACCATTTTCTAGTAGTGACTCTGTTCAGAGTCCGTATTCAAGCTATCTACTGCCAAACAATTGAGTGATTTAAATAAATATTACGCCTGTAAACGAAAGACAACCAACTTGTCTCAAAAGGGCGATAACTCCCAAATCACTTAAGCAATCATCACACGTTTGAATCGTCTAATGTAACATTTTGATAAATTTGGATACCCCAAATTTGAAGCCATTCGGTTAAGTATCTTCGAAGAAACGGGCCCGGACACAATTCACACACACACAGCCGCACAGACGGCACTCAGTGAGGAGGAGAAGCGCGTTCGGAACAGCATACATGCCAGCATCGATGACGCAGGTTTTCTTACGTCATTGTCAGAGTTACACTTGCATAATCGTCTCTGCGGGAGATCGGCAGTGACGTGCGTTTGTACCACAGATGCTTGCCTATGAACGTGGAAATTTTAGCCCGTCCTATTATGTTGTTTCCATTACTATGGAAACAACATAAAAATCAGCAAGTCTTTATCATCCATAGCGGCCTTATTTTTCTTTGGTCTCGCCCGTGGAATAAGTGTCCGTATTGTACTGGATAAATCATGTGACACAGAGCACGATATCACATGACAATCAGAAGGTTCTTTCTTTCAGACAGAAAGAACAGACATACAGCCTTTTTGGCACCCCCCCCCCCCCCAAAAAAAAAAAAAAAAAAAAAAAAAAAACCCACCCCCCCAAAAAAAAAACCAAAAAACCAAACAAACAAACAAGCAAACAACAACAACAACCCCCCAACCCCCCCCCCCCAAAAAAAAAAAAAAAAAAAAAAAACCAACATCGTCATGGATGAGCAGTTACATGTATTACTACTCTCCGGGGAGAACTCGCTTCCTGTGTCAACACCATCGACGACGAAACATTTTGACTCAGCATATCGGTGTTTCCCACTTCATACACTCGTTGTTCAAGTAGAAAACAACAGTAGCCTGTACCTAGCAAGCACTCCCTACTCAAATTTCGGACAGTTTTAACCAACACTTATCAAAAGCCGTACTCAAAAAGTTCAGTCGAAGCTGGCGTCTCACCGACATGTATGCTGTTTACTGATTTGGCTGAACGTGGCAAGCCGGACGCAAATACCGCTGCTCAAGTTCGAGACGGCAGCAGACACTGCGCTCTCAAATCAAAAGCAGTTTCAACTAGAGCTGCCGCGGTTAACCGGTTTACCGGTTTTAACCGGTTCTCATTTGAACCGGTTCGCCGAACCGGTTCGAGTTGCCGCGAACCGGTGTTTTGGTCATAGTATACGTACTAAAGTTACTTAAGTCATCTTTTTTCTTCTAATTTCTTCTTGGCGGCCGCTGGAATTCTTGTAACGTATCTGCAGATCTTGTAGTCTCGTCTGTATCCTACTCTGTAACCTAAGCTGGGGTTGGGGGAGGTGGGGGGGGGGGGTAATGTTGTTGACATTTTTTCCGCATTGATGTGAAACTGCTGGTTGGGTTATGGGTGTGAAAGGGACTAAGAAACTAAGAAAGGGTCAACTCTGTAATTTTGCACTCTGTCAAATTTAGTCTTCCAGGGTGGGGCTGCAGCGAGATATGATTGATATTTGATAAGTTGTTATGACGAAATTACTGAAGAACACAGAAACTGAAAGGAAAGCCACGCGTTTCGAAACGATTTCCTAGAATTGTGCTGTTTTTTTTTGTTTTTTTTTTTTTGTTTATTTATTTATTTTTTTAAATTATTTCGCGTTCAGTAGGATTAGTGGATGCTGTATATGGCTTTTATTTTCTAACTTTTATTTTGATGTAAATTTTTATTTCACGTTTGTTTCAAGTATTACTAGTGGATGCTATGTTAGTAAGGAAATTAAGAACTTTTATTTTAGAAAAAAAAAAAAAACAACTTTAATTTCACATTTAGGCCCAAGCCCTCTAGAGCAGAGGACTTAAAATATGAATTATGGGCTGAAGTAAGTTTATATTTTGGGGGGGGGGGGGGGGGGGGTGGGGGGGAATTATGGTCAGGTTGCGTTTGAGAAGTTTTTGTTCAAGAAAATACAGCAAAGTGGTCAAAACTTTAGATTTGCTTTCTTTCTTTCTTTCCTGCCTTCTTTCTTTCTTTCTTTATTCGTCCTCTTCTTCTTCTTCTCCTCCTCCTCCTTCTTCTTCTTACAAGTTCTTCTTCTTTTTCTCCTCCTCCTCCTCCTTCTTCTCCTTACAAGTTCTTCTTCTTCTTCTCCTTCTCCTCCTTCTTCTTCTCCTTACAAGTTCTTCTCCTCCTCCTCCTTCTTCTTACAAGTTCTTCTTCTTCTTCTCCTCCTCCTCCTCCTCCTTCTTCTTACAAGTTCTTCTTCTTCTTCTTCTTCTCATCCTCCTCCTCCCCCTCCTTCTTCTTTTCCTTACAAGTTCTTCTTCTTCTTCTCCTCCTCCTTCTTCTTCTCCTTACAAGTTCTTCTTCTTCTCATCCTTCTCCTTCTTCTTACAAGTTCTTCTTCTCCTCCTCCTCCTTCTTCTTACAAGTTCTTCTTCTTCTTCTCCTCCTCCTCCCCCTCCTTCTTCTTTTCCTTACAAGTTCTTTTTCTTCTTCTCCTCCTCCTCCTCCTCCTTCTTCTCCTTACAAGTTCTTCTACTTCTCATCCTCCTCCTCCTTCTTCTCCTTACAAGTTCTTCTACTTCTCATCCTTCTTCTTACAAGTTCTTCTTCTTCTTCTTCTCACCCTCCTCCTCCTTCTTCTTCTCCTTACAAGTTCTTCTTCTTCTTCTTCTCATCCTCCTCCTCCTTCTTCTTCTCCTTACAAGTTCTTCTTCTTCTCCTCCTCGTCCTCCTTCTTCTCCTTACAAGTTCTTCTTCTTCTCCTCCTCCTCCTCCTTCTTCTTCTTCTTACAAGTTCTTCTTCTTCTTCTTCTTTTCATCCTCCTCCTCCTCTTTTTTTCTTGTCTGTTTGTTCGTTTTGTGTGTTTGTTTGTTTAGCCAGGATTTATTTTTGACGACTAGCGATCAGTTTACTGCAGCCTGATCGCTGATGCACTTGAACACACACACACACACATATATATATATATATGAACACGCATCGCATAAAACGCCAATATTTTTACAGACCTCAAACACCTTTTGGTGATGACTGAACCGGAAAAAAACACCGGTTTAAAAAACCGGTTTGAAGTTAAAAAACCGGTTAAAAACCGGTTTGGATTTTTGAACCGGTTCACAGCTACTTTCAACGCTAGGAAACCCCAAATCTGTGACATAAAGCTGAACAGAATCGACTGCGTCGATCAGTCGTCTGCTATCAGCGCAGAGAATGGCAGCGGATTCGTTGTCTAGATAAATTTTCGATTGAACAGAAGCTTCTTGAATCGTTTGAATTATGCATGCAATTATAAAATCAGCTGTTCGTGAAAAGACACCTTAATCGGTATCAGTACATGTACTAAAAATATTAGAATAATCACTCACAAAGCTTCATATTTCGTGGAGAATCGCGACAGGAAGACTGCCGCTCGAGCCCTAATCGTGCAAAGCTTGAATAGACTGAGCTGTGCTTGATCGGTTTCGCATTCACCTCGCAAATTTACATTTGCTTGAAAGCGTTAGCATGTTTGTGTCGAAGTTTAGAATTTGTGTTTCTGTTTGGATTTGTGTTCATGAGTGAATTGACACCGTCTTGCCAACATAAAAAGGGTTAGGGTTATTTAGGGTTAGGCACTTTATTCTGTCAGCGTCATGATCTGCCGACGTACAAACTCGTTCGTCTGCTATTTGCAGCCGCTGTCGACTGTCAGTTTTTACTAGGAGAAACGTTCAGAATATACCATGAATTGCCCCCCCCCCCCCCCCCAAAAAAAAAAAAAAAAAAAAAAAAGGATGATAAAGCATTTACACCCCATCAAGCTGTGGTATACCGACGAGTATTTCGCTAAAGCTCAGGGTTGATTTGCGTCTTGGATCAAAATACTCGTCGGTATACCACAGCTTTGTGGGGAATAACATCTAATTATAACGTTGTTTCCACTACCATTGACACACACACACACACACACACGACTGAATCCACATCGCGGTACCGCACATGGGGGAAACGCGGTGCAATTTCATTACAACCAAATACGACTGGAATCGTTGCTGCGTACTCTCCGTTGTGGGAAAGGGGCGTGATTAATTTTTTTGCACCCGCCTAGGTTTGCCTAACCATAGTCTTTAGGGTTATGAAGATTACTTGTTGTGCGACTCAGCCAGCAGTATAGTAATAATGTCTCGGAGGTGGCACCGTTCATTAGGGCCGACCGCCAAGGCCATTAAAAATTGTTTAAATAGTTCTTTTGGCTGTCTGTCAGTAGTCCAAGACTGGTGCCTCCGCTTCTTGTAGATTCTGAGAAAACGCCAATGTTGAAGTTTACTGTGCACACACACACACACACACACACACACACACACACACACACACACACACACACACACACGGCAAAGGGTTATCACATGGACTCACTTTGTTACATAAGTGAGCCAATAATAATAAAGAACTTTGTCAGGAGTCCAGCATGTTTGTTCAACCTTTGAAGAGAAGATGGTCTATTGGATCAGAAGTCAAGTTGGTCTAAGAATGACTCGTTGTTAAAAGGCAACGCTTTGTCCAGAGGTCATGTGCACTACACTAAACTTGTCAGTATGGGTTCACTTAGAGATACATCGTTTGCAGATATGGATAGGCTAAATGGTTTTCGTAACACACCACAATTACACAGCACCGTGAAAGAATGATTTTTCGTTGGATCTTTCTTTCAGTTCTTGAGCGATTTTTCACCGAGAGCCCTTGAAACATGGATATCTGGAACTTCAGTATTGCGTCACTACTAACTGTCGTTGCCGTGCTGATGGCCCTTATACTCAGGCAGCTGCAATTCAACAGCAGACCACGTCAATCTGAAATTCCTCCTGAAGAACGAAGAACCAGCAGACCAAATCTATCTGAAATTCCTCCTGAACAACAAAGAACCAGCAGACCCACGGCCGGTGTCATTGAAAGAGGTCCTGTAGGTAAGTAAACAAACCTAACAAGAAATACTATGCCAGAAATGCATGTTGTTTAGAAGTTCGATTTTTCGGGGAGGAGGTTCTTGGTTATCATTGTATCCAAAGTGTTTTGTTGTTGTTATTATTATTTGTTTATGTTGACAAAGAAGGCACAGCAACGCCTCTGGAATTAGAACTCGAAATTCCTTGAATTATTCGTACCATAGGGGATAACTATGACAGCAGTACATGACCGTTACCTGACATAATTTCTCTGCATGGAGTTGTCGACAGACACAGACAGACAGACAGACATGAAAAATCATAGTCAGTCGTTTCTCTGAGGAAAAATCTTGCGTGTTTCAGTTCAACACACTGATCCAGACGAACCCGTGCTTCGAATCGTTCTGATTGGTAAGACTGGCAATGGCAAAAGCTCTACAGGGAACACTATCCTTGGGTCCGACAGGACCTTTGAGCCGGGAAGCGGTTTAAACGCAGAAACACAGATGTGCAAGAGCAGAGCAACGACCATCAACGGCAGACAGATTCAGGTGATACACACACACTCACACACACACACACACACACACACACACACACACACACACACACACACACACACACACACACAGAGGGGGGAGAGCTCTCACACATGAACTGCCCTAATAAGTACCATGTTTTGTTGTTGTTGCTTTTTGATGTACAGTACGTGTCATAAATTTCTGTAATTGTGTAACCATTGAACATTTTTTTTCCTTCAAATCGAGATCAGTGTCTGTAGACTCATGTTTTGATGTGGGAATAAAAACAGAATTAAGAAAATATCATAAGATTATACAAAACTGCTTATGTAATAATTAAAGGATTAAGAAAAAACTACATGATGAACACTGCTCAATTCTTGCTACGGGTTGCATATTTTGTGAGGCACGGTGAAAAATTAAGCGTTTATGTCAAATTCTGAGATACATAGATTTCGTCGGGGCATCTTTGTTGTCCATTTTGGGCATTGACCGTAAAATTAATGATAGTGTGTAGGCCAGTGGATAGAGGTTTCCCATGAAAAGCTTGTTCTCACGCAATGGGCTGAAATGGCTGGGTATAATTTTACATACAAAATCCGCTTTTCGTGGGTGGGTGGGTGGATGGATGGGTGTTTGGGAGTTTAACGTCCTTTTCCACCACATAAGGGTGATATCAAAGACGGAGCAACGAGAAAAAAGGCCAGCACAAATATCTGGCCCCAGCCGGTGGGATTCGAACTCACGACCCGAGCATTGAGAGTCCAACGCTCTACCATTCGGCCACCCCGGCTCCCCACGCCTTTCGTGGCCTGGTTTTGTATTGTGAGGTAGGCGTGATTACAGGTCGATCGAAGTTATGAAAATTGTGAGCGGGGATAAGCAAGGAGGCGTTGTAGTGCTATGCTATTTTATTTTTTTAGTTTTTTTTTTTTTTTCTAACGCAGCCTGTGTTTGTAAGTCTTCTAAATGATAGTGTTGTTGTTGTTGTTGTTGTTATTGTTGTTACGACCAGGCGGATTTTCATTTTAATAAACGTCTTTGTAATAGGTTGTTGACACACCTGGCGTATTCGAGATGGGTCGAACAGCAGCAGCTTTGCGAAGGGAAATCATGAAATGTCTCTGCCTGACCTCACCTGGGCCACACGCTTTTCTGTTTGTGGTGCGGCTGGCTGACAGATTCACTTTAGAGGAATACAATGCTTATCTCATGCTAAAGGCAATGTTTGAACGCCAAATTGTCACAAATTACATGATTTTGGGCTTCAGCGGGGGAGATTTGTGCGACAAACCAGTGGTGGAAGAACTCAAAAGAGCTCCCAAGGCGATGAGAAACATTTTATCTGATGTCCGATGGAGATACATCGTTTTTGATAACAAGGGGGACCAGAGACGTAAAGATGAACAGGTTTTGAAGCTCATTGAAATGATTGACTACATCTCTTTGGTGGAGGTTTCTTACTTTCAAACTCGTTTAACGAAAAAGATTGAAAGGGAGATCGAGCGGAAGGCTAAACAGATAGCAACATCGCAATGCATCGGAGTCAGACAAGCGCGCGAGGTTCTCATCGGTGCCATTGAACTGGACAAGGAAAACGAGTTTCTGAAACGGCTTGAAAAAGAAATACACTTGACTGCTCTTCTGGCGACAGCGGGCCTCGTTCTGGTGACAGGAGGAACGGGAGCTGCTGCACTTGGACTCGCGGAGGCGGCCTTCTTCGCGGTAAGCGCAGGCGGAGGCGCTATGTTAGGTGCCGCAATGAAAGAAAAACTTTGCGCGGTAATGTAGGAGACTACTAGAGGGGAACTGGGTAGTTTGGAGTATACTCCAAACCCATTCTGAACAATAGAATTTGTACAGTTCTGTTTGTACAAGTTTAAAGAAACCATTGCCACCATTACAAGGCTTTATATAGGAAGAAACAGCCTCTCTTAGATATTAGTAGGACTCTATATACAACACACTGACGTTTGATGGCCGTGCAAACGAGAAAAAACTTTTATCAATGACACCAGCAAAGGCTACTGCGTTTTGGCTCAAATCAGCTGAATGCAAGCCTGTGATGATACACACCACTAACAACTCAGAACGATCTTTGAGACTAAGAATGATAGGAACGGGTCCTTTATTGTCTTTACAGAGGCAATTCAGTGCTGCAAAGAACAGTTAATCATTGAGACAGGCAGCAAAATTAACCTATAATCGTACCTATAATATATACCACGAAGAACCACACATAAGTGTACACACACACACACACACACACTAAAAAAGCACACCCTTAATTCTTAACTCCACTGCCAAATGTGATTGGAAACCAGCACTATCAATCACAAACAGCATATTAGCATCCATCACATCAAGTGAGCACTTGATGCACAGACGACTAACTCATAGACTTGAGGAGCGATAAAACCCTTGAAATCAATGAATGTTTTGTCCTGATTGTTTTTCAGCCTGATGTGGAAACCTCAAACTCGCAGTTTGGGTCTGTTGGTCATTCCTAATAAAAGAACTTGCCTTTAGTAACAATTGCCTGTAGTATAACTTTATGTGATGGCCTGTCACAAATGATGGAGGACAAAGTCGCTCGGCCACTTTTGAGAAAAAACAAACAAACAAACAAACAAACAAACAAACAAACAAACAAACAAAAAACTGGTCTCCTGTATAAAACATCAGGAAAAATCGGCCCGTCTGCTCTTGAATGAGTTAAACAACTAGTAGTAACATGTAGCGAAGACACTCCGCTATGTTTGGGTTCGGTACAGCAGCCATTCTTAGTACAGGCGCACTTTTAAATTGGGTCAAGCTAGCCACAGTGAAGGGTTAGTTTTCACGTGCGCTGGCCACGTGATCGCGCGATGAGCGCGTGATTTATTACATAAACACTAAAGATAGAGCCTTATAATAGTGAAAGTTTCCCGCGTTTTCCTCGGTCGCTTTCTGAGAGTCCCAGAGACTGTGTGTCGTCCCTCCAGCCCAGCCCTCGAATCTCCCCGGTCTCGAATCTTCCTCTAACCACCCTCCTCATTTGTCATGTTCAGGCTTAGCCTCTCAGCCTCTGAAGTTATTTTGTGACCAGTGTTGAACCTGTTACTGGATACCTCTTCTGTTTGGAACTACACCCCCGCTCGGGTAACTCGAACACGGATAAGTCGAAATTCGGCTAAGTCGAAAAAAAAAAAAAAAAAAAAAAAAAAAATTCCCCGGCAGAACTCCTTCTTTGTAAGACTAATTTTACTTCGGCTAAGTCGAAACTTGAAGAGTACGTAGCTAAGTCAAAACACGCTTAAGTCGAACAATTTTTTGTTTGCTGACTACGGTTAAGTCGAAATCGAAGCCTGTACATATTACCACCCGCCACAATGACAGAATAAGGGGAATCCCCCACCCCCGCGTTTCCTCTTGGCCTCATTCTTAAACTCGCATGCTGCCAGACACCAAGATTATCACGTACACAACTGACCTCCTAACCTCCTTTTTCCACCCCAGCTTCTCGTCTCCACGTGTTTAAAGGCTGTTCTTAACCGGGCGAACTTTTGGTTCGCGAACTATGTTCGAAGAGTATGGCAAACTAGATTCGCGCACCGGCGTTGTTTCTTAACTGACCAAACACTTCTTCGCAAACCCTGGTTCGAAAGGTACGCCGAACTGGGTTTGAGGTCTGCACAGTGTGTCGTGGGAACCCTCGCGATCCTTTGGCCGATTGGTTGCTCGGGGAGAGCTGTTGTGCGCATGAACAAAGTTGTTTACGATTGTCTCAACTTCCGCCTTGTTCGGGCGATGATGTATGCATATCATTAACGGTCGGTTAAGAAAGAACTAGTTCGGCCGAATCTCTGGAGCTACGTACGTGTGCGCGCTCGCCCTGTTCGTATACAATACATAGTTCGCCGGATTGGTGGTTCGCCCGGTTAAGAACGGCCTTAAGGGATAAAAAAAGGCTACATTGGTTGCAACAACACAGAAAATAAGTCTTCGCAAAAGGGGAAATGCAGACAACCGTTCCACCGCTTTTTCAATGCCCGTTTGAGTTATCTCCCTTGTTATCACTTGGACTTTCATTTCCGGGGCGAATTACGGCCACCAAGAAGGCCTAAAAAAAAAAAAAAAAAAAATCCGCTAAAAACAAAATCCGATATCATTCCTGAAAAACATGAAAAAAGTTGTTTCTTCGGAGGGGTGGGGGAGGGGTGGGAGGCATTTTAAGCTTTGAGTTGCCGCTATGCTTGTGACAAGCTGTAACCTCCCGACTTTAACCCTTTTTGCCCTGAAGATGCTCGCTGGTCAAATACGTACAGGTCAATTCGCCACAGGGTAGAAAACAATTTGATATACTCCGACCTCAAACCCTGACCCAAACCCTGTTCATACAGCCTAACCCTAACCTAAGCCGAATTCATAATCCATAGCGTGTGGCGACTCCTATGGCAGTGGCGTATGGCAAGTTGGTTTTGTTTTGAATTACCCTACTGGGACTACAGGTCAACGGTAAGAAACACACACACACACACACACACACACACACACACACACACACAAAGGCGCACACGCACACGCACACAAGGGGGTGGTGGTGGTGGTGGGGGGGGGGGGGCACCGGGAGACGTACATAGGGGGTCGGTGTGTTGCCCCAGGGGTCGGGCTCTGCCCTGCGCTCTGGGTTGGGGACGGCTGTCTCGTAAAACAGTGGTTCGATCGCCACCACTTGTTATGGGGGTAAACCAGGGTAAGAACATGAGGGTGTTGATGAGTTGCCTCCGAGTGGGGACGGCCCATCCCGCTAGTTTTTAATAGGAAAGAAAAGGTATTCTTTTAAGCCGAAATATCACGTAAATTTCGACCGATTTCGACAAATCCGAGTAATAATTATACGCTTAAGTCGAAATGTCTAGTAAATTTGCTGCGAATTCTACTTATCCGTGTTTTCGGATAAGTCGAAATACGGATATCTCGAACAAATTTTCAGTCCCCGAGCGATGTCGAGTTATCCGTGTTCAACTGTATTATACACTGAGGAGAAAGTGTGATTCTGTATTGGATTATTTGTGAACTGTGTTTGGAACCACTGAATTCGGACTAGGAATTAGTCTCCAGATAATTTGAACGGTGACTGTGTCTTATTTTATTTCCTTCTAACTAGATAACAGTTCATGTGAAGTAGGAAGATACTTGTAATAGTTCGATGTGCTCTGAGAGATCAGATAGTTAACAGAACTAATCAGAACATAACTGTTCTGATTAGTTCTGTAAATTAACGGTTATATAAATCTGTACTCCTGGTTTAGACAGAGGATCAGTCAGTTAGAACGTTTCTAATGTTCAGAGAGACTCTAGTGTCTGGCTCCTTTGTTCCATGCCAACGGTTAGAGAGGGAGGTTTCCCAGCTTCTTGTGTAACACACAGTACACACGCGGCCGAGTGTGTATTGTCTGTTTTATTCACTGACGGTCACTGGGCAGAGTAAGGAATTCCATTCACAGAGTGACAGCGCTCTCGGTTTACATCATTCACGGAATTGTCCACTCCCCGCTACCTCCAGAGAGGGTTAGGATTTGTGTATTATGTGTATATTTTGGCTAAACCCAGAAAGGATTGGTACTTTTGTATTATATGTATATTTTGGCTAAACCCAGAGAGGTTTGGTACATAGTACTTGTGTATTATGTGTATAGTTTGGCTAAACCTAGAGAGGGTTAGGGTCGGGCTTGTGTATTATGTGTGTATTTTGGCTAAACCCAGAGAGGGTTAGGACTTGTGTATTATATGTGTATTTTGGCTAAACCCAGAGAGGGTTTAAAGACTTGTGTATTATATGTGTATTTTGGCTAAACCCAGAGAGGGTTTAAAGACTTGTGTATTATATGTGTATTTTGGCTAAACCCAGAGAGGGTTTAAAGACTTGTGTATTATATGTGTATTTTGGCTAAACCCAGAGAGGGTTAGGACTTGTGTATTATATGTGTATTTTGGCTAAACCCAGAGAGGGTTAGGACTTGTGTATTATATGTGTATTTTGGCTAAACCCAGAGAGGGTTGGTACTTGTGTATTATGTGTGCATTTTGGCTGAACCCAGGGAGGGTTAGTATTTGTGTATTATGTGTGTATTTTGGCTAAACACAGAGAGGGTTAAAACTTGTGTATTATGTGTGTATTTTGGCTAAACCCAGAGAGGGTTAGGACTTGTGTATTATGTGTGTATTTTGGCTAAACCCAGAGAGGGTTGGTACTTGTGTATTATGTGTGTATTTTGGCTAAACCCAGAGAGGGTTAGGACTTGTGTATTATGTGTGTATTTTGGCTAAACCCAGAGAGGGTTAGGACTTGTGTATTATATGTGTATTTTGGCTAAACCCAGAGAGGGTTAGGACTTGTGTATTATATGTGTATTTTGGCTAAACCCAGAGAGGGTTGGTACTTGTGTATTATGTGTGTATTTTGGCTAAACCCAGAGAGGGTTAGGGTCGGGCTTGTGTATTATGTGTGTATTCTTGCTAAACCCAGAGAGGGTTAAGACCCTTTGTTATATATCTGTTTGCTGAGCCTGATATAGGTTAGGATTTTATTGGTGGTAGGGAGAGTAATTTAAGTGTTATTTCTCTGTGTTGTTTGCTGAACCGCACTGAGTTCTATTGTGTGCGATTATTGTTGAACCTCCGTTGTCGTCTCTTAACTGGGCACCGTGGAGCGCCACAGTGTTGTGCACATGTGTGACACTGGTGATTTCAAGGGTTTCCGCCGCTGTGGCGTCATCACAGCTAGTCAGATGTCAAATAGCCCCAGCAGTGACAGTGGGTTCCACAACAGATAATATTCTGATTGGCTGTATTACCTCACTCGGCGCGCAAACAAGGCGGACATGCATCCTCGATTGCATTGTCGCATGAACAGACATCAGTGTTTACAGACCTTTTCCAAGGACACAGACGTCAGTGGGACGTCAAAGTCTCACAGATAAGCACTACAGAGGCCGGACGGCTCGCATCCGAGCTCTGCTTGCCGTTGCGGGCGCTATGGGCGTCGGATGGTATCGTAGCGTGATCGTACGTTACCGTGCACAGCTGCCTTTGTTCAGTTTGTTTTTAGTTAGTAGACACACCGAGCGCAACGACTCTGATGTGGCGCATATGTGTTTCGCGCGCTGTGCCCAGTTAAGAGCAGGCTTTAGAGGTTTGGACTAGCCGGAACATTATTTTTGTGGCTTGAATGTTGAATTAAAAAAAAAAAATTCTTGCGTCTTCGGCCTAAATAGACCGTGGAAAGTGGAAACTTGAATTTGGTTTGCAGCTTATCTGTGAAGCCTTGGGCTGGCACTGTGTTTCTGCGCGTGGGTGAGAACTTTCTGCGTACAAATAAATTCGAAAACTTCTGACGTAGAACGAGCTCTGGTTTAATTGTCTGTCTGTTTATTTGTGATGAGGCTGGGGTTCCCCCTACCCCCCCTCCCCTCCCTCCAGGGCGTTGGGCCCAGCCTCTGTATTTTCCGCCACACTCGGTCACATCAGTCTTTCTTTCTTTTCATTTGTCTAGGATATTATCTCAATTATTTGTTAACCAGCCCTGAATTTCGAGCGATATGATGCTGCGCACTTGTGTTTTATGTCATTTTTTCCACTTACATATGCTAGGAGTGTGTACAAGCAAGGGAAATACTTCTGACTCGAAATTCGACATGCAACGGTTTACAGCACGAGTTTCGTCCCATGCACTGACACAACAATCTTCAGTCTGTCATTCTCCTCCCCCCCCTCCCACTCCCCCCCCTCCCACTCCCCCCCCCCCCCAAACACATGCAATCACACATACACTCCTTACCTTTTCTTGTGCACCCCTGTCATTCACTCCCCCTCCTCCCCCTCTCCCCTTCACACACACACACACACACACACACACACACACACACACACACACACACACACACACACACACACACTCATCACTTTCATAACATACAGCTGGGATCTCGATCAAACGAGCTGGGGGGAGGGGAGAGGGGATGAGGGGTGTGGATGAGTATTTACAGATGGATAGAGTTGTGCAGGCAACAAAGACCATTTCGCAGCTAATTAACTAAGAGGGAGAGAAGGCTGACTGGAAGAAGTGGGTTTTTAGTTTGTTTTTAAAAACTGTGAAAGATGGAGACTGACGGACATGTAGAGGAAGTGAATTCCAAACTCTCGGGACCTGGTATTGAAAGGACCTCCTGCTAAATGCAAGTTTCACACGGCCTTTGGGCTCTATAATGATATACCGTATCCTTTTAGTTGATTTGATTTGATTTGATTTGATTTGTGACACAGGATTAGATTATCCACCCCAACTTCCGTGTTATAGTAAACTCTCTCTAAATTCTCGAATCTCCCATCGTGTTTGGTGAACTGAGGGATGTTTTCTGGATTGATATTCTGGTTTACTGTCATCCAGAAATCAGTTATAGTTATAAAGATAACTTTATTAATCCCGTCGCTTGGAAATTTATTCGGTCCAGACCCTCCCACCAAACAAACAAACAAAAATAAAACAACACAAAAACAAGCAAACAAACAAAAAGAAGTGCTATTGGAAAACACCAACACAAGAAGAACAATCGAGAAACACAAAACAGTTTGATAGAGATAAACAATGAAGGAAGTGGAAACAGTGACGGAACAACTCGAAAAAAATTGCTTGGTGTTTCTAATGCAAACACTTGTGTATTCATTCTTGTAGTACAAATTGTATGCTAGGTGTTTCAGCGGTAGTATTGTAGATACCCCCACACCCCTCCACTGTGGCTTGTAGCCGATGTAGGGCAAGGCCATCCCCGTACCGGGGGCCGAATCGTTAACACTAGGCCCCCGCAACCACGGCCAAGTCGGGCTAACCGAGACCGAGCCGAGATAAGTAATAGCTAAGAAGGAAAAACATTAAAATACTCGGTGACAAGGAAAGTGGACAGTTGCGAACAACTTTGAGGTCCCCGTGCTATTTCACAATGTGCACAGAAGCGAGGAATTCTGTCAAATTCACCGGCACAGTGAATTTTTAGCATGGCTCGGAGATTATTGTGCGTGGGAGTGATTTCCCTTGAAAACAAAAGCAGACGTTTTTTCCCGGGGGAATTTCGGTCACACCTGTCAACAACATCGTCTCCTCCAAAACCAGGGTACGGTATTATTTTGTTATGCTAACAACATTATACAGCTTAGCGAGGCGTTTCCAAATAATTAAGTGCTCTTGAACATTATGCAGCACAAAATTAACGTCTGCTGTAAAGGACGTTAAACACCCAAACACCCACGTACTTTCTCTTTCGTGTAGTTTACAAATAAAGCTGATGAGCATTATTGAGAACGGAAAACTGATAAACGGTAAAGCATCAGAGCTGGTTCTGAAACCTGTCCTGCAAAGGTATAAGTAGAAAGAGAGAGAGAGAGAGAGAAATTTATTTATTTAATTATTTATTTTAATGGTCATAACCAACTGACACTATATAGGAAAGACATTGCCGGCGCGGGAGAGATAAAACTTGATGCAGCTACAAAGAAACTGCCTCAACGTCCATCTTTACTGTTATTAATGCCTGAAACCAAAGACAATATGTCATACCTGTAGCGTTCTCAGAGAGCGTTGTCAGCTGTTTGTAAACCACGTGAAAGATAAAACGGTACAGGCGTACAGCAGAGGGGTGGGTGTTCGGGTGTTTAACGTTCTTTACGGCAGACTTTAATCATTTTCGCGCTGCATAACGTTCAAGAGCACTTGATTATTTGGAAACGCCTTGCTAAGCTGTATAATGTGAGCATTACAAAATAATACCGTACCCTGGTTTTAGTTTCTTTGTAGCTGCATCAAGTTTTATCTCTCCGGCGTCGGTAACGTCATTCCTTTATGTCAATTGGTGCGTCTTTGCTAATTGATTCTAAACTTCAGTCATTGCTTACTAAATAGCATTTTCTACCTATCTCTAAATGTGCCTTCGTAGCTGCTGACAGTGACTTTCTTAATTATCGCCTGTTCACAGGATCGATTCTGATGCTCTAGGCCTACCGATTATCAGTTTTCCGAGTCAATTCTTATTAGTGGCCATCAGCTTTATTTGTAAACTACACGAAAGAGAAAGTACGTGGGTGTTTGGGTGTTTAACGTCCTTTACAGCAGACGTTAATTTCGCGCTGCATAATGTTCAAGAGCACTTAATTATTTGGAAACGCCTCGCTAAGCTGTATAATGTTGTTAGCATAACAAAATAATACCATACCCTGATTTTGGAGGAGACGATGTTGTTGACAGGTGTGACCGAAATTCCCCCGGGAAAAAAACGTCTGCTTTTGTTTTCAAGGGAAATCACTCCCACGCACAATAATCTCCGAGCCATGCTAAAAATTCACTGTGCCGGTGAATTTGACAGAATTCCTCGCTTCTGTGCACATTGTGAAATAGCACGGGGACCTCAAAGTTGTTCGCAACTGTCCACTTTCCTTGTCACTGAGTATTTTAATGTTTTTCCTTCTTAGCTATTACTTATCTCGGCTCGGTCTCGGTTAGCCCGACTTGGCCGTGGTTGCGGGGGCCTAGTGTTAACGATTCGGCCCCCGGTACGGGGATGGGGCAAGGCGGACTTGTCCAATGGCATACAAGCACCTATCTCCTAGATCTAGGTAGGGATCTCATCTTTACTTACTTCCCCTATTGTCAGTTTGACCTGATTGAGCGCATGTTTTCGGCTTCAGCGACGCCTTTGTTCTTTGTGCCTTATATATTCTCATATATTTCATGTCTTCTGCAGTTGTTCATAAATGGCCGTTCACGGTATTTTTTTTTGCATTTTAAAAATGAATCTTTTACTACAACACGTGTTAAATATGTGTGTGTGTGTGTGTGTGTGTGTGTGTGTGTGTAAGAGAGAGAAAGAGAGAGAGAGAGAGAGAGAGAAGACACGATGAACACACTTTGATATATAAAAGCGTCTCTCTATATAACTTTATTTTTCACAGTCACATAATAGCTGCTGTCGTCAGGTACTTCTTTTAATTCTATTACGTATCAGCAGGGGTGCTAGCAACTCGGGACCTACAAATCTGAAACCACTTCAAGATGTTTTGCCAAATCTGAAAAGCCACAACTCGGAATGCAAGCAAAGCCAGAAGAAATTGACAAGCGTGGGGGGGGGGGGGGGGGGGGGGCGGGGGGGGGGGGCGGGGGGGGGGGGGGGATGGCAAGACAGCTTACCGCAGCAGTCCTGAAACTGAATTGGCCCTCAAAATCGGAATACAAGGAACGCTGAAAAAATTGACAAGCGGCGGGGGGGGGGGGGGGGTGGGGGGGGGCAAATCTAGCTACCGCAAACTACGTAGCCGCCTGTAACCTCTTCCTTTCTCATGATTTTGCGGTTAAAAGTGTTTCTAGTTCAAAAGGAGGCCATTGCAACTTGTACTCCGCCACTCTCTGGGGCACAGAGTCTTTCAGTGGAAAGTACCTCTGTGCACAGTGGGGAAATGGCGCTCACTGCGCTACCGTGACGGGCCTAAATTGTCTCGGTGCTCTCAAACACAAGGTCGCGCACTATGTCATCCTTGACCAGCTTTGAACCAGAGGGATCCTCAATGGCGCAAGGCTGTCTTCAGAGTGAAAGTAGGCGTGTTTCTGAATCAGAGACATACATAACATGTCTCTGTCTGAATGGACAGATCTATTATTACATTCAGTCCTAGAGCACGGGTGTGTATGCTTTTGTAATCGTCTCTTATTCCACCACAAGGCAGGTACGTGATCGTCTGCACCGTGCAATAATACTTGCCTGCAGAGTGCAACACCTCGGCCTGTCAGAGTGCAACCCCCTTGCCGTTTACTCACATCCTGTTGGATCAGTGTACCACGTAAACAGTGCCATCAAATCGCAACAATAATTGTCCGCTGGCAAAGATTTTGCCCAAACGAAAAGTGGTCGGATATTCAAGACTTCGTTTCAAATCGATTCATATGACACACAAGTCTTCGCTTTTCTAAAAAAAAATTTCGCCATTTTTTAATTATGGCGCTGGGTGTAAGCAGTCACATTTTCACGCCCCGCCGAAAAGGGACTGCACTCTGGAGTCTAGTACTTCCGCCGAAGACGGTCTCGAAATCGGATATCCGATCTGAATCGGAAATCTGCCACCCTGCAAATCGGAATTCCCCCCCCCCCCAAAAAAAAAAAAAAACAAACAAAAAAAAAAACACGTACGATTTTCTGCCAAATCGGAAATCGGGATTCAGGTGAAATTTCAAATCGGAAATCCGATCTGAATCGGAACTCTGGCACCCCTGCGTATGTAACGCGCTCTCACTCTATCCTCTCGTGCAATTTTTCTAAAAGAAAAACAGCCAAAGAAAAACGTAAGAGCAACATAAGATTTGAAATGAAATTAATTAAAAACTCTAGCAAACAACATCCAAACAATCGAATGACCAAATTAACAACAACAAAGCCCCTCCCCCCTCCCCCCCCCCCAAAAAAAAAAAAAAAAAACCCAACCCAAACAAAGAAACAACAACAATAAACCAACAACAACAACAACAACAAAAAAACCACCAAAACCTACAACCAAAACAAAGAGCAGCAACCGCCCCCAAAACAACAACAACAACAAACCAAAAAACAAACAAACAAAACTTACCAAATCAAAAACAAACAACGATAACAACACAATAACACCCCCCCCTCCAAAAAGAATAAAAAAGCAACAACAAACAAAAACCAAACAAAGAAGTGGTAATGGAAAATACCATCTCAATCACCACCACCGAAGAAGAACAATCGAGAAACACAAAACGGTTAGCGAGAGATAAACAATAAAGGAAATGAAAAAAACGTGACCATGATAACTGTGCTTTTTACAGGACTGTACAGACATTCTGGGCTTCCCTTGCACCAGCTGCAACGGCTGCTGCCCCAGTTTCTACTGTCTGCTTATGCTGCCCGAACACAGGGGCCAGAATAACCATCATGTTTGCAAGTTTTTCAACGATCTCTAGTGCTCTTTGAGCACGCCTTATCAGCTCTTCCTCGCTGTTAGCTTCTACCCCTTTCAGAATTCTTTCTTTAGCTTTTCTAGCTGAAATATGTTCCCGTTCCATGGTCTGCTGCACCCTTTCATTTAGCTCCGTTGCAGCCTCTTTGGTGGAGGAACTTTCAAAGTAGGGGATCGACCTAGTCTCTGTCCCCGGAACCCCCAGAAGAGACAGAAGTTGTTGGACCTGTTGACCTTTGGTGGACTTATCTCCCTTATTGTTGAAGACGAGATAACGTTCACCAGTTTCAGATAAGATTTCCTTCAGACGCTCCGGGACATCGCACAGATAGTTCTCAATTGAAGTTTCCAGCTGATCCGCCCAGGTGAATGCCACAATGACGTAATTCTTCACTTCAGGACCAAAGAGTTCTTTGAGCGTTGTATAGGCAGCGTATTCTTGGTCCGTGAATCTCTGGTTGAGGTTGACGACCATGAGGAAGGCGTGAGGTCCTGGTGAAGACAGCAGGATACACTTGGCGATTTCGTTGGCCACATCTTCTGTGCTCCTGTCTGTCGTGTGGACACCAGGGGTATCCACAACCTTTAGAAATAGACAAAACCTGACATGAAATGTCTCCACATGTGTTTTCTCCTGAAAGTCCGTTATATAAGTTATGATTGAGCTGAATTCTATTGTTGAACCCTTGAACATACGTAGCAAACCAGACTTATGAGCAGTTTTAAATATTTCTGAGCAAACGAGTGAACAGGAGAGTTACTAGTTTACTCTTCTCGACTATGCCGTATCTTAAGGAAAAACTTGGCAACAGTTTTTATTTTGTTTTTCTAAGTCTGGGACAGCCAGCTACTCTTTTAGTAATAATTTCTCATATAGCCTCATAAAATTCTGACTATTATTGAAGGCTGCTCTACATGACAAGTCAGTGTTTATGATTTGGGTGGCACACAGATTTTTGATTAACGCTTTTGACAAGACCGTAAGGGCCTGAAAATAGAGCTGCAAGAAGAGTAAACAGAGATAGAGAGATTGTTTACGAACCGAAATTGCTAGACCGTTAACCGTCGCCATCTCTGACTGGCAGTGTTGTGTGCCGGAGGCCACCCCTTGTCCAACACGAAACGCCTTTTTTCCAATAATGGTGTTGCATGTTGAGCTCTTTCCAGATCCGGTTTTTCCAAACACGACCAGACGCAGCGTGTCCTCATCTGAAACAGTTAAAATTGTAAGAAACACCTACACAAACATGCATTGGCACATGCCATCTTCCCATCCTAACCAGGAGCAACCCTAGCTAGAATAAGGTTGGCCGCAATAATTAATTATGTCAACAGTTACACGAGCGAGCAAGCTAAACACGCACGCACACGCACACACACACACACACACACACACACACACACACACACACACACTGGACTGATTCAGGATATCAATTACTGCAAAGTTGCAAGCTTGCAGCTCCCCGGCTTTCATATGCAGCCTGGCTGGCTCCAAAATAGCCTCACTCGGTTCTATTGTATGTGTTTTAGCTCCGATATCCGGGTGAAAATCATTTACCTGTAGTCGCCTTTCTCAGAAACCAGCCCGAGAGTCGGTGCCTGAACAGCAGAAGAAGTGAAAGCGTCAGAATCAAAGGAAGAACATACAGCGTGCTGGAAGACAGCTCTATTAGGGTGTCCATGATGAACGATGAACGCTACTAAATCTGAAAACGAAACGTACAGCAGCGTTAGACACTTTCACATTTTACCCGACAGATCCAATGTTCAACATTATAATTATGCCAACAAACACAGACACACACGCCCCTCCGCCCCCCCCCCCCCTATTACACACACACACACACACACACACACACACACACACACACACACACACACAGAGTTCCTTACCCAACTAATCGATTCGTCACCTGAAAAGCGACGTTAAAGCCGCCGCCCGGTTTAGGGAAGTACAGCAATGTAGTGCAGGTTTGTCGTGTGCAGTTGTTTCAGCACAGGCCTGGTCTCCGGCAAACGAGGCGAACGTTTCTCAAAAATGTACTCTGCTGCACGTAGTATGCTACGTCTTGTGCAGGCAGTTTACAACGCCCCAGCAACCTTGCTTTACGCCTCGCGTGGCCTATTCATGTCTTTATCACTGGATGCAGTAAACGCCTTCTAGACGTGGATTAAAGATCTAAGCTCCCAACAAAAAGCTTTCCGAACGTGGGAAAAATTTTTACAGAGTCGACCGTGCAAGCACAGTCAACTGACTCTGTCACAGTTGCAGAGTTCACACATTGTCCAGAAACCGCGACAAAACCGTGCCGAAAACTGCCCCAGACCCCATGAGCTCGCCTTCAAGCGGCGGGGCTGATTTCGCTGAGCTTGCCCACCCCTGTTGCTCTTTCTTTACTCTTATTTCTACTTCCATCGGTCCATTCACCTGTCTTTTGCTCTCTTAAAGTCTCCTCCGGGGGAAGATCAGTAAGCGGGTGTCTGCTGACCCTTGGTCCAGTGAGACATCTGAGGGTCGTTTCTGAAGGCCGACTTCACTGGATTCTCCCCCACCTGGTCTTCACATTGGCAGGCTTTGTTCGCAGCGCCCTGCTGGTGCTGCTGAACACCTGTCATGTTGAAGACCTTCACAACGCACCCCTCTCTGGTGCGTTGTTTTCCCAAACCGCCTCACGGCGGGGAGGTTCCGTGTTGGGGCAGTCTTTTCTCCAACTGCATCCCAGGCATGTTTTCTTCATTGGCAACTAAGGAATTTTCCTGTCTATCTCGATCTATCCCTCACCAGCCCATTCGCCTGTCTCTTCGTGAAACCTCCCGAATTTAGCCGCTCTGTCCTCCCTCTCATTTCTCTTCTGATTTCTAAGTTCGGCCCTTTCATCTATATTTCTTCTTTTAGAGCCCCTGAATCACGTCTGCACTACCAGTAGCTAGGAATAAGTAATGTTGGGCATATGCTGCGAACTGGTTTATTGCGCCTAGGAGATAAGTTGGATTATTTGCTGTATATGCGCTTTGTATACATCTTTGTTTTACTTAGTTGTAATTGCTATTTGTTTTCTACGCTTTTTTGTAATCGGGAGTTCGAGAAATTAGCATGAAGATGCGGCGTCTCCTGCATGTCCTGGGTTTATACCGCCCCGTAGACCAGTTTGCATCCTTTGTCCAAGGTTACATTTTTGTTCATGTAGTGCAGGCACACTCAGCCGCGAATTAGTCTTTGTGGCTTGCTCGGCTTTAAGCCTTAAAAACTCACTCACTCTCTCACTCTGCCCCCACTTCTTGTGGGGGTCCGTCCACGCTACTGTGCACATCATCGTGCAGTGGTCATCAGTCCGTGCAGTGGTCAGCACAGCAGCCGTGACCAAGTCAGTACTGTCCGCAGTGATCCCGATACAAGTCGTGTCACTTTTGAATTTGGTCAGTCTCGCTCGTATGCGAGCTGAAATGTTTACGCAAGAAGCAAAATTGCTTTCAAATGCGTGTACTTACCTGTCGTAGAATAGCTTCTGCTGACAGTCCTTTGTACCATTCATGAACCAGTAAGTTTCAAAGGCGTCACTGGAACCTATGATGGAATTGCCAGTGGCGCTCTTTCCGCCACCTGGCGCGCCCAGTAACACTAAACGGACAGCTCCGCTTGTCTTCTCTTGTTCTGTAACATTGAAAAACCTCACCACAGGTTTGCATTTGAATGTTTAGCCTTTTTTCTCGTTGCCCTGTCTTTGATATCACCCTTATGTGATGGAAAAGGACGTTAACCCCCCCCCCCCGTGTGTGTGTGTGTGTGTGTGTGTGTGTGTGTGTGTGTGTGTGTGTGAGGCTGAAAAGTCATGTACTTTTTTTGTAATGTAAAGTCTTCCATAAATGCGCACATGAAAATGGAACACTACTTTTTTTTCATAACAAAAAAATTAGATAAGTGATTGAAATAATTACCTTTGACGTGGCGCCTTAGCAGTAATTTTCTAAAAGGCTTGCGTACTGACTGCAGATCACGAACAGCCCGAATCAGTTTCAGAACCTGGCTGTCATTTCTTTCGTCGACCTCTTTGTTGTTGAATACAACGTATAGGTTGTTCACCTCTCTCATAATCTGTTTCAGATTCACCGGTGCCCTTCTGAGCATTTCCTGAACTGTCGTACCTTCAAGTTGGTCCCCATGTGTAAAACATACGATAATGTGGTTCAGTATTTCTCTGCCGAAAAGCCTCTTGAATATTTCATAGGCCCGGTACTCTTCAGCAGTGAATCCAAAGACCGTAGATAATCTGTGACACAGGTTTAACGTCATGATGAAGGCGTGGGGTCCCGGGGCACTGAGATCTAAGCATTTTCGGATCTCGTCCTCTACGCTGTCTTCTTGTCGATCTGTATCCAGTACCCCAGGCGTATCAACAACCTGTTTGAAGAATGCAGATTAAATTTGTATGTTTCAATAAGGCTATGGACTGTCTGTGTTTGTTGACTTCGAGGTTATTATTGCCCGATGAAGGCAAAATTTGTTAATGACGTGCGAAGCTCGGACGTGACAAATTTTAGTTTCAGTTCATAGTCATTGTAACGCAATCTGACCTTATTGCGTGCTCTGATACACTGTCTGACTCGCGCAGCGAGTCCTTGGAATTTGGAGAGCGGTGCTCTATAAATTATTATTATTATTATTATTACTCGTCTCGCGATTTGTAGGTCACATCGATAAATACCTCACGCCCTGTGAACAATTAACTCACACACACACACACACACACACACACACACACACACACACACACACACACACCATTTTAATGAGTGATTTTGTATTATTAGTAATAAAAATAAATAAGGCAAATATGAATGGTTTGCGTCAACAAATTTGTAAACGAAAACCTACAAAGCAGCAACAAACAAAGGGCACTCATTCCTATGCGTCGGCGAGCGAGGTGCACACTGGCCCACTAAAATGTGCATGGCCGGTCGATAGTTCCACAGCGGGAACGTTTGCATAACTGGTTTTGCTGAAAGTGTGATTCGTGCTGCTCTAGATTGACCGTATTTGGTTTGTGTTCGCTGACCAATAGCAGCGTCACACTCGAGCGTGATTGCGTTACAGTGTTGTTGGTTTGTTTTTGTTTTTTTACACAAATATGTTTGTTGTCATGGAATGTACTTTTTCATTCTCTGTTAAGCGTTGTAACATAGGGTGCTGGGTTGCACTGTATCAGACGCCAAGGGCAAGTGCCGTCAGTTAATAACACAACTTCGTGAAATCTTACCTGGGAAATTTTCCCAAGCTGTAAACGGTAGTCGAGTTTGTATGCCAAAATGGGGTTGTACTTAAGTTTAAGTTAAATTCACTTTCTTCATTTTTATAGGAACTAGTTTGGCTGTCAAAACGGGAAGGGAGGGGGGGGGGTGGTAAACAGACTGAATTAGAAATGGAAGGATGGACGCTTTAGAAAAAAGGCAAAGTGCCCGGACCAAGAACAGGCGCACGACTAGTTCGATCCCTGTGACATGAATAATAGTTCTTACTTGAATTTTCACAGTACCATTGACTGACGCTCCTTTTCTTGCACACCCGTGTTGCCGAACTGCAGGTACGTTTCTCGTCGAAAGCGTCTTTGGCACCGATGATGGAATTTCCAGTTTCGCTCTTGCCAGTTCCAGTCTTGCCGATCATCACTAAGCGTATGACCCTGTCTAGAACACAAACAGGAACGTCACAAAAAAGTAAGACCCATTCCTGGTCAGACACGAAAGACTTTAAGATTCTCGATTATTTCATCATTAATTATTGCAATTGACAGGTTGTCTTTCAAAGCGGATCTGCATACCTGTCTGTTAGAGCACCCCAGACCATCAGCTGAGCAGCTTAACTCGTGCTTACAGACGCTGCTTGACAAGCATGCTCCATCCACCCATCGGAAAGTATCTTCAAAGAAGTCAACTCCTCCTTGGTTCAGTGCCGTGGGTGATCAGCTTCTTACCGCTAAAAGAGCGACGTCGAGCTGAGAGACAGTGGTTGTCCACAGGCCTTACGGTTCACAGACAAATCTTCAACGCCGCCAAGAGATGTGTCAGTCGCATCGTTCAAGCAGCCAAAACCGCCTTCTTCAGCTCCAAGATCACGGAGAGCAAGTCTTCAAAGCAACGTTTCAACATCACCGGCAAGCTGACAGCCAGAAACGATCCGTCCCCACTACCAACCATCTTCCCACCTGTTGAACTTCCTGATCTTTTCTCCCAGTTTTTCACAGAGAAGGTCCAGACCATACGAGATAGGCTTGATAGACTTGCTTCCTCATCTGCCTCAGACCCTGCCACTGTCTTTCATGGTGACCCTCTTACTGCCTGTAGGCCTGTCACTGAACAAGAGGTGCACGAGGTGCTGATGAACACCGCACAAAAGACATGTAGCCATGCATGACCCGCTCCCTACCAGTCTTCTCTATGAGTGTGTGGATGAGCTGTTGCCGGCAGTGACAAATATGATCAATGAATCTCTGTCCTCTGGCACATTCCCCTCTGTCTTTAAGACTGCATTAGTGAGACCGCTTCTTAAGAAACCTTCTCTCGATCCCAACAGTCTCAAGAACTATCGGCCGGTGTCCAGTCTCCCATTCCTGTCCAAGATCACCGAGAAAATTGTCCTCTCTCAACTTCTCCAGCATCTAAACTCAAACAACCTTCTGGGCCTCTATCAGTCTGCTTACCGCCCTGGTCACTCCACTGAAACTGCATTCTTGAAAATAGTGAATGACCTCTTGTTGTCTCTTGATGATGGTAAAGTTTCTGTTCTCACGCTGCTGGATCATCAGCTGAGGATGGCGACGTGGCCAACGGAAACGCCTCTACACACCAAACTGTACGGCCCTCAGCGGGAGCTGGAGAGGACAGCAGACTTCATGCTCAGAACTGAACTTCCAGTGTGACCAAGAAAGACGAACGACAACAACAACAACAACAACAACGCTGGATCTTTCGCAGCTTTCGACACTATAGAGCACCAGATTCTCCTTCACAGGCTTCAGCATGTTTTGGTGTACATGAGACTGCCCTGGCACGGTTTAAATCCTACTTAGCGGACCGAAGCCAGACGGTCTCTGTCAGTGATCGGCTATCAGATCCGACTGTGCTGCAGTTCGGCGTCCCCCAGGGGTCCGTCCTTGGGTCTGTGATGTTCACATTGTATGTCCAGCCGCTCTCCCAGGTCATTGAACGCTTCTCCATCTCGTACCACGCTTTTGCGGACGACACGCAGCTTCATGACTCGTGCCCGCCTGATCAGATTCATGACACCATTAAGAGTCTTCAGGAGTGTATCTCAAAAATTAAACTATGGATGACCTCAAATAAACTTAAATTAAATTATGACAAAACTGAGGCCAGGATTGTTGCCTCACCGAGAATTCCCCGGTCAGCCTCACTCCCTCAGTCCATGGAAATATGCAGTTCCACAGTGCAGTTCTCTCCTCATGTTAAAAACTTAGGTGTAACTCTGGACAGCAGCCTCTCAATGAGTAATCAGGTCGCAAACGTCTGTAAGTCTGCCTACATTGAGCTGAGACGCATTGCCTCAATCCGCCACTACCTCACAGAGGATGCGACTAAAGTTCTTGTTTGTGCTTTTGTCTTGTCGAAGCTGGACTACTGCAATGCGCTCCTGGCTGGCTGCCCTCAGTTCCTCCTAAACAGACTTCAAAAGGTTCAAAATGCTGCCGCTCGCTTAGTTCTTAAAGCAAAGAAATCAGATCATGTCACACCCCTTCTTCGCTCTCTGCCCTGGTTGCCTGTGTCTTCTAGAATTCAATACAAGATTTCATCCCTTACTTACAACTGTGTCACCTCCTCCTGTCCTCCATATCTGTCTTCTCTACTTCAGCTTTACACTCCATATAGACAACTTCGTTCTGCTGCTGACACTCGGAAACTCCGTGTCCCTCGTGTCAAGACAAAGACCTTTGGTCAGCGTAGTTATTCATACCAGGGCCCGACTTGTTGGAATGATCTCCCAGTTTCGATCAGATATGCAGACACAAAACAATCTTTCAAAACAAATTTGAAAACCCACCTCTTCACAGCCTTCAACCAATAACCTTTCCCAAATCATCATCCTGCTGGTCATGTGTGTGTGTGTGTGTGTGTGAGTCAGGGGCAGCCCGTGTATGATGCTGCACATTATGTGTTTTTAGTTAAATGTATGTGTGGAGGCATGTTGTGTGTGTTTCTGGGTGAGTGAGTGTGTGTTCTTTGTAAGGCGCCCTGAGCTCCCGCGAGAGGGAGGGCGTCCTTTAAGTACCCATTTTATTATTATTATTTATTATTAATTATAACACCAACATTTGACGGGATTCCCTATAGCTCATTGACAGACAACGAAGCACCTGTATGTTTTGGCAAGACGATCGCATGCTGCTAATTTCATCTAAAACGATATATATATATATATATATATATATATATATATATATATATATATATATAAAACGATATATATATATTACTTCCAATATATATATTGGAAGTAAGTAAAGCTGAGAGCGCTCCCTAGATCTAGGAGGTGTGTGTTTTGTATGTCATTTGACAAGTCCGCCTTGCCCTATATTGGCTAAAAGCCACATTGGAGGGGGGGGGGGGGGGCGACACCTACCATCCTACCGCTGAAACGTCTAACAGATCTAAGGGTATCTCACCATTCATAGGGCCCCCATTCCCCTTCCTCGTCATCTCTCTCTCTCTTCTAAAATTCCAGATCCGCTATAGCGTAGCAGGTCTAGTGTCTTTAGTAGGTCTTACACACTCGGAGAGAGAAAGAAAAACAACTTAAAGCGCGCGCGCGCGTGTGTGTGTGTGTGTGTGTGTGTGTGAGATGGGGGAGGTGGGGACCTCATTGTGAATCATATATATGGGAATTCCGCGGAGAGGGGAAACAGAGGCTGGGCGCTAAGAATAGAATTCGTCCACTGTGTCACTGTGTGGTGGCTAGGGTCGCGTTACCGGCTGTTTACACGGAACGCAGGACAGGGTCGTGACAACTAAAACTTTAAAAATTTGGAAACTGCCGAGAATCGGTGAAGCACCAAATCCGCATGTGATTGCACTAACTGACAAACACTTGAAAATCACCAAAAGAACTGGAGCACTTACATTTAGCGGTCCGGTCTGGTAAGTATCCAAGAGAAAACACAGAGGTAATTCCGCACAAGTAGAGGACAGACTTGGTCGGCCCGAGGGGGATAATCCAAAAATCGGGAGCGCTCTGAATTTCGGCGGGAAAACTGGGGTCTTTTATATGCTGGTGCCTGGCGGGCCTGGCTCGCGGGACAGCCTTGAAACTGACCAGCGGGGCGCACGTGAGGGGAAAGGAGGCGGGAGAAACAAAGCAACGTGACCACTTACTCTCTACACCAAAACAGGGACTAACTAGAAAATAATAAACTAATGCCAAAACCTAAACTACAGAAAACGTCCTAAATCTAACTGTAAATACTGTTGTTAAAATAAAATAAAATAAAAACTCAGTTCGCTACAGTAACACACACACACACACACACACACACACACACACACACACACACACACACACAGGGGAGGTGTTTGGGGGTTTAACGTCCTTTTCCACCACATACGGGTGATATCAAAGACGGGGCACCGATGAAAAGCCAGCACAAATACTTGGCCCCAGCCGGGATACGAACTCGGGACCAGAGCATTGGAAGTCCAACGCTCTACCATTCGGCCACCCCGCCTCCCCGAGAGAGAGAGAGAGAAAGAGAGAGTTCACGTGATCATGACAGTGATAAGCATGATGGCATAATTAGAATGTTTATGCAACTCTCCGACCTTGTGCGAAACCGGTTCTACCAGTTCCCTTTCGTATAATAACACTGTAAACACGAAAACTGTTTTGAGCAAAGAAGGAGTCCTTGCAGCTTTGTATCGAGATAAAAGGGCCAGAAAGGTTTGAAAGAGAACACCAGTACAAACGTTGAGTGGTTCTCCTTAATAATATTAATAATAAAAATAATAATATAATAATGTTAATAATAATAACAATAATAATAATAAGATAATAGTAATAAGAAGAAAAATAGCTCATGCAGGGCGCCGCTCTCCGCTGCGATTAAGCATACACACACAGACACAAAGACACACAGCCGTTTTGAGGTTGCAGTTGCAAGCGATTTTTTTTTTGGAGGGGGGGGGGGGGAGGGCGGTGGGGGGGGGGGGGGGGGGGGGAGGGTGGCTGGGTAGGGGTGTAATCTTTTTGAAAATGCATTTGTTTGGAAATGTTTCGGGAAAACGAATAATCAAAAGTCACTGTCTAACTTCCTCATGCTAATAATAATGTTACTCTTTACTTATCCCGTCCTCAAATCGTCGTGGTCTTATATCTCGCGATATCTTATTTTCCAAACCATTCGCAACATTGTCCCACACTTCTGGATAACCTTTCTCTGTAAAATGCGTGTTCACGTAAAGGCACGTAACTACATTTCGACGTGACGCGCTAAAGTAGCGTCCCCTGGAAAAATGCCCGTCGAGAGCATTATTTTCTAATAATTTTCTGCAAGCCGGAGGTTGGTTGGTGGTTAGTCGATTGATTGGTTAGTTGGCAGTGATCATTTCAGCCGTATGCAAAAATGGAAATCGCACCCCAGTACCCATTAAGAATGGGTTGTGAACATGCTCTTGTAAACGAGCCCAACTTCTCGTACTGACGGTTGCAAGTTTTAAAAAACTACCTTACATTTTCATCAATGTATGACAGCTACATGTCGTCGCCGCAGATCAAAAGCAACACGCTGCGCGTTATCTGCACGTGAGGCTGAATGCCTTTTAAACCTCCCTTCTAAACGAAGGTCTAATACCTGCGACACTATGGGACACAGGGCGTCGGGACAGGCTGAAGTGAAACGACTTTCGCGGTCATTGCGAGGACACTAGTTCGAGTCATCAGGCAACAATGCGATGTATACCTCTACATAAAAAAAAAAGAAATTAAAAGCATTCTTGCGTGATATTTGCACGAAACCAGACCGTTGTCAGGTTGACATGTTGCCCCCCCCCCCCCACCTCACCCCTCCAACCCCCTCCCCCTCCCATTCCCTATTCCCACTTTAAACAGGAGCGGGAAAAAAAAGAAGAAAAACTTTTTGGGGATAGAAACGGGGTGAACTCATGTACTCAAATATGATACCTTTATGAGCGACTGTGAGGCCGCTGCCAACCACTCTAGCTTGCACAACCGGTTCCACAAGTATTCAGGAAAAGGATGAATGCACATTTCACACAATCATGCATTTCTTTCAGATGCATCACGACGGTTTCACCAATCTGCTTGCAACACCGCTGTCGTGCTAAACTGACACCAGAGCATCACGCTTCTATAACAACCGACGTAATGTTGAATCTAATAAATGAGAGTTTCCCCAAACTGTAGTCTCTCTCTCTCTCTCTCTCTCTCTCTCTCTCTCTCTCTCTCATGTCTTGTGATTTCGCGGTTGCTGTTGTGATTTCCCTGGCTGTACAAATTTTTACCCCCCCCCCCCAAAAAAAAAAAAAAAAAAAACAATCTGGAAAGTCTAGAGGGCTGTCGAAACGTGGACTTGAATACCATGGATTGTACTTACGAAATCGCAAAATTGGAAATCTTTGGACTGGTGCTTCTCGCAGAAACTGGAAAAATATGTTTAGCTAAAACCTCTGTTATTCTTGATATTTAAGATATGACAGTGCAGTAATTCCTGTCATATGTGCAGTTGTCACACTTGACAACAACGCCGGAGATGAGTAATTTGGAAGTCTTTTCAGTATTATTGGATGAACTTCCGGCTTCTGTAAAATGAAGGCAATCGAACAAAATGTTCGTCCTTCTAAACAATCGGCAAGAGAAAAAATCGTGAAGGTGCCTCTGGAGAATGTGACTGCCCATTTCATCTCAAAGAACCAAGCCTTTCAACGAGGTGGTTGAGGACATAGCCATGATTACATCCGCTCAGACACACACACACACACTGACGTCGCACACCTCCTGCCATAAAGAACGCAGCAGCATAGTGTCACGTTAGGTGTCTATGACGCAGATTTCGTTACGTCACTGTGTGCGTGAAAGTATTTACTGTCTGGAAAAACACGACACTCTTGTTTTTAAGTTGTTTCTCTATAGAGAAACAACTTCATGGGATGGGGCAGGGGCGTGTTGCCTAACATTCTCGCTCGGCGAGTCTGACTCGCGAGTGAGGCGAGACTGGCGAGAGCGACTATGCAACGGCCAATTGGCAAGCAAGTAATTCAAAATGGCTTCCACGTGCGAGAGTCGAGAGCTGCTGAAGAAAATATTACTATTAGAGCTCAGCGAAGAGACGATGTCTCCCCTCTCCACTTTACAATTTTAAAAAAATGTAATTATGTAAATTATTTCTAGATCTAGACCCTAATAGTAATAGCGTGAGCACCACAATGCAGGGGAAGATACAGGAACCATTAATGGCTATCAATTTAACTTTGGTTGTATTTGTATTGTTATCAACAAATGAATAGCAAAACATGGCATAATAAGGATCCCAATAGGGCTACCCGTCCAGATGCTAAACAACAAGCCGTTGTTTGCACACAAACAATTTAAACCATCCATTTAATCGGCCATGTGGAACTGAAAAAAGTCCTAAATAACAATCCGAGAATCACGAATTGACGTTCGGCCATCTTGAAACTAGCGCGCAATCCACGATTCGGCGTGCTCGCGTCTTCTCGCGAAGACTAGCGAGCAAGAAATGGTACGCAACGCGCACACTCGCGTATTCTTGCAAGATCTCGCTAGTTCTCGCCTTAGGCAACAGGCCTCCGATTTTGCTACGCGCAGCAGCAAGTTTCAGTGATACAAAACAAGACTGTGACGTTTCTCCACACAATACATACTTCCACGCACACAGTGACGTAACGAAATCTGCGTCATAGACACCTTACGTGCACACTATGCTGCTGCGTTCTTTTTGGCGGGAGTTGTGAGACGTCTGTGTGTGTGGACGGATGTAATGATGGCTATCTGCTAAACCACCTCGCCGGAGGGCTTTTTACTTTGAGATAAAATGGGCAGTCATATTCTCCAGAGCTACCTTTCACGATTTTTATCCTGCCGCATTTTGAGAACAGTTATCGCCGATTTATAAAAAAAAATCGGTCACTTTAGGTATTTTTACGAAAAATTTGTTCAAATGGCTTCATTTTCTGAACTTTGGAAGATCATCCAATTATACTGACTGTATTCGTAGCACAGCTCTGTAGCTCTGACAGGTTTTGTGTAAAATAATATATTTCCGAGGTAGGGGTGGTTTGCATATAAGGCCAAATATCTATGAACAGAGTCCTTCAAATTACTCATTATTCCGGTGCTGTTGTGACTTGTGACAACTGCACATATGACATGAACTACTGCACTTTATAGCTTTAGTATTAAGAATAACAGAGCTTTTAGATGAACACATTTTTTTCAAGTTTCTGCGAGAAGCGCCGGTCAAAAAAGTTCCAATTATGCAATTTCGTAAGTACAATCCAAGGCACTTAAGTCCACGTTTCATCAGCTCTCTAGATCTTCCAGATTTTATGTCAAAATTTATTCAGTCACGGAAGTCACAAAAGCAACAAGGAAATCACAAGATATGAAGAAGTATCATCTGTCAGACGAGCAGCGTGAGGCTGACGTCAACTGTTTGGTTCACAGACAAAATCTGCAACTATCGTCACTGCTTCCGACATTTCACCAGCTCTCTAGGCCTTTCAGGTTTCATGTGAAAAATAATTCAGTCGGGGAAGTCACAAAGCCAACAGGGAAATCACAAGACAGAACAAGCATCCTCAGACGATCTCAGTGCTAGACGCTGACGTCAAATATTTAGTTCACGGAATTGACGTCATCTCCCCCCCCCCCCTTCCAACGCTTCTCGAACTTGAAGAGGGGAGAACCGGCAACAATAACAACAAAACAGACAAAACATGAAATTTGGAGAAACAACTTTGTAGGACGGTTCCGTTCCTCCTTGTTTATCACCCAAACTTGCTGCTGAGCGCAGCGAAATCTGTCCCATCCCATAAAGGTGTTTCTCTACAGAGAAACAACTTAACAACAACAGAACAAAAGAAAACCAAAACAAACCCAAAACGAAAGCAATAACAAAACCTATCGGACATTTAACACAGGAGTGCATTTGTGTATACCGAATGTCAGAGTAAGGTACGCGTGGGTGGGTGTTTGAGAAAACGTCCTTTTCCACCACGTAAGGGTTATATTGAAGACTGGGCAACGAGAAAAAGGCCACCAGAAATACTTGGCCCCAGCCGGGATTGGAACTCAGGACCCGACCCAAGTTCACCGCTCTACCATTCGGCTACCCCGGCTCCCATCATAGAGAACAACGCAGAGCAGTGTGTGTTACGCATTTTGCACTGTATTTACTGCATTGACAGGTTTACCCAGCAAGCATACACCATCAGCGAAGCGAAACGGTCGATGTGCACTAGCTTGAGCACACAAACAACCGTGCGAGAGAGAGAGAGAGAGAGAGAGAGCTGCTAGCGTCGCTGCTCGCAAGCTTAGTTTCAAAGCGAACTGCTTAGTGTTAAATGTCAGCGTGACACTTACACTTACAGCATCATGGACGCCATCCTGATTATGATTGAAACACTGTTTTGGAGTATATTGATCACGTTTCTTTCCATGGTCTTGTTCAGCTGGAATCAAAAGGGCATACAGGTTGGCCGGAAAATACAGGAAACACGTTCTGTGCCTGAAGGTTCTTCATCTCGTTTTCTTCTTTTATCTTCTTTTAAAATGCAGCTGGTCGCTGATTGTATAGAGGTGTGCATTTATATAGGTCGTGATATTGCCATCAGTCATCATAAGGGAAAAGTCAAGTGTATAAACGTTTGTATTCATGTTCAATGGCATGGTCTAAAGGTTCAGATGCGGTTTGAAAGTCTGAGAACCAAAAATATAGACGAAACCACAAGAGACACTGATTACAGTACCACTGCCTGTAATGTATAATTATTAAAGCAGGAACACTCCGTATAGTTCACACACCAGGGTGAAGATTTAGGCTCAGTGCTAGGGTTAGGGCTACCTCGTGGTAATTGCTAAGCTACGCAAGACCGCCGTGAAAGGTCCGAAAGCATGAACTGTACCAATGCAGCATCACAATTATGCACAAATTTTGCATGCATCTAACATTTAGCCTGGTAAGCAAAAATTAAGGGTACCCTGAAATACACTCTTTTGGCATCAAAGGCAAATCTCTCTCTCTCTCTTTCTCTCTCTCTCTCTCACACACACACACACACACACACACACACACACACACACACACACACACACACCACCTTTAATGTCTGCATTTAAAAGTGCACGTAGACAACATACAATCACTTCATGCGCGTTCAAGAAATTGTCAATAACGGTATGAATGCCGAATTGGCAAAAAGTACGTTTCCATTATGTTCTCTTGAAGACATTTGTTGTGAAGAATGGGAGGCTTCCATGCTATTTTAGTAAATCGAGAGCTATGGGAGGCATTTTTAGAGAACGATTCTTTGCTCTCATACCCATAGAAGGATAATTCTATCTATTCTTGTTACCGTGCAGCCGGTGGAAAAAGAAAATGTTCTTTAGGCGAGAGCCGCCTGACGTGGAAAACTGACTTCGAATGACTGTATTGTGTTATTGTTAATCTCGAAAACCGTGTTTTGAAGGGAATGCCGCTTACTTTATTCTGATTTACTTTCTTCATCTTGTTTTCTTCAAGAAAGGGTCATACGCTTGGTGATGATCGGCATGACGGGAACTGGCAAAAGCGCAACTGGAAATTCCATACTTGGATCCAATGATGCGTTTGACCCTACGCTGGCTTTTAAGTCGTCAGCACGGGTGTGCAGCAAAAGGGGAGCAATAGTCAATGGCACCTTACAAATTCTGGTAAGAACTTTTACCTATGTTGAAGTATACAAGATTTAATGTTCCAGTGATGGAAATGCCGGCGTGCCCTGGTGAAAGAGCTCGCTTCACTTGGCCCGGGTGCTCCGCTTTTTCGCCGAGTGTGGAAGGAGAGCACCCTTCTTTGTCGGAGACATCTTAATTTATACTCTTTGTGGGTCAAAGGCAAGGCAGATCAACGTCAGGTCGGCACATGTATCTTAGTGCCATACGACAGTGCGAATGTCTACTAAGATGAACCTTTCTGTCCAGTCAGTAACCCTTAATTTCCCTACTGGGATGCCCGCCTTGCACCCTATTAATAGAAAGTAATTTGACTCTTGTGTTTACACACGTTGACAATTTGTATGATTTGCAGTTCAGTTTTCTCTAAGAGATCTTTACTTTCGCCGTGCTCGGTGTAAGAACTCACGTCGTGTATATCCTGGGTCGCTAGCGTATGGTGATGGGTCGGAGCTGCTAAGAAGCTGGCCCGCTGCACCGGGGGCCAGATCTGCCGTGTAATATGGCAAAACACAGTAAGTTCATGGACGTTATTTGAGGGAAAAGACCATTACGTCAATGTCTTTTGTGTTGATATCATCCCTTTTCCTCGAACATTATGGAATAGACTTAATGTGTTTTGCCATTACACGGCAGAGATGCTGACCATGCATGTGTGAAGTAATTATACAGCCTGAAACCAGAGTCTGCGTACACGTGGATGGCTCTGCTGAAACTTGTGGCCATAGACTACTTCTTGTTTTACAGTTACCCGACACACACCATCCACACTGTGATTCTTCTTCAGAGGGTATGTAATGTTAAGTGCCAGTGATGCCTACCACCTGCGGTGGTGTGAACACACCCGGCAGACATGATAGTGGCTGTAGCCGCCCTTACCTGAAAGTATTAGAAGGTCATGAACCAGAAGTGTAAACCAGGTTATTAGCCACTTTGATTGTCAATCGTTTTACTTCTGATAGGGTAAGTACGCGGGTTATTTTGTTCGACACAGACCTCACACATATAGTTCAGGAAGTAAGAACGATTTTTTTTATTTATTATTTATCAAAAATAAAGGAGATATAAACGTAGTTCAGCAACGACCCAGGAAATACGACAAAGGTTAAACATTTGACACATTCTCCCAGAACGCTTCATAGCAAACTGGGCGCTTAAACCACACTCCTGTACAAAGAAACAGTACCAATTTCTACAACAGGTTGTCGACACACCCGGGGTTCTGGATACAGAGCGAGAAGAGGAGGACATAGTGGATGAGATTAAGAAGTGCATAGATCTCAGCGCTTCCGGCCCCCATGCCTTCATCATGACGATCAGCTTGAGTAAGAGATTCACTGCTGGGGAATACCTGCCCTATGAAATATTTAAGAAGATTTTCGGGGAAGACCTCATGAAGTACGTCATCATATGCTTCACACACGCAGACCTACTTGAAGGTACGGCAGTTGAGGAGATTCTGACAACCGCACCAGAGAATCTGAAAAAGATCATGAGGAAAGTGAAGAACAGGTACATTGTTTTTAACAACAAAGCAACTGACGACGAAACGAAGGACACACAGGTTCTGAAATTGATACAGGCTGTTCATGATCTGCAGTACGTGCTACAGAAACCCTTTAAACCAAAATTGCTGCAAAGGCGTCCTGTTGGAGGTAAATATTATTGCATGCTTCGTCTCTCTGAATTAAGTTACGTTTTTGTCTGCGCAGGATTGTACAGTTCTCATGCAGTCCTCCCAAAACACACTGAAACTGCCTTTTTTTTTGTTTGTTTTGTTTTGTTTTTTTCATCTGTGTGTGCAGTGATCATTTTTTGTCGAAAATCTATGGATGAAATGGCCCACTGTGACCAACTTCTACGGGTCATTTCCAAATTTTATGGGTCATTCTAAAACGGAACCGAACAGATGAAAAAGCACATCATTAAAATTATATGAACTCTGAGTAATTGGGGTCACCTTAATGTTTGTGGAAAATTCTCCTGTTCGGCACACAACTTTTCGTGTATGAAAAGCGCTCCAAAACGAGGCTCTGGGGTAGACGAACGATTGCTTCTGATTGGGCAGACCAGACCACCTGATTGTGGTCTCATCCAATGAGATTTTACGTAACAATAGCTGTCGCTGGGTAGCAGACGAAGTTTGTTGGGGAGTCTTCATACTGTGAGCGCACAGCACTCTGTGTCGAAACTTTTAAAGTTATAAAGATGCGCCGATCGGCGCACAGCTGAAGATTTTTATGGGTCATTTTCTTTATTTATGCGCCAATGGCGCAAGGCGCGGACATAAAATGATCACTGGTGTGTGGTTTCCGTTTCGATGGCAAGAACAAGAGTTTCACGGACTGTGTTACCCAGTCGACAAAACCTGTCCCTGGAAAACCAAAGCGTGTACTGTTGCCTCATGATCATCTCTGTCTCTTGGCCTCTTTGTGACTGTATCTATCTGCGAATCATTTTATTTGCAGATTCATTCTGCTCTGGTCATTTTAAGAGACGTATGAAACACCTAGACGAACATACAAGGCAGCAAACAACAACACAACACCAACGACAACAAAACGTAAACGAACAAATTAAACAAAACACCTGCAAAACAACCAGCCAACCAACCCACAAAGAAACAAACAACACCATGATCGAAACAAAAAATACTAAACCTCTCAGATGATTTATGTGCAATTTCTACGTTGTTTCTCTAAAAAAAAAAAACAAAAAACTTTATGGGATGGGAAAGATTTTGCTACGCGCAGCATCACGTTTCGGTGATAAAAAGCAAGACTGTGATGTTTCTCCAGACAATACATACCTTCGCGCACACAGTGACGTAACGAAATCTGCGTCATAGACACTTGACGTGCACACAATGCTGCTATGTTCTTTTTGGCGGGAGTTGCGAGACACGTGTGTGTGTGTGTGTGTGTGTGTGTGTGTGTGTGTGTGTGTGTGTGTAGGGGGGGGGGGGAGGTAATTGTGGCTATGCCCTAAACCACCTCGTTGAAGAGATTTTTACTTTGAGATGAAATGGGAATTCACCTTCTCCAGAGGTGGGTTTCACGAATTTTTTTCTTGCTGCAATTTTAAGAAGAGTTATCGCCGATAGAAACCGGTCATGTTACATATTTTTACGAAAACGTTGCTCAAATTCCTGCATTTTCTAGATTTTGAAAGTTCATCCAATTATACTGACTGTATTCGTAGCAAAGCTCTGTAGCTCTGACAGATTTTGTGTTAAAAAAATCCGAGGCAGGGGTGGTTTGCACATAAGGCCAAATATTTATGAAAAGACTCCTGCAACTTACTCGCCATCGATGCATTTTTTGTCACGTGTAACAACTGCATATATGACAGGAACTACTGCACTATTATAGCTTTAGCATTATGAACAACAGAACCTGTAGATAAAGATATTCTTTCGAGTTTCTGCGAGAATCACCGGTCAAAACAGTTCCAATTTTGCGATTCCATAACTACAATCCAAGGTATTCAAGTCCACGTTTCACCAGCCCTATAGATCTTCCAGATTTCATGTAAAAATTAATTCAGTCAGGGAAGTCACAACAAGCACAAGTATCATCTTGTAACGGAGGAGGCAACACGGCGTCGTTATATGATCGATGTTTAATAGGAAGTTACCCTGTGAACAGTCAGTAAACAATAAATTAGGCAAAATAAAGCAGTTAATGATGAATCAAACATAAAGAAACAATCCATCATAATGTAATAAAGCAATTGACATCAATTAAATAAAAACACCATGAAACAACCACAAAATACATAATTATATAATAAACCAAATGAAATCATAATACAAATATTGACATCAGTTAAATAAAAACACAATGAAACAATCACAAAATACATATATAATAAACCCAATGAAATAATACAAATATTTACCCCCGTCAGCTAAGCAAACTTGGGACAGCAGGCCTCCAGCAAACTTGGGACAGCAGGCCTCCACACCTGTCAATACTTCCCCCGAGCCGCCCAGTGAGTGAGTGCTATGTGCCTGTGTGTAAGCGTGTGTCTGTGTGAGTGAAGTTCAGTGGATGTACATATATGTGTAAGTGGAGTTCAGTGGATGTATGTGTGCCTGCATTTGCCCTGTTCCCTATGAGCTATTGTCCCCTGTTACAATCTGTCAGACAACCAGCGTGAGGCTGACGTCAAATGTTTAGTTCACAGACAACATCTGTAAATGTGACCCTCCACCACGAAATGAGTCTTCTTGTGCTATTTGTTCATGTTACAAGACGACTCACTTCGTGGTGGAGGGTCACAAATATCGTCACTGCCTCCGACGTTTCACCAGCCCTCTACATCAGCCAGAGTTCACGTAAGAATTAATTCAGTCGGGGAAGTCACAATGCCAACAGGGGTGGGTGTTGGTTGGGTGTTTAAGGGTTTAACGTCCTTTTCCACCACATAGGGTGATATCAAAGACGGGGCAAAGATGAAAAAGCCAGCACAAATATTTGGCCCCAGCCGGGATCGAACTCACGACCGGCCGAGCATTAGAAGTCCAGCGCTCTACCATTCGACCACCCCGGCTCCCCACGCCAACAGGGAAATCACAAGACATTAGCAAGCATCCTCAGACGACCTGCGTGGTGCTGACGTCAAAAGTTTCGTTCACGGAATTGACGTCATCCCTCTCTCTTCTAAGAGCGTAGCGTAGCGGATCTAGTGTCTGTGATAGGTCTTACAGACTTGAAGAGAGAGAGAACAACAACAACAACAACAAAACACGAACAACAATAACAACAAAACTGACAAAACAACATGAAATTTGGAGAAACAACTTTATGGGACGGGGCCATTCCTCCTTGTTATTCATACGCTGCCAAGCATACAAACGCAACCTTTGTTTTGTTTGTTTCAATGTTACAAGACAAAACAAGATGGCCACCAGCCCAATATGTTGTTTCCATTCAGTTTTGTTTGTTTCAACGTTACAGGACCAAAAAAGACAAGCGGAGTTATCCGTTTAGTGCTGCTTGGGTTGACATTCGCCGGCAAGAGCGCCACTGGTAACTCTATAATAGGTTCCAGGCACGCCTTTCGAACTCGAAGTCGCGGGTTGAGTTTGTACACAAACCGTCAACAGACGTGCCGGCAAGCGTCGGCTGTAATCAACGACACGGAAGTTCAGGTTAGAAAAGTAGCATCATGTAATGGGCATTTTAATAAGATGATTAGAAAGGAATTCAGCAGCACAGCACAACACATTTGTAATTTTGAATTAAACAAACAAACAAACTCCATTGTGTTGTAGCGTAGAATATGCGTAAAGTCAGCATGGTTGGTAAAATCACTAATAATGATGACCGCTAGTACAGAGCCGAAATAGATAAGTTTGTTAGCTGGTGTGAAAATAATCACTTGTATTAAACGTGTCAAAAACAAGAGAAATGATAATTAATTTTGGTCGCAGTAGCGACAATCCAGACCCTGTGCGGATCAACGGAAAAGTAGTGGAGAGGGTTGATTCGTATAGGTATCTCGGTGTCGTACTTGACAACAAACTGAACTGGCAGGAAAACATTAACTCTCTGGTTACAAAAGTCCAGCCTCGGCTGTACTGCCTCAGAAAACTAAAATCTTTTGATGTCCGCTGTGATATTTTACAAAGTTTTTATTCTTCCACTATTAGCAGCGTTTCGACTTTTGGGGCAGTGTGTTGGGGAGGGAACCTAACTTCTAGGGAAAAGGGGCGGGTGGACAAAGTGGTGAGGAAAGCGGGGGGGAGTGGTCGGCAGGCGGACTTCGATACGCTCTACCACCGACGACTGACGGACAAAACTTCGACCATACTGACTGATGACACTCACCCCTTGAGGTCTGAGTTTGACGATCGACGCATCGACAGAAGTGGTAGGTGGAGACTGCCTGCCGCACGCACAGAAAGATACAAGCGGTCATTCCTCCCGCGGGCCATCACCACAGCAAATGGTTTTTACAAGAGGGGACAATTTAACGAAAGTGATACCTTTTAGAGTTTTTCGGTTATTAATCCATTTTGTATTTACTTGTTTGTATACGTTTTAGTTTTTATGTTTAGGGAGTGCGTGAATGTGTGTGTGCATCAGAGTGAGTGGGTGTTTGTGGGAATGTGATTTTTTTTTTTAATCAAAGGAGGTGGAGCAGGCATTGTAATTTCCCTTTTATGGGATTGAATAAAATATCTTATGTCTTATGTCTTATGTCATATAAGAAGATGAAATTGTAAAAGCGAGAATACCTTGGCTACATTCGATGGATACATATTTTTGAATTGCTGGATTAGTTCTTACTCGCTTTATTCCACAAAAGCTGGATTGTAACGATTTAAATGATTAAATTTAAGAGATTTAAGAGTTTAAAAACATTGAAAGTGATGATGTGTAGTTATATCCTTTCATATGATTTTTTTCTTTTACATGATGATCATTTTCCCATTAGCTTTCTTTTACTATCACCGATATGTGGTGCAAAAAGAAGTTAAGCCTTTAAACGTTTACAATTCCTTTACTAGGTTGTAAATAAATTTTCCCAGTACTGTTCATAAACATGATTTATCATCCATTGCGGCCTCTTTTTCTTTGATCTCTCCTGTGTAATAAGTGTCCGTATTGTACTAGTACTTGAGAAATCATGTGACACAGAGCACGACATCACATGACAATCAGGCATGGTTCCCTACAGAAAGGTTCTTTCTTTCAGACAGAAAGAACAGAGATACAGCCTTTTTGACAAAAAACAACAACAACAACAACAACAAAACAAAACCCATCGTCATCGATGAGCAGGTACATGTGTTACTACTCTTCGGGGAGAACTCGCTTCCTATCTCAACACCATCGACGACGAAACATTTTGACTCGGCATATCGGTGTTTCCGACTTCATAAACTCGTTGTTCAAGTACAAAACAACAGTACCATGTACCTAGCAAGCACTCCTTACTCAAATTTCGGACAGTTTTAACCAACAATCATCAAAAGTGGTTCTCAAAAAGTTCAATCGAAGCTGGCGTCTCACCGACATGTATGCTGTTTACTGATTTGGCCGACCGTCGCAAGCCGGACACAAATACCACTGCTCAAGTTCGAGACGGCAGCAGACTTGACCTAACAAACGCTGCGCTCTCAAATCAAAAGCAATTTCAACGCTAGGAAACCCAAAACCTGTGACATAATTCTGAACAGAATCCACTGAGACGGACGTCTGCTATCGGCGCAGAGAATTGCAGCGGATTCGTGGTCTAGATAGATCTCCGAAGCTTCTTGAATCTTTGAATCATGCATGCAGTTATAATATGTAGCTTCTGGGGGGAAGGACACTTTAATCGGTGTACATGTACTACAAATATTAGAATAAACACTCACAAAGCTTCATATTTCGTAAAGAATCGCGACAGGAAGACTCCTGCTCGAACGGGCCCTAATCGTGCAAAGCGTGAACAGACTGAGCTGTGCTTGATCGCTTTCGCATTCACCTCGCAAATTTACATTTCCTTGAAAGCGCTAACATGTTTGTTTGTGTCTTTAGTGGAAGTTTAAAACTTGTGTTTTTGTGTGGATTTGAGTTCATGAGTGAATTGACACCGTCTTGCCAGCATAAAAAGGCGCACTTTATTCTGTCGTTCAAACTCGTTCGTCTGCTATGTGCAGCCGCTGTCGACTGTCAGTTTTTATTAGGATAAACGTTCAAAATATACCATAAATTGGCCCAGAAAAGGATGATAAAGCATTCACACCCCATTAAGCTGTGGAATACCGACTCGTATTTTATTTTTGATCCAAGACGCAGTCAACCCTTCGCTAAAGCTCAGGGTTGATTTGCGTTTTGTATCAAAATACTCGTCGGTATACCACAGCTTGATGGGGAATAACTGCTAATTGATTCGACTTGGACTTTTGACGGGTCACAATAATTATTGCCATTCTCATACCTTTTCTGTGACAGGTTGTCGACACGCCTGGAGTTAGACGCGTATATGATGATGATGATGATGATGACACATTGGATGTGATTGCAACGTCTTTTCGTGTTAGTGCCCCTGTACCCCACGCATACATCTGGGTTGTGCCCATCAAAAGATTCACGCATGACGATTACATGGCGTACAAACGCGTCGAAGCTTTTCTTGGAATGGAAAGAGTGAACTACATGATTATCGTCTTTACTCACGGGGATGAATTGGAGGGCAAGGGCGTGGCATTTGATGAAATGCTCAAAACAGCACCTGAGAATCTGAGAGAGATCATGAAAACGGCGAAGAACAGATGCATTGTTTTCAACAATGTTGCCACAGACAAGGAGAAAAGAGACACCCAAGTTCTTGAACTGTTACGTGCTGTTCACTCTATGCACTGTACATGTGCCTTCCACTGAAAGCAGGTGAGACGGGACAGCCGAGTTGTAGAGCACTGGACTTTTAATGATCAGGTCTTGAGTCTGAATCCCTGCTGTATGCAAAATGTTTGTTCTGGCATTTTCCTTGTTGCTCTGTTTTTGATGTCACTGGTATTTGGTGACCTTTAGTCGAGGTCATTCAAAAGGCTATGTTTTAAAAGGTCTTGTTGGTGTCTACCAGTGTGCCTCTGCTGCTTGTAGATTCTGAGAAAATGTCAATGTTAAAGTCGTTACACACACACACACACACACACACACACACACGGACGATGCAGGGTTAATGTATTGACTCACTTTGTTATACAAGTGAGCCCAAAACCGAACAATGTGTTCTGTGAAACATTTTCCATTTCAGCTGTCTTGACCGTCACCGTACGATTTTGACCAACCCGGCCTGTCCACCCCTCCCCTCCCCCTCCCACCCCCCGGAACGATTGTGTGTGTGTGTGTGTGTGTGTGTGTGTGTGTGTGTGTGTGTTGTTGTTGTTGTTGTTGTCGCTATTCTGTTTATTTTACCATCGTAAAAATTCATCTGAATTCCCAATTTTTTGTTACTCAGAAAGTAAAAATAAACTGTAGAATTATTCGAAATCTGACTCCCGGTTGTCTGTCTGTCTGTATCCCTCTCTCTTACACACACACACACACGTCAGCTTTATTTCCGAGAAAATCGTTCTTGAGAAACAAGGATTTTCAGGAAAAGAACATGACACAGCCATTTTTCAGAATCTAGCTTCTGTTTGTCGCGCGCATAAGTGCAACGCCTTCAGCGTCTGAAACGAGCACTGGTTGCACGCGACGTTGTCCCGTTTTCAGAAAACCGGTTTCTCAATAATGAGCCTAGACCGGATCGTGCAGTGGTGATCAAGGAGCTCTCTCTCTCTCTCTCTCTCTCTCTCACACACACACACACACACACACACACACACAGCCATTGCATTCAGCTGATATAGACAGAACCTAAGTCAGACGCGCCCACTAATACCCAGAGAGAGAGAGAGCTGTGCGAGCCACCAGTTCCCGCAAAGCATCTGTCGACAGAAAGTTCGGCCATTGCATAAGTATCTTCGACATCACCTTGCTCACAATTTGAACAGAGGATACCACATCGATTGACGGAACTGATGGACAATGCGCTTAAAGAACGGTATGTTTATCATTCCGATGAGCTGTTTGGTTTACTTAGCGAAACGCAACGCCCCCAACTGAGGCACATTGTTAAAGTGTCACGCTGACCCAGACAGATATTTCCGCAAGCCGCCTGCATTGTGGTGCAGCTTTCGTGTCGTTAAATGATTGCACTACTCCCTCAGTTATTTGTGATTTTATTTTTTATTTTAATCATCTGTTTTGTTGAACACAGAGGTTTAGCATCAGAGACGACAGACAGGAAAATGGACGTTTTTGATCTACAGCCGTCATTTCCTCAACTTCTGCTTTTGCTAGTAGGCCTACTTTCAATTATCTGGTTGCTGTGGCGTCCGACAAGAAAGCCGATTCTGAAAAGAGGTCCAGCCGGTGAGTCTCTCTCTCTCTCTCTCTCTCTCTCTGTTTTCGTGGAATGACCGTGTCAGTTAGCTAGTACTGTGTTGAATGTAGACTGATCGAATACATGAAAATCGCATTACTGCTTTGATATGAAAATCGATTATTGCTTTGACTCTCTCTCTCTCTCTCTCTGCATCACTGCTTTGACATGAAAATCGCATTATTGCTTTGCTCTCTCTCTCTCTCTCTCTCTCTCTCTCTCTCTCTCTCTCTCTCTCAATAATGCTTGAATTTCTTGAACAAAATAACTTCCTCAGTATTAGCCAGTCTGGGTTCAGACCAAACCATGTCATACTGCGTTGACAGGTATAATTGACAAATGGCTATCTGCAGTAAATAACAATCTAATGTCTGGCACTGTTTTCCTAGATCTACGTAAGGCCTTTGATTTGGTGGATCACGGTATTCTTTTAAAAAAGCTTGAAGTCTATCAAATAGACAAAAGTGCACTGTCGTTCTTCCGCTCATATCTAGATGATAGAAAGCAGAGTGTAGTAGTAGTAACATGGTGTCATGACAACCACATGGTCTTACATCCCAAGAAAACACAAAGTATGCTAGTCACAACGCGGCAAAAACATCAGCGCCATCTGTCCCCATTAAACCTTTGTCTGAACGGCCAGCCGGTTCAGCAAGTTACAAATCATCGATTTTTAGGTGTCATTGTTGACGATCAGCTGAAATGGGAGGCCCAAATAAATGCACTGTGTAAAACTCTTTCGAAAAACGTATATTTACTTTCTCAGCTAAGGCACATAACTGATATCCAAGCCGAAAGCTGTTTTTTAACGCACATATAACCTCACATGTTACTTATGCCTCCACTGTTTGGGACGGGTGCAGCGATGTCCACATGGCCAGACTCAATTCGCTTTACAAGAGAGCTGTTAAAATGGTTCTTCCAGAACCTCTCCCAACTAGCGAAAAATTTAAAAAACTTAATCTTCTTAGCCTTGGACACCAGCTTACTTACAATAAGTGTGTATTCATACATAAAATCTTCAACAAGACAATGCCACCATATCTGGAAACTCTTTTTAATTTAAATCAGCGGCATGAGAGGACCTCGAGGAATGGCATCCTGCGCTTACCATTACCCCGTATTGATTTATTCAAAACAAGCCTTTCCTTCGCTGGAGCATTACAATGGAATTCACTCCCTTCACACCTGAAACTAAATATATCTACTTCTACGTTTAAGCGTGCACTCAAACAGTACCTGATGGATCGCACGTAACGTACGTTACGCGGCAACCTGTTATTTTGATTTTCTATTTTACATCAATTCAGTATTATATCAGTGATTTGTGTTTACAAAGGTCGTACGTGTGTGTGAATGCTTTTTGACCTAATGGACGATTTTCTCTATGGTTTTGTTTCTTGTAGTTTAGTGCATAATACCTTTTATATTTTGCTCCTTTTTTTCTCCGTAGTAGATAGTCTCTGTAGTATTAACGGCAAGTTTGCAAACTGGCGAATTTCTGTCAAAACTTTTACCGTTGATAAATAAAGTTTCATCATCATCATCATCATCTCTCTCTCTCTCTCTCTCTCTCTCTCTCACACACACACACACACACACACACACACACACACACACACACACACACGAAGTTGACATTACCCAGCTTACAACCTGAACTGGGCCCCAGTTAGGTCCCCGTTGAGCTGGCGGACCGGGTGAAGCTGGACATGTTCGGCAGATACCCGATGCAATTTGCACACGAGACTGAATTCAATTAGCACACCAGTCACAGGTTTATCATCACTATTAGTTTAATTTTGTGTGTAAGCAATCCTCTATATATCAGGAAGACTGATAACACCAGAGAAGTGCTGTAATAAACTCCACACGGTTATAACCTTTCTACCCGCTCACGTGTCTTCTATGAGTGAAAGGGACAATACGCAGTCTATTAGAACTCGCTACGTGAGGAGCGTTCGCCTGTGTGGCATCGTGTTACCTCGATAAGACGACGGGCTCTTCCAACATATCTCCACTCGTAACAATGATGATGATGATGATGGAGACTTGATATAGCGCACGGCTCCACCCTGGGTGCTCACGGCGCTTAGGGCGAGGTTTTGAAAGGAAAGATAGTCAAAAGAAAAAAAAAAAAACTGCAGATGATTACTGGCGTGAGGCACTGGAGATGAGTCTTCATGCGTTTCCCGAATGCGGTAATGCTGACTGCCTCCTTCACTGTCTCAGGGAGAGAGTTCCACAAAGAAAGGACTTCGTGCTGCACGGGGAGCCGGTGAAGTGCCTTCAGTGAAGCATGGTGACCCCGACAAATAATCGGCCGTGTGTACTATGTTTGAAACATTATTCGATTGTATAATGATGATGATAATTATGATTTACGTTGTTTGTTTGTTTGTTTTCTAACTCAGACAAAACCAAAGAGGACAAGGTCACTCGTATGGTGCTGATTGGCAAGACTGGTGCTGGCAAAAGCGCCACAGGGAACTCCATCCTGGGATTCAAGGCTTTTGACCCAGTTAGGAGGATGAGCTCTCAAACACAGGTGTGCAAGAGAAAGACAGCCAAGATCAATGACATCGAGGTGCAGGTGAGTATATAGTAGATACGTTAATCTGCAAAAAGTGTTTCTGTACTCAGAATACCTAAACAAGATGCAGATGTAATTTTGTTTATTTTCAATTGTCGCTGTTAATTTGTTCCGGCGAAGATTAGTATCACCTTTATAAACTTGAAAAATTTTCCGCCAGTTTCGACTGCACTGCCAAACGTGAAGGCGTGGTGATATAAATGCAGTACTGCAGCAATCGACACGATAGTGTAGACCAAAGAAGTTGCAGATTTCACCTGTTCATATTCATTCCTCTCAACAGGTTGTCGACACACCTGGAGTCCTTGATACGGACCGGGACCAGGCCGACGTTGAAAAGGAAATTACAAAATGCATTTGCCTAAGTGCCCCGGGACCCCACGTTTTTATCATGACCATAAGACTATGCGATAGATTCACTTCTGAAGAATTCGCGGCATACGAAATGCTGAAAGGAATGTTTGGGGATAAAGTTGTTAAGTACATGATCGTAGTTTTTACTTACGGGGACCAGCTTGAGGGCACGACGGTTCAGGAAATCTTGGAAACCGCTCCGAAAACCATGAAACAGGTCATGCAAGAAGTGAATAACAGATATGTAGTATTCGATAACAAAGCAACAGGCGAAGACAGCGACAGACAAGTCGTTGATCTCATGAACATGGTTGATGATTTAAAATCTACATTTGGTGCTCAAGAAGAGTTCTTTACGAACACGGAAACAGAGAAAGCTGAGCAGGAAATAGGAGAGGAAGTGAGAAAACTTATGACCAAACACAACATCGGGGAGAAAGCAGCGAGAGAGATGTTCATGAAGCAAATCGAAAATGGAGAAAAAAATTCCTTTCTTGACAATGTCGGGAAAGCTATGGGCATAGGTTTGCTGATCACAGCGGCTTTGACAGTAGCATCAGGAGGGTCCGGCATTGTGGCATTGGGTCTAGTTTTAGCAGCAGACAAAGCAAAGAAGTTGTGTGCTGTTATGTAATATAGACACATCACGTAAACCCACTTCCGCAATACTGGCTTCGAGAAAAAACCAGTGCCGGTCTTTTGTACTTAACTCTTTGACGACGGAGCGCGATTTCTGACACACGATTTCCTATAGGAAATCGTGTGTCAGAAATCGCGCTCCGTCGTCAAAGAGTTAACAGGAATTGTTAGTTTACATTTGCAGACATCTTTTGGTTACGTTACGAAGCAAGAGAGATGCTTATGAAGCAAATATAAAACGAGGAAAAGAATTCCTTTCTTTTCTTGCAATGTCGGGAAAGCTAAGGGCATAGGGTTTTTGATTACAGCGGCTGTGAGAATGGTAGCAGTGTCAGGGGGGGACCGGTATCCTGGCAAATCGGCCTAGCAGTACAAGGTGGCGCTGCTGCTACTGCTTCCACAGCTGCTTCCACAGCATATTGTTTCAACTGCTGTGGGATCTCTTGTAGCAGCCGACAAAGCAAAGACGTTGTGTGCTGTCATGTAAAATATGCATCACAGAAATCCGCTTCCTCAATGCTGGCTTCGACATAAACCCATACGTACGAGTCTTTTGTACTTAACTGAAATTGTTAGTTTACATTTGAAAATATGTTTTGAATAATTTAGCATTTAAAAGGATTTTTAACATCTTGACGCGTTCAAATGAAACGCTAGAGAAATAGGCCACCAGTGACATCAAAATCAATATGATACGCATGTTCGCTGGAATTCCGCTTTTTTCAGGAACGCTAGCTTTGACAAGAAACAGGGGGTGGCGGGGCGTGGTATGGTATGGTAGACTTCTCCTCGGCGCACCTATCCATCTCTCCTGAGATGCTCATGGCGCCGCAAGGCTGGAGGACGAAGCAGTGAAAGCCTGCTGCCGCTAAGCGCTACTTTATGTGCAAACCTCCACCCTGCTATTAACTCTGGTGCGTGCGACAGTATTTCTGTTTTACCACGCCACCGGCCACAGCCTTCTCTTCTTCGAAAGATGAACGTGGGATTTTTAGCGTGCACACTTGATATTTGTGCGTGCGTGTGTACACGAAGGCGAGACAGGCACCATAAACGAGTCTGCACATGCATTTGACTCGATATGGTAAGGAAAAATCCAACCATATTCCTGCCCACCGGGGACTCGAACCAGGCAGCTCAGGATCCGAAGTCGGATGCCTTAACCACTAGACCAAATCCCCTGCGGGGTGGGGGTGGGGGGTAATAATACGTCGTCGACCACAAAGTTGTTCAGAACTGTCCACTTTCCTTGTCACCGAGAATTTCCGTTATCAAGGTATCACGTGCCTCGGCACAGGTCTCGGCTAGCCGATTTCGGTTCAGTGCAGAGGGTAAAAGGTGTTCACTGGCTGCACGCCAAGTTTTCTTGCTAATGCGGCTGGCTAAATAATAATAATAATAATAAATAGCATTTGTAGGGCGCATTTCTTTGGCATAAACTCAATGCGCCAATCACTCACCGACACTCACGCACATTTTACAAACAGTGGACACACATACACTGGTGAAACTGAGTAGTTGCTGACACGGGAAATTACTGGAAAGCTTTACAACAGAGGAAAGTTTTAAGTTTGCTCTTAAAAACAGACAGTGTGGGCGCGTTTCTCAGATGTACTGGCAGGGAATTCCAAAAGGTTGGTGCAACAAAACTGAAACAGCGCTCGCCAAAGGATTTCAGGTTGCGCTTGGGAATTTTGAGAAGCCTCTCGGACGACGACCGGAGGGTTCGCGACGGTTGATAGGTGACGAGTGAAGCCGAAAGGTATGGTGGAAGGGTGCCATCAAAATGACGGAAGGCCAGAACAGAAATTTTATACTGAAGGCGGAAATGGACTGGTAGCCAATGGAGCTCTCTCAGAAGCGGTGTTGCATGCTCTCCCTTCCGTTTGCCCAGCACTAAGCGCGCAGCGCTGTTCTGAACTCTTTGAAGGCGGCTAAACGAAAAGGCGTTCTCTTCGCAAAGGGGTCGTTGCTCCAGTCACCTGTCATGAACTGTATGTTGTTCGAAGGAGGGAAGTGTATAAACCCGTGTATGGAGAATGATCACAGTGTGTAGTTCCTGGATAAATGCTGATTTGAAGTTATAGCTGTCATTTAACTTACTAAAGTCTATGTTGGTAATAAGGCGAAAACTGCCGCTTACAAAGTTATGACTGCCAAATGAAGGGATGTCCCTTTCGGCCATTGCGACCTTTTTCGTCACTTTGCGGCTTGTAATAGTAGAGAAATATGACTGGCCAAACGCTTCCAAACCCTACACGTTGATACGACCAAGTAGCAATAGTTATCGGGTAGTACTAGGTATTGGGTATTAGGTACCAGTAGGTATTAGTGGGAGTTTGTTTATATTTGCACCTTGTGTATTGTTGCTAAACTCAGTTCGAGTTAGGACGTGTGTGTATTCTTGCTAAACCCAGAGAGGGTTGGGACTTGTGTATTATGTGTGCATTTTGGCTAAACCCAGAGAGGGTTAGGACTTGTGTATTATGTGTGTATTTTGGCTAAACCCAGAGAGGGTTAGGACTTGTGTATTATGTGTGCATTTTGGCTAAACCCAGAGAGGGTTAGGACTTGTGTATTATGTGTGTATTTTGGCAAAACCCAGAGAGGCTCAAAGCGCCGCGAACTGAACCCAACACGCACGCTCACGTGAATCACACACATTCTCTCACACACTGGACATAAACACATTACAATCACGTGGTGCGAAGGGGCAGCTCAGCTATTTAAATTTCGGAATTTAGAATTGCATTTATTTTTTCAAATTTGGTGGGCTGAACATTTCTAAAGCAGAGGGGGAGGAAGCCGGAGTACCCGGAGAGAACCCCCGACGATCGGCCCGAATGAACGGTGCCACATACGAAAAATTCTTTGCCCCAAGTGGGACTCGAACCCCTGACCTCTCGCATTGGTGACAGGTCTCTTAACCACTAGACCACCGACCGCCCCATTATTATGTGTGTATTTTGGCTAAACTCAGAGTGGGTTAAAATACTTGTGTATTATGTGTGTATTTTGGCTAAACCCAGAGAGGGTTAGGACTTGTGTATTATGTGTGTATTTTGGCTAAACCCAGAGAGGGTTAGGACTTGTGTATTATGTGTGTATTTTGGCTAAACCCAGAGAGGGTTAGGACTTGTGTATTATGTGTGTATTTTGGCTAAACCCAGAGAGGGTTAGGACTTGTGTATTATGTGTGTATTTTGGCTAAACCCAGAGAGGGTTGGTACTTGTGTATTATGTGTGTATTCCATCCTGCTCAAAAGACTCGAGATCACTTTTGGTCTTCGCGGCACCGTACTCCGATGGTTTGAGTCATACTTGCGCGATCGGTACCAGTCCGTGGTTGTTGACGGCAACATTTCATCCCCCAGCCTTCTCAGATACGGGGTTCCCCAGGGGTCGGTCTTAGGTCCTGTGTTGTTCACCCTGTATTCCCAGCCTCTGTCTGATATTCTGCTTCACCATCAGTGTTTGTATCACAAATACGCTGACGACACCGAGTTGTCCTGCGAATTTTGGTTCGTTGCAGTTGATTCTTGACGCATGCATCACAGACGTTCTAGCCTGGATGACTAGCAACAAGCTCGTGTTAAACGCAGACAAAACAGAAGTAATGGTTACTGGGACTCCGTCCCGAGTTTCGCAGGTTCGAGTCGGCTCCACGTCGATCGCTGGTTCATCCGTTACTCTCAACTGCTCTGTCAAGTATCTAGGCGTCAGAATTGACCAAACACTGTCCATGGATGATCATATTGGTTCAGTGTGCCGCGCGGCCTTCTTTGCTCTCAGGCAGATTGCCTCTATCAGGCCACTTCTAACAGCTGATTCCACCGCCATGCTAGTCAATGCCTTCATTACATCACGGCTTGACTTCTGTAACTCGGCTCTCGCTGGTTTACCCGCTGACCAGATCAATCGGCTCCAACGCATACAGAACAGTGCAGGCGCGGCTTATCCTTCGGAAGCGCAAGCGCGACCATGTCACACCCCTGTTAAGGGAATTGCACTGGCTGCCCGTTATGTACCGCTTCAAGTACAAAATTGCAACACTGTCCTTCCGTCATTTTGAGCAGTCCGTTCCTCAGTATCTTTCCGACAAACTTACCACGTATGAACCTTCTCGTACTCTCCGCTCCTCATCGGAAAAGCCCCTGAGGGTTCCCAAGTTCAATCTCAAAACCTTCGGTGAGCGCTCTTTCAGTTTCTGTGCCCCCCAGGTATGGAATTCTCTGCCTCCCTCCCTTAGGAACACCCAGACCCTCCCACAGTTTAAATCAAAACTAAAGACTTATCTATTCAAGACAGCATATGATCTGTAGTATCATCTATCCCCCCCCCCCCCCCGCACACGTAATTAGTGTTTCATGTATGCGTGAGAATGTGTGTGTGTAGCGCACTGAGTGCTCTTTGAGCAGACTACTAGCGCTATATAAGAGCTATTATTATTATTATCATTATTATTATTTATTATTTTGGCTAAACCCAGAGAGGGTTAGGACTTGTGTATTATGTATGTATTTTGGCTAAACCCAGAGAGGGTTAGGACCCTTCGTCATATATCTGTTTGCTGAGCCTGATACAGGTTAAGACTTTATTGGTGGTAGGGAGAGTGATTTAAGTGTTATTTCTCTGTGTTGTTTGCTGAACCTCAGTTTCATTGTGTGCGATTATTGTTGAATCTCCGTTAAGCCGGCACTTAACTGGGCACCGTGGAGCGCAACAGTGTTGTGCACATAATTATGTGACACAGTGGTGATTTCAGGGGTTTCCGCCGCTGTGCCGTCATCACAGCTAGTCAGATGTCAAATAACCCCAGCAGTGACAGTGGGTTCCACAACAGATAATATTCTGATTGGCTGTATTACCTCACTCGGCGCGCAAACATGGCAGACAGTGCATCCTCAACTGCATTGTCGCCTGAACAGACATCAGTGTTTACAGACCTCTTCGAAGTGGGACGTCACGGACAAGCACTACAGAGGCCGGGCGGCTCGCTACCGAGCTCTGCTTGCCATTGCGGACGCTATGGGCGTCGGATAGTATCGTAGCGGGTATTTGGGGGCTTAACGTCCTTTTCCACCACATAGGGTGATATCAAAGACGGGGCAACGATGAAAAAGCCAGCACAAATATTTGGCCCCAGCCGGGATCGAACTCACGACCCGAGCATTAGAAGTCGAACGCTCTACCATTCGACCACCCCGGCTCCCCTAGTATCGTAGCGTGATCGTACTACGTTACCGTGCAAGCTGCCTTTGTTCAGTTTGTTTTTCGTTAGTAGACACACCGAGCGCAACGGCTGTGATGTGGCGCATGTGTGTTTCGCGCGCTGTGCCCAGTTTAGAGCCGGCTTTAGAGGTTGGGACTAGCCGGAACTTTCTTTTTGTGGCTTGAATGTGGAAATTAAAAAAAAAAAAAAATCTTTCGTCTTCGGCCTAAATAAACTGTGTAAACTTGAATTTGGTTTGCAGCTTATCTGTGAAGCCTTGGGCTGGCACTGTGTTTCTGCGCGTAGGTGAGAACTTTCTGCGTACAAATAAATTCTAAAACTTCTGACGTAGAACGAGCTCTGGTTTAATTGTCTGTCTGTTTATTTGTGGTGAGGCTGGGGTTCCCCCCACCCACACCCATCCCCCCTCCCTCCAGGGCGTTGGGCCCAACCTCTTTGTTTTCCGCCACACTTGTCACATTAGTCTTTCTTTCTTTTCATTTGTCTAGGATATTGTCTCAATATTTGTAAACCAGCCCTTAATTTCGAGCGATATGATGTTGCTCACTTGTGATGCATGTCATTTTCTCCACTTACCTATGCTAGGAGTGTGTACAAGGAAGGGAAATAATTCTGACTCGAAATTCTACATGCAACGGTTTACAGCACTAGTTTTGTCCCATGGACTGACACAACAATCATCAGTCTGTCATCCCCCCCCCCCCCCCCCCACCAAAAACACATGCAATCACACATACACTCCTTACCTTTTCTTGTGCACCCCTGTCATTCACTCCCCCTACTCCCCCCCCCCCCCTTCACACACACACACACACACACACACACACACACACACACACACACATTTCCTCTCCTTGTCCATTTTTTTTTTTTGTTCATTGTATTTATTTGTTTATTTACTTGGATTGTACTTGCACAAAATTGGAACTCTTCGGTGTGGCGTTTCTTGCAGAAAACCTTTTACTGTTGTGTGGTATGAAAATTATTTACAAAGCTAACAAAACGCTACATGGTCAGGAAGCTATTAGTGTTCTGTAGCTTTAGTTGGCGCCGGCGAAGGAAACAACTTCGGATTCACTCCCTTGCCTCCCGTCCTCTGTATCAAGGGTTTTGTCCCCTGCACTGTCAGACGACACTTCACAAGCGACTACACCAGCAGCGGAACGAACAGTGCTGGGTTCATCTGTCGCTTTCTCATCCGCTTGCTCAACGTCTTCCTGTATCACAGGTTCCTCCGTCTTCTTTTGCACGGTAGCGTAAACCTCAGTTACAGTTCGTTCCTTCGTCTGGTTTGTGGGTTGAGTGTTTATGTGATGATACAGATTCTCACCAGAGTTGATCTCCAGTGGCTTCTGCTGTTTACCACCTTTACCGTGGAGATCTAGCACGTCATACTCTTCACAGTTCTGATTGTCTCTCCTCCCTGGAGCAACGTTGTGGACGATGTCGCGAGAGTTTGCTGGAGTGCGGGAGTGTGAGGGAGCCAACATCACGTCCGCATAACCACTGTCAACTGTAGCGGACGGCTGGGGAATCTGGGAGTCACCCACTTCAGCGTAGTCGTAAGCGTCCTTTGGCTGCTCGTACGGCGACTCCATGTCTGGTCCTGCAAGATGACGTAGACAACAGTATGTATTATGACTTGTACTGTCTGTATCGTTGGCTGCTTCTTGTTGTTGTTGTTTTGTTGTGTGTGTGTGTGTGTGTGTGTGTGTGTGTGTGTGTGTGTGTGTGTGTGTGTACGCGAGCACAGAACCTTCCCTTCTTTGTTATTTCGTTTATTTGTTGTTGTTTGTTTCTTTGGGGGGTGCGGGGGAGGGGGTGTGTTAATGTCCCTTTTTGTAAAGAGAAACAAGTACACAAGTTCAAAAATCCACAATGGATGAATTCTATATCAATGGATTTTTTTCTCATCTGTTTCGTTGCAGACACAATCAATCAAAGGAATACCTTTCGTGGTGTCTTCTTTCTGGGACGTATTCCTCCTGAAAACAGAATGGTCGAAATTTAATCGGACGCTGTCAAGACTGTGTTACGCACTCCCTACAAGTCCATTAGACCAAAATACAAAAAGGTTCAAAATTCACGTAGAGGACAACAGACTAAACACATTTTGCCCCCCCCCCCTCCCCCCCCCCAAAAAAAAAACCAACAACAACAACTAAACACACACACACAAAAAACAAACAAACAAAACAAACAAAAAACCAACCAAACAAACAAAAAACCAAAACAAAAAAACGCAACAAAAAAAAACAAACAAACAAAAAAAACAACCAACCCCCCCCCCCCCAAAAAAAAAAACAAAAAAACAAAAACAAAAACAAAAAACAAAACAAAACACAAAGACAAAAACAACAACAACAACAACAAAACATAAAACAAAAGCAAAAACAAACCAACAACAAAACAATACAAACAAACAAAACAACAACAACAATAACAAAATACAAACAAAACAACAACAACAATAAGAAAAAACCCAAAACAACAACAACAAGAACAAAACACCACCCCTTTTCTCAGAGGACAATCATTGACAACACTACGTATCAAGGTTCATGGAGATCGAGATCATTGGAAATCCCTGCATCAGCCTTTCGGATCCTGGTATTTGAGAGAAGTAAGACAGTGTGTAAAGGTCTGACCATTTTCAGGAATCATTCGGGATTAGTAAACTTATGCTACCAACGACCCAAACCATGAGTCAGTGCTGGTTCTGGCTATGGTACCTAATTCTCCACCATTGTAACAACCACAACAAAGCCGAGCAAAGTATTATTTCCCCTTTTATGTTCTAGTCACAGATGAAACGTGAAACTCAAGGAAAAACTATTTCATACACTCTGAGGGCATGGCAAAATGTGCTAGAAGTTAGAACTCACAATTTTGTTTTGAACAACATCGGATCCTATGAACAAAAACAGATAGTAATGTATTCATTATTTTTCTAAACAAAAAACAGAACAGAAGAATATGCACGCACCTTGATCGTCTCTTCCAAACGAAAATCCCGACGACAAGAACGGCGATAAGGACGACGATGAGAACTGCTGTGACTGCTCCAGCGATGGCGCCAACATTCGCGCTGTCGTCTGCCTCATCTGCTGGTGTGGAACAAAGGCCATCCCTAGAGAACTTGATATTGTCGATGGCAATGACAGCACGCGGGGCGTCTGTGGCAGCAGATTTCAGGACAACCTGTTTTTCATTTAAAAAAAAAAAATCAAGGGCTCTGGTTTACAAATAATTGCAATTCCCTTAGTCATCAGAGTGCCCCCCCCCCCTCACCAGATGTACAGAGTTGCTGCAACCCCTCCATCACACACACACACACACACACACACACACACACACACACACACACACACAGAGGATGGGTGGGTGGGTGTTTAGGGGTTTAACGTCCTTTTCCACCACATAGGGTGATATCAAAGACGGGGCAACGATGAAAAAGCCAGCACAAATATTTGGCCCCAGCCGGGATCGAACTCACGACCCGAGCATTAGAAGTCCAACGCTCTACCATTCGACCACCCGGCTCCTCAGAAAGAGAGAGAGAGAGAGTTAAAATGATACTCTAACTGAAGTACATGAAATATCAAAGAATCAACAATTAACAATAATATTACATGTGCTATGTTAACCTTCGCACGACGTCGCTATTTACTACACACGAAGGACATCGTGGGGCCGTGCGGACCCATACTTCTCACAGAGGGAAAAAATGTGCATACCCTTCCGAAGACGTCGTGGGGCCGTGCGGACCCATACTTCTCAAAAAAGAAACAAGGAGGAACGGCCCCGTCCTACAAAGTTGTTTCTCCAAACTTCATTTTATTTTGTCTGTTTTGTTGTTATTGTTGCCGGTTCTCCCCTCTCCAAGTTCTACAAATGACACTAGATCCTCTACGACCTCGACCGATTAGCCACGTGACTGGGGGTGGGGCCGGGTGGGGGAAGAAGGGGGAGAGAGAGAGAGAGAGAGAGAGGCAGAGAGAGAGGGTGGGCGGGTGGGTGTTTAGGAGTTTAACGTCCTTTTCCCCCCACATAAGGGTGATATCAAAGACGGGGCAACGAGAAAAAGGCCAGCACAAATATTTGGCCCCAGCGGCCGGGATTCGAACTCTCGGCCCAAGCATTGAAAGTCCAACGCTCTACCATTCGGCCACCCTGGCTCCCCAGAGAGAGAGAGAGAGAGAGAGAGAGAGAGACGTCAGTTCCGTGATCTAAACATTTGACGTCAGCCTCAGGCAGGTCGTCATACAGAGAGAGAGAGATGACGTCAATTCCGCGAAGTAAACTTTTGACGTCAGCCTCTAGCACTGAGATGGTCTGAGGATGCTTGTTCATGTCTTGTGATTTCCCTGTTGGCTTTGTGACTTCTCCGACTGAATTATTTTTCACATGAAATCTGGAAGATCTAGAGGGCTGATGAAATGTCGGAAGCAGTGACGATACTTGCAGATTTTGTCTGTGAACCAAACATTTGACGTCAGTCTCACGCTGCTCGTCTGACAGATGATACTTCTACATGTCTTGTGATTTCCTTGTTGCTTTTGTGACTTCCGTGACTGAATTAATTTTGACATAAAATCTGGATGATCTAGAGAGCTGATGAAACGTGTACTTAAGTGCCTTGGATTGTACTTACGAAATTGCAAAACTGGAACTTTTTTGACCGGCGCTTCTCGCAGAAACGTGAAAAATTTGTTTATCTAAAAGCTCTGCTATTCTTAATACTAAAGCTATAATAGTGCAGTGGTTCATGTAATATGTGCAGTTGGCACAAGTGACAAAAATACCGGAATGATGAGTAATTTGAAGCAGTCGTTTCATAGATATTTGGCCTTATATGCAAACCACCCCTACCTCGGAAATATTTTTCTTACACAAAATCTGTCAGAGCTACAGAGCTGTGCTACGAAAACAGGCAGTATAATTAGATGATCTTCCCAATTTCAGAAAATGAAGCCATTTGAACATTTTTTTCGAAAAAATTCGTGACATGACCGATTTTTTCAAATCGGCGATAACTGTTCTCAAAATGCGGCAGGCTAAAAATCGTGAAAAATAGCTCTGGAGAATATGACTGCCCATTTTATCTCAAAGTAAAAAGCCGTCCGGCGAGGTGGTTTAGCAGATAGCCATCATTACATCCGTCCACACACACACACACACGTCAACTCCCGCCAAAAAGAACGCAGCAGCAAAGTGTGCACGTCAGGTGTCTATGACGCAGATTTCGTTACGTCACTGTGTGCGTGAAAGTAAGTATTGTGTGGAGAAACGTCACAGTCTTGTTTTGTATCACTGAAACTTGCTGCTGCGCGTAGCAAAATCTGCCCCGTCTCATAAAGTTGTTTCTCTATAGAGAAACAACATAAAAACGTGCATATCCTTTCGAGGACGTCGTGGGGCCGTGCGGACCCATACTGTAAAAATAGTAGTGGAGAAAGGTAGTTTACAGTAATGACGGTCTGTTTATAAAAGGGGGGGAGGGGGGGGGAGGGGGAGGGGGAGGGGTGGTAAGGGGCAAATGTCAAAATTTGTAACAGAGTAGAATTGTTGTTCAAACCAAAACATTCACCTGGGCGAGGAAGGGTCTCCATGCCGGAGACCTATGACACATTGCAGTGAAAGCCGAAAGGAAGTTGCAAGGCCGACCCCCTTTCTAACACCCAGGACAACAACGAGAGTAGCCACATGGAACATTAGGACAATGTATGAAGTAGGAAGGACCATACAAGTAGCAAGAGAGAGTACTGGGACTGAGTGAGACAAGGTGGCTACAGACAGGAGAGCTGAGATTTTCATCGGGAGAGCAATTGCTGTACTCTGGACACACAGAGGATGGAGCCCCCCACACTGAGGGCGTGGCCCTGATGCTGGCACCGGAAGCACAGCGGGCACTAATCGGCTGGGAGCCTGTTAACTCCCGCATCATCACAGCCAAATTCATCACCAAGAAAAAAGACATCAAGTTGAACATCATCCGGTGCTACGCTCCCACCAATGATGTGGAAGAGGAGAAAAAAGATGACTTCTACCAACAACTGCAGACAGTGATAGATAGAGAAGGAGCCAAGGACATGACCATACTGATGGGAGACTTCAACGCCAAGATCGGATCAGACAACACAGGCTACGAGGACACCATGGGAACACACGGACTGGGACAGATGAACGAAGATGGTGAGCGCTTTGCAGACTTTTGTGCCCTGAACCAGCTAGTGATAGGAGGCAGCATCTTCCCACACAAGCGCATCCACAAGGCCACATGGAGATCACCGGACCATGTCACGGAGAACCAGATTGATCACATCTGCATCAGCCGGAAGTTCAGGAGATCGTGGCGAGATGTGCGCGTGATGAGGGGTGCCGATGTATCATCAGACCACCACCTTCTTGCAACAACATTGAGACTTCGGCTTAAGAGACACACCAACGCCAACAACACACGGACCAGGTACAACGTTGGACTACTCAGGACCACAGACACACAAGCAGCATTCCGGATCAGCCTTTCCAACAGGTTCCAGCCACTGCAAGACCTGATAGAAGACAGTGGATGGATATCGAGACACAGTGGGAACACAGCAAGAAACTCTGGCACGACAATGAGTAGAGGTCCTGAGAAAGCGAAGACCCAACACAAGGAATGGATCTCTGTTGATACCATCCAGAAGCTGGAAGTTAGGAAAGAGAAGAAAACTGCACTGAACACGAGCCGAACAAAAAGAGCTAAGGCAAAGGCACAAGAAGAATACACAGCAGCTGACAGAGGAGTAAAGAGGAGCACCAGGAAGGACAAGAGGGACTACATCGACAACCTGGCCAGTCAAGCAGAGGAAGCAGCCCGACAAGGGAATCTAAAAGACCTGTACCAGGTGACCAAGAAGCTCGCGGGCAAATTTCAGCAGACAGACAAACCAGTGAAGGACAAGAACGGGCACCCACTGACAACAACTGAGGACTGAACAGCTGAAGCAATGGGCAAAACACTTCAGGGAGCTGTTAAATCGCCCCATCCCTGAAACACCACCAGACATCCCACCAGCACAGACAGAACTACCCATCAACTGCGACAAGCCCTCTAAGGCGGAGATCAGGAAAGCCATCATGACACTGAGAAATGGGAAAGCTGCAGGGCCGGACGAGATACCAGCAGAAGCCATCAAAGCAGACACAGAGACAGCCGTCAACATGCTGCACAGCCTATTCAGCAAGATTTGGGAGAAGGAAGAGGTGCCAGCCCAGTGGAAAGAAGGGATCATCATCAAGCTGCCAAAGAAAGGGGACCTCAGGGACTGCAGCAACTACCGAGGGATCATGCTCCTGTCAGTGCCAGGCAAGGTTCTCAACAGAATTCTACTGGAGAGGATGAGGGAGGCAGTCGACCCCATGCTCCGAGACCAGCAGGCGGGCTTTCGCAGGAACAGGTCCTGCGCTGACCAGATCGCCAGCCTACGCATCATTGTTGAGCAGTCACTGGAGTGGAACTCCCCCCTCTACGTCAACTTCATAGACTATGAGAAGGCTTTCGACAGTGTAGACAGAGAGGCGCTGTGGCAGCTGCTAAGGCACTATTGAGTTCCCGGGAAGATCATCTCCCTGATCCGGGAGACATGAGCTGCAGGATTGCCCATGCCGGCCAGTCGTCAGAAAGCTTCGAGGTGAAGACCGGAGTCCGCCAGGGATGCCTGTTGTCCCCGTTCCTCCCCCCTGGTCATCGACTGGATCATGAAGACCACTACAGCAGGCAGGAAAAACGGGATACAATGGACACTCTGGACGCAGCTTGATGACCTCGACTTTGCGGACGACCTGCCGCTCCTGTCTCACAGCCACAGCCAGATGCAGGCCAAGACTACGTGCCTGGAAGCCACATCAGCCGAAACAGGGCTCAAGATCAACAGGAGGAAAACTGAGCTGATGAAGATCAACACCACTGCCAACACACCAGTCACAGTCGGCGGAGAGCCCATCAGGGAGGTAGAGTCCTTTGTCTACCTGGGGAGTGTGGTTGATGGACAGGGAGGCACAGACCGAGACGTCACAGCCAGAATCGGCAAGGCAAGAGCAGCAATGGTCATGCTGAAGAACGTCTGGGCATCCAAAGTTGTCAGCATAAGAACCAAACTTCGCATCTTCAACTCCAACGTGAAGTCAGTTCTGTTCTATGGATGCGAAACATGGAGGACAACGAAGACGATGCAGCAGAAGATCCAGACATTTCTCAACACCTGTCTGAGGCGCATCTTCAACATCCGATGGCCAGAGAAGATCCGGAATGAAGAGCTGTGTAAGCGAACGGGGCAGGAACCAGTGGCCAAGCAGATCCTGCGGAGGAAAGGGGGCTGGATTGGACACACCCTCAGGAAGCCAGCATCCAGCACCATACGCCAAGCCCTGACATGGAACCCGCAGGGGAAAAGGAAGAGAGGCCGGCCTCGCAACAGCTGGAGGCGGGACACTGAGGCAGAGCTATATAAGGAGGGGACCAACTGGACTGGAGTGGCAAAAATAGCCCAGAACAGAGTGCGATGGCGAAGGGCTGTCGATGGCCTATGCTCCACTTGGAGCCAGGGGCTCTAAATAACTAACTACTCGGGCTTGCCCAGAGAGCTCTATACACGGCTTTCTTGTTCTCGCCCACGTGCAAAAGAATGTGCTGCAGGCCTGGTGGTACACTGGCACTTCGTGCAGAGAAATGGACCATGTGAAATTGTTGATAAACAAAGCCAAGGCTTACAGAAAGAACGCACGGTTTATTGAGTGCACATGATACAGAACAACAGGATATGGGAGAAAAACCTACCCGTGTTCAGCAAATTCATAGCTCAAGACCTCCATGATGGAAAAGATGCGAGCACTCCACTTCCTGGGTACTTCAGTCTCACTATGACATCGTGGGTCCGCACGGCCCCACGACGTCCTCGGAAGGATAATTATGCACGTTTTTTTTTCTTTGAGAAGTATGGGTCCGCACGGCCCCGCGATGTCTTCCATAGGTACAAAAACTTTGACTTTTATTTATTTATTTACTTCTCGCTTAAATTTAATGATCTTTTAGGACATAACAGTTGTTCAGGTGCCTGAGGCATTTTTAAAAGCTCATTAAAAAATTCCATCTAGTTTAAGAGATATTTGCAGTTAAACACCGTTCTGGGGCCACACGGACCCACGACAGCTGGCGAAAGTTCCTTATTTAAAATCAATATCCAATTATACCTGAAACGCCACACATTGCTGAACTGGTACGGATGCGAGCTGCCACTTTGGAGTGTCGGTATTTGTGTTTGACGTGAAACTCCATATTAACATCTCCGGGCGCCCTTCAGGCTGAATGTAGACGGTGAGTTTGGTATGGAGGCCGTTTAGCAAGTATGCAAATTCCAAACAGTCAGTAGCTCCTTGTGTCGGACCGGTCAGTTTTGACGTCAGAGTGGATTCATTTTTGGGGTTTAGAACAAACACAAACCGACCTGACAAGAACAGTCGGAACAAGTACTGGAAAATCAGGCTCACACTCAAGAAGAGACATTCCTTACTTACTTCATCCATTTACTTACTTCATTCATCCATCCTCTGTCATTGCCCTAAATGATTGCCTTAGTCAGGATTAAAGTGTAATGAAAAATGATACACTGGTGTGGAAGCACTCCAGTTAAACTCTTTACTTACCGGGTAATAGTATACCCGTTCTATGCATTGACATTATATATGAACACTAACTAGTGAATCATCCCCCAGCGGTCTAATATCTTACCCTGTGATGTGTGTGGGTGGATGCGGGTGCTTGTGCGAGCTCAGAAGATAGGATGTGTGTGGATGAAGGATCTATACGTAGAGAGAGCTGTTATCTGTGATCTGTATTCTGTGTTAGGCCTGCCCCTCCTTTTTAACTGTTATTCTTAGTGCTTGTTTAACATAGTTTAATGTGAGGCAATGCCAGTGCTTCTTCTCTTTAAATTGTGTTTTAGCCAATGACTGAGTGTGTGAATGTGTATATGTATTTATATGGTATGTTTGTGTATATCAATTGTGTTTTATTATCAAGAGGAGCAAAGCAAATTCTTCTTAATTGTAACTAAGAAGCAATAAATCTATCTTATCTTATCTTATCTTACTCTCTCTCTCTCTCTCTCTCTAAGATTGGCAGCAATGACTATATGCTCTGAATAAAAATGTTTCATCATCATCATCCTCTCTCTCTCTCTCTTTCTCACACACACACACACACACACACACACACACACACACACACACACACACACACGTATAAAACGAAAGCAGTTGTTACCAGTTGAATTTAAAGATTGAACAGTCAGCCCAGATCCAGTTGTGTACGTTCCAGCAATCTGCATGTTTGCTGGGGTCCATCCGCATAGCCACTCAGTTGACGAATCAAACGTGCATCCTACACAAATAAGTAAATGCTCATTAGCACAAACGATTGAGTGCAAGCACAATTAGAAAAAACAGATGTACATACTAGGTCGGTTTGAAGTGATAGGTACGGAAAACAGTTACGGTTTTGTTAATCAAGTGTTGAGCCGGGAGGGGGGGGGGGGATTGGTAGAGCGTTGGACTTCTAATGCGCGGGTCCTGAGTTCGTATCCCGGCTGGGGCGAAATATTTGTGCTGGCTTTTTCATCGTTGCCCCGTCTTTGATATTACCCGTATGTGGTGGAAAAGGACGTTAAACACCCAAACACCCACCCACCCTGTTAATCAAGGATCAAGACTGTTCAGGGCCGGATCCAGGGGAGGTGATTTGGTACCACAGCCCCCCCCCCCCAATCTCCCCCACCCTTGGCAGTAGCATCAAACTGTAAATAATTGTTTAAAATTGAGTTGTAACGCTTGTGTTTTAGTGCCGTATATAACAACAGTTAGAAACTCAAAAACGTCGGTTGTTGTGTTTGGCCTTTTACAAGACCCGGGCAACAGGCAAAAAAAGCAACAACAACAACAACAACAACAAACCCAGCACCCCTCCCTGAAACCTGACTGATCCGGCCCTGCTGTTACACTCCATGGAGGGAGGTGAATGTACTTCGGCTTCGGCAGGAGTGTCAGTTCATTTTAAAGTCTTAATACGTACGACCAGCAGTAAACTGCGTGTGGAGAACTGTTCATCAAATGTACTTTGCTTCAGTATTAGTCACCTGGTTTACAGACCGGTAACATCTTCCGGGCCATGTAGTAACAGCTACGCTAAATACTAGTAGAAAATCTTTGCCCCTTGTATGCAGATTTTAAAAAATAAAGGCAGTTAGGTGCTTTTCGTTGGCTTTGTAAACAAGTTTCATGTCAGGTAATAGTAAAATTAGGGAAAAATGAGCCTGGCTTGTGGACTATTTGTATTCATTCGCAAAGGAGCCAGCAGACGACCGTCGAATGAGATGGCATGTGGTTGCTGTCAACATTGCCAAAAAAACAGAATACTGGATTTTGTTGAAATTTTCTCTACACATGAATCTATGAATGCCTGATTTTTGTGATTTTTTTAGGTGAATTTTAAAGCATTTCTAGGGTGTCATCTGCAACTTTATGTGTAAGAGGACTATATTGCGCTTTCCTCCAAATTTGCATCTCTGGTACGTAGCCTGTATTTGGCCACAATATAGAATCTGAGACCATTGTGGTGACTCTGGCCAGCGTGTAAGTTGTTCTAGAAGTGTACCGCGTACTGAGCAGACGACGTCATTTAGTTGCGGACAGAGGACCAAGCTACACGGCGCTGATTGGTTGCTATTTTTATCAGCCTTCTCGCCTCCCAGCTTCAGCCGCGAATTAGTCTTTGTGGCTTGCGCGGCTTTAAGCCCTAAAAACTCACTCACTCACTCACTCGCCTCCCAGTCTCTTCAATGATGGACCGTAGGCTCAAAGAAAGTCGTATTTCTCTAATATTAGAAGCCACAAAGTAGCAAAAACGGTGGCAATGGCTAAATCAAACATCCCTCTATCTGGTAAACATCCTTACAGCTTCGAAAGCGGCAGTTTTCTGTCTCAGTGGCGTTACGAACATAGAGGTTTTAAGTATTCCCTTTAGTGGTGCGATTAATCAGCACAAACATTTGTGATAGGATCACGAAAAAAAGGGACAGAGTCACGCAGCCACTTTTGAGAAAATCACACAAAAACTGAAGTGGCGTCAGTTTTAGTCAGGCTGGGTTTTTTTCAGCCATTTGGCAATTTTCAGCCGGCCAAATGTTCGATCCTTTCAGCCAAAAAAATCTAAGTTTCAGCCAAGGAAAAGGAAGGAGGAAAAAGGTTGCACACAGAGTAATGTGTCATGATACATGTAATGCCATATGGGACAGTCTAACTTCATTGCTGAAGACTTGCATGTCAGTACCAAGGCAGTATTTACTTTTGGGTGCCAGGAGAGGCCACTAAATGCCTTTTAAAAAAGCTAAAATTTGTTTTCTAATGTAGGGCATTCCCCCCGTGGTCCCCCAGCAGGGCACTCACTGCCTTTGCACCCCAGTCTACGTTTCAGCCTATTTTTCCCTCGGCAATTCCCCATCCTGTTCAGTGAATGTGATAATTTGCATCGCGTTAAACAACTAACGCAACTTTTGTGCAAGTTTCAAGGCTGAATGCAGCTTATAAATTGTTCAAAACAAGCATATAATGCAAATACGCTGCACTGGTATGATAACTACGTCACGCTTTCTCAGCCGTTTTCTCAAAATGGCCAGTTTTCAACCGCACGTTTTCAGCGAACATGCTACAGAATTTAAGTTTTCCGGACTTTTCAGTGATACTTATTACTCCATAAGCCAACAATCACGCTTTGCCCCCTTTTCTTGGCAGTCCTTCAAATTTACCGATATCATCCACCGTCTTGTTGGAGTCAACTGTGGTGCATGCTCCGCCGCACCTGAAACACACACACACACACACACACACACACACACACACAAAGTGAACTTCTGCAAATCCACTGCAACTGAAGGTGTTTCAAAATGCTTTAAAGTAAACAAGTACCCTTATGACGCCATTGGATATAGAACTTACTCTTATTTGTGTTGTTTCAGTGTCATGTTGTTGATGCTGTGGTTGTTGTTGATGTTGTTGTTGTGTTGTTGTTGTTGTTGTTGTTCTCAAAAGTTATTTCTGGGAGAAATGGTATGTTTTGTATTTGCTGAGCAGTCATGAAGACCGAACTTAAGTAAGGTTCCCCACCTGTCTCCTTGCCCCATGCAAGACTTTGCTGCAGTCGTTTTCAGCATGACCACAAGGAGTACATACATTACTTGTAGAAGCGACAACATGACTGTGAACAGAAAAAAAAGAAAAGAAAAGAAGACAAGAAAAACCTTAAATCCGTATGACAATATTCAGTTCAGACTGTCTATCAAATCTCTCTGCCTGTCTTCGGATAATAGACCTGTCACTTTGCTAAATATATAGCAGGTAGTCAAACACTAAGGCAAAATGAATGATGAAAGTCGATGTCATTTTTTGAAATTAAATCAATGAATCAATGAGCAAACAAAACGCTATATTACAACGTTGAAGGTAGTTAACGTTCAAGAGTTAATTTTCGCTCTAAATAACACGACAAGCTGCCCAACAGCAACACAAGGCACAACAAAGTAAGTAGAAAATTATTAATAAGATCAAAAGAAGAAGAAGAGAGAGAGAGAGAAATGAAATGAAATGAAATGAACTTTATTTTCCAACGGTAAAAAGTTGTTGATCAAAAGACCAGTTTTCAAACTTGCCGTTGCTAAATCTACAAAAAAGGCTAAGTCTACATCAAAGGAGTTGTAAGACCACACACACACACACACACACACACACACACACACACACACACACAATGAATTCATCAATACATGTCAAACATTCGAAATAAGCCATCAAAAGCAAAAACATTTGAAAAAAAAAAAATGCTAGCAGGCACATGAATGCTTTCCATAGGATAATATATGATGATTATGGATGATTTAGTTTTGACATATGTTTGAAGAGACTGTTCTTGAATGCGGAGAGTGATTTTGCATTTCGGATATTTTCTGGAAGCGAGTTCCAAAGAAAACTGCCTGAATATGAGAGGCTTGATTTGTACATATCTATCCGAGGAAATGGAACCTTAAAATGTTGCCCGGATCTTGACTGTTGACACAATGTTTTTGAAAATAATTTGACAAGATAAGCCGGGCTGGATTGTTTGTACAGTTTGTACATAAATATGCATTTGTTATAGTCAAGCTGAAGTTTCAGGGGAAGCATTTCTAGTGTGCTAAGCTTCTGATCCGTGGAAAGATTTGGATCAGGCAACAGCAACTTCGCTGCTCTCCTATGCAGAGAATTCAATCTTTTCGTGTGAACATCGCTTGAACCATCCCACACTGTTGATACATAGTCGATGTGAGATTTTATATGGGCATTATAAAACATTGTCCGTGCATCGATGTCCGTGATAAACCTCAGCTTTGATAACATAAACAAATTTTTAGAAACCCGCTTGCACACATTGTTGATGTGGGACTGCCATCTAAGCTGATTGTCAACAGTGAGTCCTAGTAGGCGCTGTTCAGTCACCTGCTCTATGGTGGTGTCGTTCAGGGACAGGTCGAGAGACAGGGGGGAGAGCTGATGCTTCTGGCGAGTCGCTATGATCATACATTTGGTTTTTGATGGGTTTAAAATCATGGAGTTGGAGGAGCACCAACCTGAGACCTCATGTAAACTTTGCTGAAGGCGTGAGTTAACAGCTGTTAAATTTTTACCAGGTGTATGGACAGTTGCGTCATCCGCAAACAAATCGCACGCAACCTGTTTGTCAGTAAGTTGTAGAGGCAGGTCATTAATAAACAAACAAAAGAGTAATGGCCCGAGGACAGAGCCCTGAGGAACGCCATGTTTCACAATACCTTCAGATGAGTGATGTCCGTTTAATAGAACCTTTTGTTGTCTGTCTGACAGGTAGGATTTAAAAAATGATAGTGCATCGGAATCAGATAGGTAGATTCTGAGTTTTTCTAGGAGAATGTCGTGATTTACTAAATCGAAGGCTTTTTGAAAGTCTAAAAATATGGCACCAGTCATTTCAGAGTTATTCATGGCCGTTAGCCAGGTATCTACTAAACGTGTCAGGGCTGTATGGCAGGAGTGTTTCGGGCGGAAACCAGACTGGAGTGGATAGAGAAGAGAACAGTTTTCTAGGTACTGGAGAAGGTGTTTGTGAACATGCCGCTCAAGAGGCTTTGACAAGGCGGAAAGAAGTGAAATTGGTCTATAGTTATTAACATCATTCAGATCCCTCGTTTTATGTAACGGTATAACTTTTGCAGCTTTCCACGAAGCTGGAAAGGTTTTGTGTTGAATGCATAAGTTATAGATGTAAGTTAGGGGCTCAACGATGTATGGAAGGGATAATTTAAGAAATTTTGGTGTTATTTCATCAGGTCCTGAGGATTTTTTGTTTGCCATGGCGCTGATGAGCGCACCAACCTCGTGTAGTGCTAAGGGAGGAATGAAAAATGGGGATGAACCGGCCGTACGTTCCCTACAATAGGTCAGTAAGGTTTCAGGGCAGGTGTAAGTACAAGAAGTGTTATGAGGGGAAAAATGGGGATGAACCGGCCGTACGTTCCCTACAATAGGTCAGTAAGGTTTCAGGGCAGGTGTAAGTACAAGAAGTGTTATGAGGGGAAAAATGGGGATGAACCGGCCGTACGTTCCCTACAATAGGTCAATAAGGTTTCAGGGCAGGTGTAAGTACAAGAAGTGTTATCAGAGGGTGCTAACGAGTCGGCTACAGATAAAAAGTGGTTGTTAAATGTATTTGCAGTGAGGTTGTTTGGAATAGATGAAGATTTGTTATTGTTACCCCTAGTGATGAGATTAAGAGCTCGCCAAAGAGAAGAAGTGTCTCTATTATCCTTAATCATGCAATCACATAGAGACTTCTTTGCCCGAAGCACCATAGTTTTGACCCGATTACGTTGTTTTTTGTATTCGGGGAAACGTTTCTCCTGTCTCAGCCTGTCCCTCAGAGACATCGCCTGGATAAGTTCTTGGGTGATCCAAGGGGGCATAACATGGTTTTTCACTCTCTTTCGTCTTAACGGAGCATGCTTATCAAGAACTTTATTAAATAAAGTGTACCACAGTGACAATGCTGTATCAGGATCGTTTTCATTGTACACACTGTAAAAGGGTGTTTGATGTAGGTCGGCCAGGAAGGCAGCTTGATTAAAACGTTTGAAACATCTGTATGTGATTGTTGTGTGACCATGTTTAGTCTTGGCAGGAAGCTTCGTTGACCATGAACAGACAGTAGGAAAATGGTCACTAATACCGAGATCAGTGACACTTACGTCCGATACAGTTTCTGGACGGTTTGTATAAATGTGGTCTATAAGAGTCGCTGAGGTCGGGGTGATTCTAGTCGGGGATGATACCAGTTGTTTCAGGCCAGGTAAGTTAGTTGTACACTCCCAGGATACATGGGGTTTAAATAAATCAATATTGAAGTCCCCTAATAATAACAGAGAGAGAGAGAGAGAGAGAGAGAGCAAAAAGAGAAAAAATCCCACAGAGCATATCAAGGGTATGACAAGCCAAAGGTAATGAGAGAGAGAGAGAGAGAGTAGGGGGCGCGGGGCGAGGACACACCCGTTCTGGCGACTAAAATCCTTCACCTACCCGCTATTTCAAGTTGAATAACTTATGTGCTATATAGTGCGTTTCTGTATCAGTGCACGTCAATAGCTATAGACTCCCGCAGCGAAGTCTGGTCAATAACACATCAGGAGGATCATATTCCCATTTGCAGGGCTCCTTGTACCTGCTCGACAACAGACCAGGAACACGAATTCATAAACGTGACGCTGTAGCTTTATTTGTGTCGCGAGATCTCTCCTTCATTCATTTTGTCTATGTTTGAGACGACACACCAGGCTACACATTAACCTCATACAGGCGTCTTTAAACATACACATAAACAGGGTACTACACCAGCATTGAATGAGAGAACTCACCTTCGTTACCTGTGTTTCTCCCATGTTTGAGACGACACATTTTGCTACGCTTTAACCTCATACAAGCGTCCTTAGACGTACACATAAACAGGATACTACACCAGCATTGAATGAGAGAACTCACCTTCGTCCCCTGTGTTTCTCCCATGTTTGAGATGACACACTTGGCTACACATGAACCTCATACAGGCTTCTTTAGACATACACATAAACGGAGTACTGTACCAGCATTAAATGAGACAACTCACCTTCATTCCCTGTGTGTCTGCCGTGTTTGAGATGATACACTTGGCCCTCAGTTAAATCTCATACAGGCGTCTTTAGATATACACATAATACCTGAGAACTCACTTTCATTCCTTTAACCTCATACAGACATGAGACAGACATGTATGTACACATACACGAGACGCTGTGACATTATTGTGATCTTAAGCCAACTTAGAACTCACCTTCGTTCACTGTGTTTTTGCCCTGTTCAGACCTACACTTCCAAACGTTCTACTGTCTATGCAGCTGTATAGACATACCAGAATGACTAATCCGTCTTATGGGTGAATCCACGCCTGCATAGACTCGCACAGAATGACTATATTCCGGCTGAAGGGCGACTGCCAGGCTTGATAGGAAAGTTTGCTTTTCGGCTCTATTGTAAGTGACGGTAGCTATATACCCACTGCTTTAAATGAAATACGCGTACACACGCTGACCTTAGGAAGGTGCACACCGAACCCAAGCTGTCATGCTTGACTTCATTCTCGCCCAGTTTATCATGTCGGTTGTAGGGAACTTGTTGTTGACTGAGAAACTCGATGCGTGTTTTTCATTGTAAGGACGACGAAATATTATGAAAGCGGACTGAATCACTGACGGAACAGTTACTGGTCAGTCGAAGAGTATATGAATCAACTATTCGCCGGAACTGTTGGTGAGGGGGAGGTGTGTGTGTGGGGGGGGGGGAGGGGGGAATCATCTCTCTGTCTGTCTGTCTGTCTGTCTGTCTCTCTCTCTCTCTCTCTGGGGAGCCGGGGTGGCCGAATGGTAGAGCGTTGGACTCTCAATGCTCGGGTCCTGAGTTCGAATCCCGCCGGCTAGGGCCAAATGTTTGTACTGGCCTTTTTTTGTCGTTGCCCTGTCTTTGATATCACCCTTAAAGGACGTTAAACTCCCAAACACCCACCCTCTCTCTCTCTCTGTGTATCTGTGGCCACTTACCTAAAGAATAATCCTTCATTCACTGCGTCAGTAAATATAAGTACGCGAGTGTCGGTATTCGCGCGCGCGCGCGCGCGTGTGTGTGTGTGTGTGTGTGTGTGTGTGTGTGTGTGTGTGTGTGTGCGCGCGCGCGTGTGTTATAACCTGTTATAATACGCCCACTCTAGTCATGACAGCACCGCCGGTGAATCGAGAACGAGAATTAATTTGAATAAAGATTGACTGACCTGGGTATAGCCGACACACGTAGCCAAACTTTCCCGCGAGTACCGAGGTTTAGGAAGGGCAGTAACAGTCCTGCAGTCCTGTCTGTGTGTACGAGGTATAGTGACCACGGACACACACGTCATTCTGCGTCGACTGTCCACTTTCAAAAGTGCGGCTTTGGTATCCGGATACATTGATAACCTACACGCTGGATTGTCATTGTAGCTGAGAGCTTGAAAGGCGACATGATCCGGTAAACATAGCGCTACACGCGACAGTGAATTTACTTCCTTGTCGCTAATACTTAACAGAGCACCGCATGTTAGCTACACAAGAATGTGGTAGGCTCTCGAAGACGGATTCCTAATGAAAGGTTTCGCTTTCTCCTTTCTTGCTGTTTGTGGGACGGGTTTATGTCAATATTTACACAGTTGGTAAACTGGGAGAACAGCTTGAATATGGGTGACACACAGGCTTATTAGGACTGTGCGACTAAAATCTCTCTCTCTCTCTCTCTCTCACACACACACACACACACACACACACACACACACACACACACACACACACAGGGGAGGGTTTCGGAGTTTAACTCTTTGACGACGAAGCACAATTTCTAACACGCGATTTCCTATAGGAAATCGCGTGTTAGAAATTGTGCTTCGTCGTCAAAGAGTTAACGTCCTTTTCCACCACGTAAAGATAATACATGTAGCAATGACCTCTCTCTCTCTCTCTCTCTCTCTCTCTCTCTCTCACACACACACACACACACACACACACACACACACACACACACACAGAGCGTATTCTCCAAATCTCCACTCTCCTCAGTGTTTCCATTTCACACACGAAAAAAAAAAAAAAAAAAAACAACAGTCTGCAGTGTTTCATGATATGTTTGGCGAGCTTGACAAGTTTATTTGCATTAAACACAGATTATACACAATCAGCAGCCCGCTCACAAATGATTCAGTCATTACTCGCTGACGACAAAAGAAGAGGCGGGAACATGCGACAAGATGTGAAAAATTCACATGCATACTTTGAACAAGTGGTCTGTCCTCTAAGAAGTGTAGATGTGACGTCGTGGTTTTCACCTTTGTCAAAGTATTCTGAATACATGTAGAATTGTCGTACAGATTTCACAAACTAAAAATGAAACAGAACTAAAGCAGAGAGAAAACAGACAGGAATCAAAATGAAAAAAGAGAGAAAGAACAAGCAGACAGACAGACAGACAGACAGACAGACACAGACACAGACACAGACACACACACACACACACACACACACACATTCTCTCTCTCGCTCTCTTTCACACACACACACACACACACACACACACACACACACACACAGAGGAAAGAAAGGAAAGACAACCCTTCTTCTCCTGCAGTCATACAGACGAAGTACCTAGCCGTAAGCTTTACAATAATTATTACATCAAGTTAAAGATGTCTGACTACACTCTATTCCTCCCCTGACCGCGTCTCACCAACACCGTTCTTTCCCTTCTTTTGGACTTGACTGTACAGCTGATTCAATTCACCTTCCACAGGAAGCCGCTGCTCAGCAGCAGCACACTTTCCCCTCTCACTCTCGACTTGACGGTACAGCTGATTGACTTCACACTCAACTGTAAGCCGCGGCCCAGAAGCAGCACGCTTTCCCTTCTTCCAGACTCGACTGTACAATACACTATCGTCAAAATCAACGGACAGAATGTTAGCGTGGTTTTGATTCACGTGATCTGTGTCGTTTGGGTGACCGTGTTTTTGGCCAGCGCCCTCAAAACTTGGCATGTTGTACCCTTCAGAATCTTCCAGCGTCCGAGTCGTTTTGTCAGATGTGCCGTCATCAGCTGTGACGAAAGCGGTGGCTGACTGAGGAGCGAGCGTCGTGTGTGCAAAACCGCTGTGGGTGGTTTGAGCTGATGGATAATAGTTAGGGCTCAACATGACTACACAGGCTGTGCTCCTTTGTTTGTTCGTCGGGGAAACTTCTCGCTTCTTGGTCTGTAAAAAAAAAAAAAAAAAAAAAAATCATGGCGCATGTTTTATGAGTTATGCCTGCTTTGTAATTTGTCTTCGTCTTCTTTCTCACACACAGCGCTACACGCGATAGTCACAGTGAATTTACTTCCTTGTCGCTAATACTTCTAGTTCCGAATAGAGCACCGCATGTTAGCTACGCAAGAATGTAGGAGGCTCTCGAAGACGGATTCGTAATGAAAGGTTTCGCTTTCTGCTTTCTTGCTGTTTGTGGGACGGGTTTATGTCAATATTTACACAGTTGGTAGACTGGGAGAACAGCTTGAAAACGGGTGACAGACTTATTAGTACGGTGTGACTAAATATAAATCTCTCTCTCTCTCTCTCACACACACACACACACACACACACACACACACACACACACACACACACACACACACACACACACACGCGCGCGCGCGCGCGCGCGCGTATTCTCCAAGGAAAAAAATGTGTTCAGTGTTTCCACTTCACAAAAATAAAAACAACAGTGTTCGGTGTTTCATACTAATCAAGTAGTTTACCTGTCTCTTCGTCTGTCTTCTGACCCTCCAGATCTTGTGTCTGAAAAGGAAACACATACATACAGAAAGAAAAAGGTATGAAGAAAAGATATGAGCGCGTTTGCACTCGCCCAAGTCATATTCTTGCACTAACATTGCTAATGTATGGAATTGACATGCAGCCCAGACGCCTGTAGCCACGCCCACTGACTAAAACAAATCATCCATGGCAACCGCACGCAGCATACGCTTTTATAAACCTTCTGATCTCTTTGTAAGACACATACTCCGACAAGGTAACCCACAGGCGTGGGTTTGTTTGTCCGAATGCGCGTGTCTCGTTCGCGCACTTTGATTGGCTAGCATGACCTGTCCATCAGCAACTGCTGGCTACATGTCAGTGATATTGGCACTCTAATGCTACAAGATGGCTAACATCTGGACATTCTGACTTTTAAAAACGCGAATACGATCACCTCTCTCTCTCTCTCTCTCTCTCTCTCTCTCTCTCTCTCTCTCTCTCTCTCTCTCTCACACACACACACACACACACATTCATTTCCTTAGATAGTTTATACTTCTTCTTCTTGTTTTTTGCATGTTTTGTGTTTGTTTGTTTTTGTTTTGATGTTGCTGCCGTAATTTTTCAGTACCCTTTAATGTAGAATAGCAGGACAGCATGTAAGATAGGCAGAAATGCCTAAATGCTCTATCCTGAATGAAAACGTTTCATCATCATCATCATCATCATCATCATCATCTCTCTCTCTCTCTCTCCCCCCCCCCCCCCCCCCCGGGGTGATCGAATGGTAGAGCGTTGGATTTCTAATGCTCGGGTCGTGAGTTCGATCCCGGCTGGGGCCAAATATTTGTGCTGGTTTTTTCATCGTTGCCCCGTCTTTGATATCACCCTATGTGGTGGAAAAGGACGTTAAAACCCCAAACACCCACCCACCTCTCCCCCTCCTCCCCTCAAAATCGCCCATCATTTACCTTAATCGTCTCTTCCAGATCACGGCTCCGACAACAGCTGTGATAATGATGATAGACACAAGGACTGCAACCACAACTGCTGTGACTGCTACAGGGAAACTCACACCATCCTCTTCAGCTGTGTCTCTTGTGTCTTTGTCTCCTGGACAACCTCTAGCGGATCCACTGTCTGAAGAAGTCATAGAAGCATCGCTGACGGACTCCAGGTTGTTAGCAGTCACATATGAACTGGCATTGTTAACGGACTCCAGGTTGGTAGAAGTAGTCACAGATGAACTACCATTGCTGGCGGACTGCAGGCTGTTAGTAGTCACAGGTGAACTGGCATTGCTAATAGACTCCAGGCTGCTAGGAGTAGTCACAGTTGAACTTGCACTGCTAAAGGACTCCAGTTTGTTGGTAGTCACAGGTGAAGTGGTATTGGTAACGTATTCCGGGCTGTTAGTAGTCACAGGTGAACTGACATTTCTACCGGACTCAAGGCTGTTAGGAGTAGTCACTGGTGAACCGGCATTGCTAACGGACTCCATGCTGTTAGCAGACACAGTTGAACTAGCGTTGCTAACGGATTCCAGGTTGTTAGGAGTAGTCGCAGATGAACTGACTTTGCTAACGGACTCCAGGCTGTTAGTCGAAACCGTTGAACTGGCGTTGCTAACGGACTCCAGGCTGATAGTAGACACAGTTGAACTGGCGTTGCTAACGGACTCCAGGCTGTTAGTAGACACAGCTGAACTGGCATTGCTAACGGCTTCCAGGTAGTTAGGAGTAGTCGCAGATGAACTGACGTTGCTAACGGAATCCAGGCTTTTAGATGTAGTCACAGGTAACCTGGCATTGCTAACAGACTCCGGGCTGTTAATTGTACTGGAAGAGGATGAGGTGGTTGCTGCTGGGATTGAAGGCTTCATAGGCAGGCAAGAACCTGATGCCCACAGACTGGTTAGCGGATCGACAAAAGCGGTAGTAGGAAGGTACTGACAATCGACAGCACTCCTAGTGAACTTTATGTCGTCCACAGCAACAACAAGGTCATCTGATGTAGCGGAGCTTCTGAGATTCACCTGAAACCAAAACCAGTTCGTGTAACTTGTTAAACGAAACATTCGGAGGCCATGCATACAAAGTATTCCGGGAGCCGGGATAGCCGAATGGTAGAGCGTTGGACTTTCAATGCTCGGGTCGTGAGTTCGAATCCCGGCTGGGGCCAAATATTTGTGCTGGCCTTTTTTCTCGTTGCCCCGTCTTTGATATCACCCATGCATGGTGGAAAAGGACGTTAAACTCCTAAACACCCACCCAACCAACACTCATACAAAGTATCTCACGGAACAAACGACTATTTATGTCTGTAAAACAAAACATTCCGAGGTTCTTATACAGTGCAGGACACAGCTGCTCGTGTATACAAATGGAAACGTGCTGAGGTGCTTCAATGCAATTTGCAGAACAAATGGAAGAAATATTGCAATGTCTGAAACTGTCTCCTACAGAATAAACGACAGAGACCCTGTACGATACAGAATAAATACGTCCAGTTTCTGAATTTACATGGCTGATCGCTCAACACCACCATTAGTCATGGTGACCCTCTCAGCGTGTCTTCCCCGAACACGCATGGGTCACCGAACTACACCACTATCAAACTAAAACAACACACGCAGGTGGGCGGGTGGGTGTTTGGGAGTTTAACGCCCTTTTCCACCACGTATGGGTGATATCAAAGACGGGGCAACGAGAAAAAGGCCAGCACAAATATGTGGCCCCAGCCGGGATTCGAACTCACGACCCGAGCACTGGGAGTCCAACGCTCTACCATTCGGCCATCCAGGATCCCCACAACAACACACGCGCATTCACATTCACATTCACATACACCTACACATACACATAGAAAACAACAAACTAAGAAACAAATAAACAACGAAACAAACAAAGAAACAAGCAAACAGGCGTCCTAAGATTATGATGTGTAATTATATACATTACCTTGAAAGCCACACACGAAATAACCGGAACAGACGCATCCCTCCACACTGTTGAATTGATATCAGCATCATCTGACGTGATTCTCCACAGCGTGATGTCCTGGTAGGCGTCTTGCTGAATGGAAACAGCGAGTGTAGCGTTCACACCGACAAGCATGTAAGAAAACTGCAGACAGTCGGTAGTGCCAGGTTGTGTTGCTCTGGTCAACTCTGAAGTCAAGGAAGAGGCGGAGGTTGTGTTTGCTACGTGAAGAAAACTCCCTGAAATAAGAGAGAGAGAGAGGAGGATAAGGTTCTGGAGATCGGGGCATTGTCTGATGAAGCTCATA
>JACVVK020000400.1:280000-417500 GCA_018292915.2 Batillaria attramentaria | reverse complement strand
TCAGCACAGTCAGACGTGGCCTGTGACACTTCAGCCCATCCTGTAGTTAAAAAGGAAATTCAGCATACTGCTGTTGTGCTTTTCTTTTTAAGTATGAGTAGGCTGGAGGGGAGTGTTAAGAAGAAGAAAATGCACGTTAGTGATAAAACAAACAAGTAATCATTTGCGTCTAAATAAAAAGTATAATAAGTAAATAGATTCAACTAAAGATATAAAAGTCAAGAAAATGTCATTTTTTTTATGGCAGGTGATGAAATTACACTGTAAAATTTTGTACTGACAAGTTGAAGGGGAGCCGAGGTGACCGAATGGTAGAGCGTTGGACTTCTAATGCCCGGTTCGTGAGTTCGAATCCCGGCTGGGGCCAAATATTTGTGCTGGCTTTTTCATCGTTGCCCCGTCTTTGATATCACCCGTATGTGGTGGAAAAGGACGTTAAACCCCCAAACACCCACCCACCCACCCTGACAAATTGAAGCAACAAATGAGGTATATTTTTTTTTATACGATCGCACGTAAGGAAAGACTGAGACATTTATGGAAAACAGACCTGACTTGGGAGTCCAGGGTGACATGGCTCCATCCAGACACCCCTGTCTGTAGTCACACAGCGTACTGTTGAAGATACAGCTGCCATTGCTAGCTGGTAAAACTGAACATCAAGACAAACAAATAAGTAAATAATAATAATAATGAGTATTGTATAGGCGCTTTACCCAATTTCGTGAATCGGCTCAAAGCGCCGCGAACTGAACCCAACACTCACGCTCACGTGAACCACACGCATTCTCTCACACACTGGACTGGACATAAACGATTGCGTTGGTACCAGGTGGCAGGCGACGGTGACGACAACGATGATGATGATGATAATGATGATAATGATGACGACAACGGCGATGACGCTGGTGATAAAGAGGAGCAGGAGGAGGACAACGAACATCACCAAGAACAAGAACCTTTATATTACAACGGTAGAAGATACAGGCATATTCATACCAATTTGATAAACTTGCCATTGCTATACTACATGGACTAAATCTACTGTCAACAGAAGAAAAATGAGATAATACGCATAAGATCGAATAAGAATGAGCAAGTTATATGCTACGACACAAACTTATTTACCAGTGACGTCAGCTTCATACGGGTCTTCAGAATGACAGGCTCCTGGTCTGAAACACACACACACACACACACACACACACACACACACACACACACACACACACACACACACACACACACACACACACACACACACACACACACACGTGAAGCGCTCGTCTCTAGCAACTGAGCGCGATTTAAGTATAACGCAATTTTTTTTAAAAAGACGTAAGAAAACACAAATCAACGGAAGTGCTCGAATAGTATTCTTAAGCAACGTACATAAATAATTGCATTGGAAAACACAATTCATGGGAAGTTCTCGGATAGTATTGTTAAGCAGCATACAGATTCACTCGATCGTGCTGATGATATTAACTGAAAGCATGAAATTATTTACCACATTGTTATTGTAATTGTCTGCCTATCTTTACAGAGATAGCAAGATTTTTTTCCCAAGGAAATTCTTGAACTTGCATCACTGGTACTCTTCATTCCGATTCTCGACCCATAGCGTGTAACGGGTTGATCTGATAATCTGACAGTTACTCACCTTGAAGGATACTGGCTGCATTCCTCGGTCACAGAAAACGTCAGAATGACCAGAAAACTGGCACTTAGCCACAACATGAACATTTTCATGGCTCTGAAATTTGTATCGTGCAATGTAATTTTATAAGAACTCACAGTCACTTTACTTGTAATGATGTGTATAAATCAAGATGAAAACAGGATACGAAGGATGGGTGGCGTTGCATCGCGGCGACGCGCTTTCCCCCGGGGAGGCAGCCCGAATTTCCCGAAAGGGGATGCCAATGCCCCAAGAGGATCAGGAAAAATAAAATATTTGACTTGATTTTGACGATAACATATTAACAAAAAATGCTGCTAAATATGTCCAAAACATTTCCTGTAAGCTTGTAAAGTTGAAACGTTTTTTTACGAGACAAAAAACTACTTGTGCGTTCAAACGGTATTTAGACGCGCTTGTGATTGTACCATTCATCATACCATGTACCGCTGTGTAGACTAATATTCCACAAAAAATACCTCTGCAAAATGGAAGTTACGCGTGAAAAAGATGTGTTGTTAACAACAATACATGTTAGACATAAGCAAACACAGTCACTTTTCGTGACTGAAAATAGTATCCGATCCTCGGCTCAACAGAAGAATCACACGCCGTTCTGTATTTACCTTTGCTGAATTTATCCACCAGTTCCGAGTTTCAACTGCAGGCAGAACTTTTAAGTTGACAGTTTTTAGACCCTTTCTCACATGCTTATGCATGCACGGCCAATCTGGCTAATTGTTTCTTAGACCTGAATCCAAAACGACTTATTAACAAGGACGTAAAACGAATATCAGTCAAATGCTCGTGTTACATACACTTATCGTAAGTTAAGTGCTGTGTGTTTTAATGTGAATTAAGCTTGTCGTGTACAAACTCACAGCACACCCGCTGAGAATATCCGATAGCGCACGAGGAATTTTGTTTGTAGCTGCAATGTGTGTTTGATATTAATATGCCATTTGTGAAGTCGTTCTAATGTTTGAAATCCCCCCCCCCCTCTCTCTCTCTCTCTCTCTCTCTCTCTCACACACACACACACACACACACACACACACACACACACACACACACACACACACACACACTCACAGAGAGAGAGAGAGAGAGAGGGGTGGGGTGGGTGTTTGGGAGTTTAACGTCCTTTTCCACCACGTAAGGGTGATATCAAAGACGGGGCAACGAGGAAAAAGGGCCAGGACAAATATTTGGCCCCAGCCGGCGGGATTCGAACTCACGACCCGAGCATTGAGAGTCCAACGCTCTACCATTCGGCCACCCCGGCTCCCGAGAGAGAGAGAGAGAGAGAGAGGTCTGTTTCACAAAGCATTTCTTACTCGACGTTTTCTTCAAAACGATAAAACTTTACTTTATTGTTAGTCTGTTTCAATAAATACATTACAACGAAAACAGCAAACAAACACAAGATGGCCACTGACCAGCCCAATATGTTGTTTCCATTTAATCACCTGCTGTCGTCACGGTCGTTCTTTTGTAATGCCATGTATTCGGGAGGACACACACACACACACACACACACACACACACACACACACACACACACACACACACACACACACACACACACACACACTACACTCTCTCTCTCTCTCTCTCTGAATGGAAACAACTGACCGGGCTTGTCAGACCAATCTTGGTTTTGGAAGAGAGACGTCAAGTTGTTTTCTTTGAAATCTATGACGTTTTCTCCATTGGGATGACGCATAATACATTTGACGTAATAACTTTGACTCGGATACAATTCTTGCAATGAAAGCAGCCCCATGAAAATTGAAGTGTTGCTGCTGCGCAGCGTAAAGATCGAATTTATACCGGCTCAATGTGTTTAACAGACAAGTCTGCGCGGCGAACGTTTTTTTTCACTATGTGTTATGTCTGCTGCGCGCGCGCGCACACAGACACACACAGACATACGCGCGCGCGCACGCACGCACGCACGCACGCACGCAGACTTGCGCGAGCCGCGTTTGTGCATGTGCTCCATTGAGACCTATGTGGTGTTCTCTCACTCTACTATGCTACTGAGTGAGAGTCAGTGGGAAAAACAAAGCTCACTACATCAATGAAACTCCCGCTTTCCCCGTCTACAAATAGAGAACTTCCGAAAAGTGACGACACACCCCCACGTCAATCAAACATGACGTCGGCAAACTGACGCTGATACAGTTTTGCGTCAGTGCGTGTGTGCCTTTTCTGCGATGTTTGTGAGGCGTGTGGCTTGTGTAAAGGAAATGTGCTTCGAGTACAAATTTTCGAATCAACTGACGACAACGGCTGCAGTGAATTTTTATAATTTTTTTGTATATTTTTTATGGCACCCCAGGCTCATTATGTTGTTTCCATAGTAATGGAAACAACATAATAGGACGGGCTAAAATTTCCACGTTCATAGGCAAGCATCTGTGGTACAAACGCACGTCACTGCCGATCTCCCGCAGAGACGATTATGCAAGTGTAACTCTGACAATGACGTAAGAAAACTTGCGTCATCGATGCTGACGCGTATGGTGTTCCGAACGCACTTCTCCTCCTCAGTGAGTGCCGTCTGTGCGGATGTGTGTGCGTGTGTGAATTGTGTCCGGGCCCGTTTCTTCGAAGATACTTAACCGAATGGCTTCAAATTTGGGGTATCCAAATATATCAAAATGTTACATTAGACGATTCAAGCGTGTGATGATTGCTTACGTGATTTGGGAGTTATCGCCCTTTTGAGACAAGTTGGTTGTCTTTCGTGTACAGGCGTAATATTTATTTAAATCACTCAATTTTTTGGCAGTAGATAGCTTGAATACGGACTCTGAATTGATTCACTACTAGAAAATGGTCGCTCTTATAGTTTTCATGTAAACCGAGCCTGAGTTGACATTGCATGTGAACCCAGTTCAGATGCCTATTTCTCCGAAAATACTAAACCGATCGATTTCAAATTTGGGGTTTCTAAATGAATCAAGATTGTTGAATAGAAGGCCCGATCCAGGTACGATTGCACACATGATTTGCGAGTTATCGCCCTTTTCAAAAAAAGTGGCTTTCTGGCGTTTAAAGGCGTAATATTTACCTAAACCACTCCATTTTTGGGACATAGATAGCATGAATACGGACTCTCAACTGAGTGAATTTTGGAGGTTGTCGCTTTTATACTTTTGGCGTAAGCCGTACCTGATGAAAGTGCTGGTGAACACACTTTAGATCTCAAAATCGCTCCTACTATACATAGATAATGAGCCTGGGGTGCCATAAAAAATATACAAAAAAAATTAGAAAAATTCACTGCAGCCGTTGTCGTCAGTTGACTCGAAAATTTGTACTCGAAGCACATTTCCTTTACACAAGCCACACGCCTCACAAACATCGCAGAAAAGGCACACGCGCACTGACGCAAAACTGTATCAGCGTCAGTTTGCCGACGTCATGTTTGATTGACGTGGGGGTGTGTCGTCACTTTTCGGAAGTTCTCTATTTGTAGACGGGGAAAGCGGGAGTTTCATTGATGTAGTGAGCTTTGTTTTTCCCACTGACTCTCACTCAATAGCATAGTAGAGTGAGAGAACACCACATAGGTCTCAATGGAGCACATGCACAAACGCGGCTCGCGCAAGTCTGCGTGCGTGCGTGCGCGCGCGCGTATGTCTGTGTGTGTCTGTGTGCGCGCGCGCGCAGCAGACATAACACATAGTGAAAAACCGTTCGCCGCGCAGACTTGTCTGTTAAACACATTGAGCCGGTATAAATTCGATCTTTACACTGCGCAGCAGCAACACTTCAATTTTCATGGGGCTGCTTTCATTGCAAGAATTGTATCCGAGTCAAAGTTATTACGTCAAATGTATTATGCGTCATCCCAATGAGGAAAACGTCATAGATTTCAAAGAAAACAACTTGACGTCTCTCTTCCAAAACCAAGATTGGTCTGACAAGCCCGGTCAGTTGTTTCCATTGAGAGAGAGAGAGAGAGAGAGAGAGTGTGTGTGTGTGTGTGTGTGTGTGTGTGTGTGTGTGTGTGTGTGTGTGTGTGTGTGTCCTCCCGTATACATGGCATTACAAAAGAACGACCGTGACGACAGCAGGTCATTGAATGGAAACAACATATTGGGCTGGTGGCCATCTTGTTTTCTATGTATAGTAGGAGCGATTTTGAGATCTAAAGTGTGTTCACCAGCACTTTCATCAGGTACGGCTTACGCCAAAAGTATAAAAGCGACAACCTTCAAAATTCACGTAGTTGAGAGTCCGTATTCATGCTATCTATGTCCAAAAAAATGGAGTGGTTTAGGTAAATATTACGCCTTTAAACGCCAGAAAGCCACTTTTTTCTGAAAAGGGCGATAACTCGCAAATCATGTGTGCAATCGTACCTGGATCGGGCCTTCTATTCAACAATCTTGATTCATTAAGAAACCCCAAATTTGAAATCGATCGGTTCAGTATTTTCGGAGAAATAGGCATCTGAACTGGGTTCACATGCAATGTCAACTCAGGCTCGGTTTACATGAAAACTATAAGAGCGACCATTTGCTAGTAGTGACTCTGTTCAGAGTCCGTATTCAAGCTATCTACTGCCAAAAAATTGAGTGATTTAAATAAATATTACGCCTGTACACGAAAGACAACCAACTTGTCTCAAAAGGGCGATAACTCCCAAATCACGTAAGCAATCATCACACGCTTGAATCGTCTAATGTAACATTTTGATATATTTGGATACCCCAAATTTGAAGCCATTCGGTTGAGTATTTTCGAAGAAACGGGCCTGGACACAATTCACACACGCACACACGCACACACGCACACACATCCGCACAGACGGCACTCACTGAGGAGGAGAAGTGCGTTCGGAACACCATACGCGTCAGCATCGATGACGCAAGTTTTCTTACGTCATTGTCAGAGTTACACTTGCAAAATCGTCTCTGCGGGAGATCGGCAGTGACGTGCGTTTGTACCACAGATGCTTGCCTATGAACGTGGAAATTTTAGCCCGTCCTATTATGTTGTTTCCATTACTATGGAAACAACATAAAAAACAACAACACCCGGTTCACAGAGGAAGGTGTTAAGTGCACGGATCTGAATTACAGCTGAATTTGCGTGGACAAGTTCCATGGACTGCGGAATAAACAAAAGACAACAACAACAACAACAACACAAGTTGCGCGCCGTTCACAAGCGCAAGGCTATTCATGGCTGGCATGGCTTTCCTCTCCGTAGGCGGCCAGCGCCATTGCCACGCTATTGCATAACATGACCTAATTTCGGACGCTGGACGCTTCCTTCCCTTGTCTGATGGATCCAGCTCATTGCGCCAGTGTCGCTCTTAGAAGACACACTTCAGTTCGCTCGGCAGCAGCGGATTTAATAATAAATAATAATAATAATAATAATGAGTATTGTATAGGCGCTTTACCCAATTTCATGAATCGGCTCAAAGCGCCGCGAACTGAACCCAACACGTACGCTCACGTGAATCACATGCATTCTCTCACACACTGGACATGGACACATTACAATCACGTGGTGCGAAGGGTCAGCTCAGCTATTTAATTTCGGAATTTAGAATTGCATTTATTTTTCAAATTTTGTGGGCTGAACATTTCCAAAGCAGAGGGGGAGGAAGCCGGAGTACCCGGACAGAACCCCCGACGATCGGCCCGAATGAACGGTGCCACGTACGTGAAGGAAAAATTCTTTGCTCCGAGTGGGACTCGAACCCCTGACCTCTCGCATTGGTGACAAGTCTTTTAACCACTAGACCATTGAATGCCAGACACATAAAAACGCCACTAGCACTACCAGCCTCGTTCAGCAAACTATACTACATGCATAAATAAGTATGTGACTGTACATCCGTTACGCTATAGCTAGACGAAATAAGTCCATGGAACAACTGAAAGAGCAAGGAACTACCAAATCTCAAGCATTAACAATCGTATTTGCTGAGTTCTTAATTAACAGTACTGAACAAAAGTTTAAAAGAGCTGTATTAGCGATATTAAAACCTCAAGTATTTACATAAATAATCGCGATCCCTTTCAAAGTGCATACAAATGCGAATATATCCGATTTGTCTTCCAGCTATTCTTTGTACTGACCAATGGCCATCCTGCTGTAATTCGGACGTCGTGTTCCAGCATGCATGCAAGTATATATCAGGATTGTCATTCTCTGCAACGTTTCTTTGTATTGAAGGATGGCAATCCCGCTGCCCATTACTTGTGTCGGACGTCATGTTCCAGTGTGTGTGTATCAGGATTGTCGTCCTCTGCAACGTTCTATCCATTGCCCAATGGCCATCCCGCAGTCCCTCACTTGCGTCGGACGTCATGTTCCAGTTTGTTGTAGGTATCAGCAGCGTCATCCTCCGTATAGTCAACGCCATTCAGATCAGGTTTGTCACCAGGGAAGTCGATCCTGTTGTAGTTATCAGTAACGCCAGGTTTCAAGGCGACCTTCGGCTTCTGAGCGACGACCGGTTTCTTCCCTTGTTTCTGTACCTGGCTGTAGAGGGCGCTGCCATCCGAGTCTCCAGTGGCCCCCTCGACTCCGAAAGGGGTTGTTGTCTTTCCCTTTTTCTGTACCTGGCTGTAGAGGGCGCTGACATCCGAGTCTCCAGTGGCTCCCTCGACTCCAGGGGTTGTTGTCTTTCCCTTTTTCTGTACTTGGCTGTACAGCGCGCTCACGTCCGAACCCACTTGAGGGCGCTGCACAGCAGCCGCTCCCTTTCCCTTCTTCTGGACGTGACTGTACAGCTGGCTCACATCAAACTCAACCGCAGGCCGCTGCTCAGGAGCGGCACCCTGACCTTTCTGGACGCTGCTGTACGTGGCATCCACAGGTTGTGAGTTGATGTGACTGTAGTCATCATTATCCAGTTCTTGCGGCTTCAAGAGTTCCCTGTCAACGCCGTGGACATCCAGAACGTTGTACTCGCCGTCGAGGTTGAAGCGTGTCTTGCCCGGGGCGCCGTCGTCCGCGATATCGTCAGGATCCGTGGAGGCGAGTGTTACGTCCGAGTAACCGCTGTCGATGGCGTGTGTGGATTGTGAAAACTGGGGATTGTACATCACGATGTGTCTGTCGACCTGGGTGAAATCTGAGTCACGAGTTTGGTGAATTTCAGGTCCTGAAAACAAAACGGTTATTAAGACACTATGAGCAGTCTCTCTGTCTCTGTCTCTCTGTCTGTCTGTCTGTCTGTCTGTCTGTCTCTGTCTGTCTGTCTGTCTGTCTGTCTGTCTGTCTGTACTGTAGCAGTTGTAGTAGAATGTAACAAAGACAAGACAGAATTCAAGAAACGACCCTCTTTCATCCTTGGAAAAAAAAGTGTCATTGTCCTTGACCTTCTCCTATGAACCTCTCTCTCTCTCTCTCTCTCCCTCTCTCTCTCTCTCTCTCTCTCACACACACACACACACACACACACACACACACACACACACACACACACACACACACACACACTGAGTATGATGATCTTGATATGCACAGGTGCGCACACGCCAAAGTCTATCATTCCCCATCATATTTTTTTTTGTAAATACTTGTAAAGACCCACCAACACAGTTGGCGTCTTCCAAATCCTTTGCCGCTCTTCTCTCCTTCCTGAAAATCATGAATTAAATCATATCCATGATTATAGGACCAAAGGTTTACTTCCTTTGTTTGATCGATATGAGAAAAACGCACTAGTTGTAAGGAGGTTGTGTATCCATTCCATTCATATGCATGCGTGTGAAGATGTAAAATATATACACCTGATTACATCCAATACATTTCACACTTCTTCTACAGTCTGTACCCGACTTACTTGTGTTTAAGCTGGTAACTGGTTCAGTTACTCAGCGCAATCTTAAAATGAAAAACAAGAAGCGTAGTGTTCCACACTCAGTGAAAACAAAGACATGTTTAGTTCAAAAATAGGTCACGAATAATCCTGTTCAAGAACACACATTATAGACAGACAAAACAACGTTATTGTAAAAATGATCGCACACTCATCAGTTTCAATACCTTGAACGTCTTCTCCAGAAGATTACACCAACAACGACAAGAGCGATGATGATAAGGACGCCTACCATAGCACCGACGATGGCGGCAACATTTGCACCGTCATCTCCACCCATCTCTGGTGTGTCGTCCACTTTATCATCTTTGCCATCATCAGTGGTTTCTACAGTTGAGGACGGCACGTCTGCTGTACGGATGGAAGCAAAACAAATATGAGAAAACTGAAGAGAAAAGGCATTGTATGGCAATGTAGAGAGAACGCTTTTACGGAATGAAATCAAGAGATGCGATATTCTGTCTACTCAGATATTCCACACATAGGCTGGTTTGGCGATAGGAAACAGTTTTTCTGAAGGGGGAGGGGAGGGGGATGGTGGAGGGGGGGGGGGGCGGTGTTCGTCTCTCGCACACAGAAGCAGAGACAGAGTGGGTATATCTATTATCCTGTTTTAACCTACGCTGATGAAGAAATTTTGAGGAACCATCTTGTGTGGAAATTAAACGCTCTCGCTGCATTTGCCAGAATATACTTCTGACGTTTACTACTTGTGTGTACTACACATCAAGAGCAATATCATAATAGTGCAAAGCTAAACTTCTTACTATGGATGCCGCTGGACTCCGAGGTAGGGTTTACCGAATGCGAAAATCCACTGCTTGGAAAATAAGTTGTTGGACCATTTGGTGTTGATGTGACTGACGATAGTGTGGTGGTAGTCTGTGTGGCTGTTGGTGTAGACGACGGCGAAGTAGGTTCGCGCACAACCTCTGCATCTTCTGGAATATATTTACAACCAAGCGTGTCCCTCTTGTACGTGACATTGTCGATCGCAATCACAGCGCTGGTATCGGATGTCGGAGCAGTCCCAAACCTGATCTGGACAAAATATAAGCGGGATGCGTGCGTAAGAAGATGCCTATGAAGTTTAAAAACAAAGACAGGAGTGTAAGTCAAAGAAAGGGGGGAAGTGTGTTCAATATGTATACTTAGTTGTTACACCATAGCTATGACTTGGTTGAATACCGACCAGAATTTGCTCTATGACGCAGATCCGCCCCTGAGCTTTGGCGAATGCGAGACGGTATTCAACCAAGTTATGTGGTGTAATGACGTTATCATCCTTTTTCTCTCATTATTATGGTGCATTTTGAGCGCCTACCCGACTAAACATTGCTCTCCTTGCTATTTCGTGGAGCTGAACCTGAGCAGCGCATAGCAGGAGTGGTCAGTAGATCATTACGCCGGCAACAGAATAAAATGCGCCTTCTTACGTCAGTTCACTCAAACCCTAACAAAAACACGTCCTAAACTTCGACTGAAGACACAAACAAACCTGGTAACGCTTTGAAGCAGACAGAAGTTTGTAAAGTCAGTGCGAACTTGAAACCGAAACATGCTCAGTTCTGTTTACCTTGTGAAAGCATGACAGCGTGCTCTAGTGGCCGGGGTTTTGCTGCAAGTTTTGTATCTTCCCACCTCGGTTCCTCACGGAATATGGAATTTCGTAAGTGTTGCTTCTGATATTTTGAGTACAAGTACAACGATTAAAGTGTCCTTCCACCAAAAGCTACATTTTATAACTGCCTGCATGATTCGAACGATTCAAGGAGCTTCGGTTGAATCAGAGACTGACAAGGAGTACGCTTCCCTTCACAGCTGATAGCACACGACTGCAGTGACTAGACTCGATTCAGTTTATATGTCACAGGTTTCTGGTGGGAAAGCGTTGAAACTGGCTTTGATTTGAGTACGCAGTGCTTTTTAGGTAACGTCACCTGTTCTTTCGAACTTCAACAACGTTATTTACGCCTAGCTTGTCACGGCCAGTCAAGTCAGCGAGTTAGTCTGGTGCGGGATATAACTTCTTGAGAACGGAGTTTGGTTAGTGTTCGTTGAAACTGTCCGTGATCTGAGTAAGCAGTGTTTGGTAGGTATCGGATAAAGTCATTTTTTACTTGAACAACTAGTTGATGAATTGGAAACACATCTTGACACTGTTTTACAACTCATTTATCGAAAGTGTCTTAACCTTTTCCTTTATACGCTGGTATTTTAATCTTAGTGTAAAAAACAAAAATAGTCTGCAAATAGTTGTACGCATCTGCTCCAAAGTGATTGGAGAACAACAAAGAGATCTAACTGTGTTTTGCGAACAACAGGTGCTGAGGAAAGTTAGTTCCATCTTATCTAACTGTCACCACATTTTATTCCCCGAGTTTGAGTCTCTGCCGTCAGGTCGTCGCTATCGCTGCCCAGCATGTAAGACAAATAGACGGAAACTTTCATTTGTTCCTGTTGCCGTCCGTGTACTGAACAATCTGTGATAAATACGGCGTGTGTGTGTGTGTGTGTGTGTGTGTGTGTGTGTGTGTGTGTGTGTGTGTGTGTGTGTGTGTGTGTGTGTGTGTGTGTGTGTTGCTGCTGCTGTTGAATAAGTGTGATAATTACAATGAAGTATTAGTTGTGTGTGTGTGTGTGTGTGTGTGTGTGTGTGTGTGTGTGTGTGTGTGTGTGTGTGTGTGTATGTGTGTGTGTGTGTGTGTGTGTGTGTGTGTGTGTGTGTGTGTGTGTGTGTGTGTGTGTTATGGTTAATCATCTGAACTTATTTTTTTAATGATTTGATTTTAATATGCTCTTATATCTTTTATAATATTTTGTCATAATGAGTTATTGAGCCCGTCCGAAGATGAATTGCCCCTTGTGGGATAAATAAAGTGTTTTGAATTGACTTGACTTGACTTGACTTGACTTGAACACCGATACCGAGCCGTACACATGTTTCGTTTTTTTCCGGCCGTGTTGACACAAAAAGATCGGGGTGTCGCGCACCAGGCGTAGTAATACGTTCTTCTGTGATTCTCCGCCAAAAGGTTCTATATGTGTTCTTTCTATCTGTATAGATAAAACCTTGCTAGGGAAACACGGAAATGAATGTCATGTGATGTGTCAGATGAGTTATTTTCACTAGTGAGATTCCCGCACTTATATAACGGGAGAGATCAAAGGAAAAAGCCGCTAATGGATTCAATGAATTCATTGCTGAGCGTCAGACTACGAGAATGTCGTCAGCGGTTACACAATACGGAAGCAATTTCGTTCTGCGCATTTCTGATTTATAAATGTGGTTTGTGTGAAGCAACAGGAAATGGGTTTGATGTTATCGCTCTCAGGCATAATGGACTGTTTTGGTACTGTCACAAATATTACTTTATTCAAAATGTTTGTACCTGAATAGGCTGAGGCCAACTATTCGCGCTGGCCTTTTTCTAGTCGCCCCTTCTTTCATATCACGCATACGTGGTGGAATGAGAAGTTAAACTCCCCGCCCCCCCCCCCCTCCCCCACCCCCACCCCCCAAAAACAACAACAACAACAAAAGCTAACAAACAAACAAACAAATAAACAAACAAAACCAAAAAACAAACAAACAAAAGCAAACAAACAAAACCAAACAAACAAACAAAACAAAACAAACAAAAACAAGATGGCCACCAGCCCAATATGTTGTTTCCATTCAATGACCTGCTGTAGTCACAGTCGTAGTCGTTGTGTCATGTATGCAGCCCGCGCGCACACGCCGGAACGCAAGCTCTCTGACATCAAGCATGCTGACATAAAGAAAGTACTGAAAACCCTTATCGTGCCTCTATGCACTTGCAAAAACCCAAACACATGAGGTCGTGTGAGCTCGCCTAGCTGGTTGACGTCACAACTTGTTGGCGTATGCGAGGTTCTACATGGGTGAATGAATTCTTGTAATAAAGTCGTTCCCCTTTGACAGAGTTACTTCCCGCAGACCTGACTGACAGACGATTGCTTACTGGTATCGGAGAAGAGACCCTCTCTCTCTCTCTCTCGCCTTAGACGCGCGCTTGCGCGCGCACGCACGCACCCCCCCTCCCCCTACACACACACACACACACACACACACATTATGCAAAGACCTTGGAATCAGAAAGACGCGTCACTCCTGCCCTCGTAAGAGTAGACTCCAGAGTGCAGTCCCTTTTCGGCGGGGCGTGAAAATGTGACTGCTTACACCCAGCGCCATTTTTAAAAATGGCGAATTTTTTTTTAGAAAAGCAGAGACTTGTGTGTCATATGATTCGATTTGAAACGAAGTCTTGAATATCCGACCACTTTTCGTTTGGGCAAAATCTTTGCCAGCGGACAATTATTGTTGCGCTTTGATGGCACTGTTTACGTGGTACACTGATCCAACAGGATGTGAGTAAACGGCAAGGGGGTTGCACTCTGACAGGCAAGGGTGTTGCACTCTACAGGCAAGTATTATTGCACGGTGCAGACGATCACGTACCTGCCTTGTGGTGGAATAAGAGACGATTACAAAAGCATACACACCCGTGCTCTAGGACTGAATGTAATAATAGATCTGTCCATTCAGACAGAGACAGGTTATGTATGTCTCTGATTCAGAAACACGCCTACTTTCACTCTGAAGACAGCCTGCTAATCACTTGCGCCACTGAGGATCCCTCTGGGTTCAAAGCTGGTCAAGGATGACATAGTGCGCGACCTTGTGTTTGAGAGCACCGAGACAATTTAGGCCCGTCACGGTAGCGCAGTGAGCGCCATTTCCCCACTGTGCACAGAGGTACTTTCCACTGAAAGACTCTGTGCTCCAGAGAGTGTCGTAAGAGAGACATATAGCGGGACAACGCGAAGAGTTGTCTGCCCGCATTAGCGCGCATCCTAGATCTGGCCCCTATAGTGACAGCATGGCGGAAAGTGGAAAGCGATCACAAAAGCATGCAATTGTGTTCTGCGCCGAATTGTTCAAATAACAGACAAATATAAACGGGGAAATACTTCTTTTGGTATTCCTGTTGAAAAACAAACATTTTTTTTTTCGCTTTCTTGTCCAAAAAAAAAAAAAAGAAAAAAAAAAAGACCTCAAGTGGTACGTGTGCATGCAGTGTAAACTAACAGTAAACACACGCGGCTGACGCAGATACAGCGTAATTTTTTTCCCTGACAACTTTACAAATCACGGTGACTTAAATTGTGCTAGCGTCTACCTGCATCTAAATTCAGAACACACACACACACACACACACACACACACAGAGAACAAAATCATCCGGCTGAACGTCGTTCTAACCATTGTAAAACCATATCACAACATAGAATCTGCTGGATCGTCGGTCGCAGATATGATTAATGCTGAGTTAGCAGGAAGTATTCAGCGGATGCGTCCATCTTTGGATCTCTCGCACATTCGATCTTTCTGTGTTCCGTACTAGTTTTACTTGAACACATCGAACGAAATGCACTGCGTAGCCTACGTACAGCAGTGAAAGCCAAACTAGATCTTTCTTTCGTCCTCCGGAACTTTGAGAGTACTTATGTTTTCCATAGGCCTAAAACACATGCGAAATATATGGGGGGAGACCACCTGGCAGTCGCTGACATCTTCGTTTTTGTTCATTTTCTTAAAATGTTTTACGGCGGCTAGTGTAGGGTTGGGTCAAACAACTGCGTAGATCTGCGGGATGCGCGCTAATGCGCGCAGACAACTCTTACGCGTTGTCCCTCAAAGGGAGGTAAGTGAACTATCTTTATGTTTCCAAGATCTTTGCATTATGCTTCTGAGTGTGAGTCAGTGGCAAAAACGAAACCCACTGAAATTCCCGCTTTCCACATGTCAAGTTGTAGAGACTCTTGCGAAAAGATACCTGCATTTCGATGCAAAATAATTTCTAGGCCATCCCAGAACATGCTGGTGCAGTAACGTCAGTAGATTACGTCACCTTGGAGAGATTTCGAGCCTTACAGTAAGTTGAGGAATGTTCTAGATCTGACCTGTTCAGTACGTAAGCAGCCCTGCACAGCGTTCTGGATTCTTCTTCTTTCATGAATTTGTTCTCCGCGCATATTCTGTTCAATTATTGTATTGGAGTTGTAGTCTGTTGTATCCCGTATCATCTCTGCGAGTGCACGATGATGGCGACATAGCATAAGTAAAATACAACACCACGTCTCCAAACAGAGGAATTCCGAAAGAAAGTGGCGAGACACCCCCAAGAAAAAACAGCATCACGTCAATCAGACATGACGCACTTACTTTACGTCAGTGCGCGTGCGTCTCTTCTTCGATGTTTGTGAGGCGTGTGGCTTGCAGAGGAAATGTGCTGTGAGTACAAATTTTCGAGTCAACTGACGATAACGGCTGCAGTGAATTTTTCTAATTTTTTTGTATATTTTTTATGGCACCCCAGGCTCATTATCTATGTATAGTAGGAGCGATTTTGAGATCTAAAGTGTGTTCACCAGCACTTTCATCAGGTACGGCTTACGCCAAAAGTATAAAAGCGACAACCTCCAAAATTCACTGAGTTGAGAGTCCGTATTCATGCTATCTATGTCCCAAAAATGGAGTGGTTTAGGTAAATATTACGCCTTTAAACGCCAGAAAGCCACTTTTTCTGAAAAGGGCGATAACTCGCAAATCATGTGTGCAATCGTACCTGGATCGGGCCTTCTATTCAACAATCTTGATTCATTTAGAAATCCCAAATTTGAAATCGATCGGTTCAGTATTTTCGGAGAAATAGGCATCTGAACTGGGTTCACATGCAATGTCAACTCAGACTCGGTTTACATGAAAACTATAAGAGCGACCATTTTCTAGTAGTGATTCTGTTCAGAGTCCGTATTCAAGCTATCTACTGCCAAAAAATTGAGTGATTTAAATAAATATTACGCCTGTACACGAAAGACAACCAACTTGTCTCAAAAGGGCGATAACTCCCAAATCACTTAAGCAATCATCACACGCTTGAAACGTCTAATGTAACATTTTGATATATTTGGATACCCCAAATTTGAAGCCATTCGGTTGAGTATTTTCGAAGAAACGGGCCTGGACACAATTCACACACGCACACACACACGCACATCCGCACAGACGGCACTCACTGAGGAGGAGAAGTGCGTTCGGAACACCATACGCGTCAGCATCGATGACGCAAGTTTTCTTACGTCATTGTCAGAGTTACACTTGCAAAATCGTCTCTGCGGGAGATCGGCAGTGACGTGCGTTTGTACCACAGATGCTTGCCTATGAACGTGGAAATTTTAGCCCGTCCTATTATGTTGTTTCCATTACTATGGAAACAACATAAACAAGATGGCCACCAGCCCAATATGTTGTTTCCATTCAATGACCTGCTGTAGTCACAGTCGTAGTCGTTGTGTCATGTATGCAGCCCGCGCGCACACGCCGGAACGCAAGCTCTCTGACATCAAGCATGCTGACATAAAGAAAGTACTGAAAACCCTTATCGTGCCTCTATGCACTTGCAAAAACCCAAACACATGAGGTCGTGTGAGCTCGCCTAGCTGGTTGACGTCACAACTTGTTGGCGTATGCGAGGTTCTACATGGGTGAATGAATTCTTGTAATAAAGTCGTTCCCCTTTGACAGAGTTACTTCCCGCAGACCTGACTGACAGACGATTGCTTACTGGTATCGGAGAAGAGACCCTCTCTCTCTCTCTCTCGCCTTAGACGCGCGCTTGCGCGCGCACGCACGCACCCCCCCTCCCCCTACACACACACACACACACACACACACATTATGCAAAGACCTTGGAATCAGAAAGACGCGTCACTCCTGCCCTCGTAAGAGTAGACTCCAGAGTGCAGTCCCTTTTCGGCGGGGCGTGAAAATGTGACTGCTTACACCCAGCGCCATTTTTAAAAATGGCGAATTTTTTTTTAGAAAAGCAGAGACTTGTGTGTCATATGATTCGATTTGAAACGAAGTCTTGAATATCCGACCACTTTTCGTTTGGGCAAAATCTTTGCCAGCGGACAATTATTGTTGCGCTTTGATGGCACTGTTTACGTGGTACACTGATCCAACAGGATGTGAGTAAACGGCAAGGGGGTTGCACTCTGACAGGCAAGGGTGTTGCACTCTACAGGCAAGTATTATTGCACGGTGCAGACGATCACGTACCTGCCTTGTGGTGGAATAAGAGACGATTACAAAAGCATACACACCCGTGCTCTAGGACTGAATGTAATAATAGATCTGTCCATTCAGACAGAGACAGGTTATGTATGTCTCTGATTCAGAAACACGCCTACTTTCACTCTGAAGACAGCCTGCTAATCACTTGCGCCACTGAGGATCCCTCTGGGTTCAAAGCTGGTCAAGGATGACATAGTGCGCGACCTTGTGTTTGAGAGCACCGAGACAATTTAGGCCCGTCACGGTAGCGCAGTGAGCGCCATTTCCCCACTGTGCACAGAGGTACTTTCCACTGAAAGACTCTGTGCTCCAGAGAGTGTCGTAAGAGAGACATATAGCGGGACAACGCGAAGAGTTGTCTGCCCGCATTAGCGCGCATCCTAGATCTGGCCCCTATAGTGACAGCATGGCGGAAAGTGGAAAGCGATCACAAAAGCATGCAATTGTGTTCTGCGCCGAATTGTTCAAATAACAGACAAATATAAACGGGGAAATACTTCTTTTGGTATTCCTGTTGAAAAACAAACATTTTTTTTTTCGCTTTCTTGTCCAAAAAAAAAAAAAGAAAAAAAAAAAGACCTCAAGTGGTACGTGTGCATGCAGTGTAAACTAACAGTAAACACACGCGGCTGACGCAGATACAGCGTAATTTTTTTCCCTGACAACTTTACAAATCACGGTGACTTAAATTGTGCTAGCGTCTACCTGCATCTAAATTCAGAACACACACACACACACACACACACACACACAGAGAACAAAATCATCCGGCTGAACGTCGTTCTAACCATTGTAAAACCATATCACAACATAGAATCTGCTGGATCGTCGGTCGCAGATATGATTAATGCTGAGTTAGCAGGAAGTATTCAGCGGATGCGTCCATCTTTGGATCTCTCGCACATTCGATCTTTCTGTGTTCCGTACTAGTTTTACTTGAACACATCGAACGAAATGCACTGCGTAGCCTACGTACAGCAGTGAAAGCCAAACTAGATCTTTCTTTCGTCCTCCGGAACTTTGAGAGTACTTATGTTTTCCATAGGCCTAAAACACATGCGAAATATATGGGGGGAGACCACCTGGCAGTCGCTGACATCTTCGTTTTTGTTCATTTTCTTAAAATGTTTTACGGCGGCTAGTGTAGGGTTGGGTCAAACAACTGCGTAGATCTGCGGGATGCGCGCTAATGCGCGCAGACAACTCTTACGCGTTGTCCCTCAAAGGGAGGTAAGTGAACTATCTTTATGTTTCCAAGATCTTTGCATTATGCTTCTGAGTGTGAGTCAGTGGCAAAAACGAAACCCACTGAAATTCCCGCTTTCCACATGTCAAGTTGTAGAGACTCTTGCGAAAAGATACCTGCATTTCGATGCAAAATAATTTCTAGGCCATCCCAGAACATGCTGGTGCAGTAACGTCAGTAGATTACGTCACCTTGGAGAGATTTCGAGCCTTACAGTAAGTTGAGGAATGTTCTAGATCTGACCTGTTCAGTACGTAAGCAGCCCTGCACAGCGTTCTGGATTCTTCTTCTTTCATGAATTTGTTCTCCGCGCATATTCTGTTCAATTATTGTATTGGAGTTGTAGTCTGTTGTATCCCGTATCATCTCTGCGAGTGCACGATGATGGCGACATAGCATAAGTAAAATACAACACCACGTCTCCAAACAGAGGAATTCCGAAAGAAAGTGGCGAGACACCCCCAAGAAAAAACAGCATCACGTCAATCAGACATGACGCACTTACTTTACGTCAGTGCGCGTGCGTCTCTTCTTCGATGTTTGTGAGGCGTGTGGCTTGCAGAGGAAATGTGCTGTGAGTACAAATTTTCGAGTCAACTGACGATAACGGCTGCAGTGAATTTTTCTAATTTTTTTGTATATTTTTTATGGCACCCCAGGCTCATTATCTATGTATAGTAGGAGCGATTTTGAGATCTAAAGTGTGTTCACCAGCACTTTCATCAGGTACGGCTTACGCCAAAAGTATAAAAGCGACAACCTCCAAAATTCACTGAGTTGAGAGTCCGTATTCATGCTATCTATGTCCCAAAAATGGAGTGGTTTAGGTAAATATTACGCCTTTAAACGCCAGAAAGCCACTTTTTCTGAAAAGGGCGATAACTCGCAAATCATGTGTGCAATCGTACCTGGATCGGGCCTTCTATTCAACAATCTTGATTCATTTAGAAATCCCAAATTTGAAATCGATCGGTTCAGTATTTTCGGAGAAATAGGCATCTGAACTGGGTTCACATGCAATGTCAACTCAGACTCGGTTTACATGAAAACTATAAGAGCGACCATTTTCTAGTAGTGATTCTGTTCAGAGTCCGTATTCAAGCTATCTACTGCCAAAAAATTGAGTGATTTAAATAAATATTACGCCTGTACACGAAAGACAACCAACTTGTCTCAAAAGGGCGATAACTCCCAAATCACTTAAGCAATCATCACACGCTTGAAACGTCTAATGTAACATTTTGATATATTTGGATACCCCAAATTTGAAGCCATTCGGTTGAGTATTTTCGAAGAAACGGGCCTGGACACAATTCACACACGCACACACACACGCACATCCGCACAGACGGCACTCACTGAGGAGGAGAAGTGCGTTCGGAACACCATACGCGTCAGCATCGATGACGCAAGTTTTCTTACGTCATTGTCAGAGTTACACTTGCAAAATCGTCTCTGCGGGAGATCGGCAGTGACGTGCGTTTGTACCACAGATGCTTGCCTATGAACGTGGAAATTTTAGCCCGTCCTATTATGTTGTTTCCATTACTATGGAAACAACATAAAAAGAAAGAAAAAGAAAAGAACAACAACAGCAACAACAACAGAATTCACCCGCGTGATTCAAGAATTGTCACGTCGTACCTTAAACATCGTAGAGGATTCGATGGGTACTGCGGCTGATGACCAGTGTACAGATCGGTTCAATGTGTCCGATGTGAAACTCCACAATGTGGTATTGCCACCAGACAAAGTAAGAATCTCAATTGACACAGACAGTGTAGCGCCGACGCCCTTCACCACGTAGAGAAATTCCAGACAATCAGGTGAATTAGACTTTGTCGGGTGTACCACGTTTGACGTCAATGAAGACATTTCGTTCAACGGGAGGACATAGGCAAATTTACCTGGATTTCAAGTGAAGAAATATGTAGATGTCAGATAATCGTTAAGCGACAGACACCATGCTTATTTGTTTAGATTGTTCCCTAAGTAATTGTTGGTGATTTAAGTACGCGGATGAGACCGACTGCTAATTGTGACGGCGGTTTTACTGTCTTAATTCAATTTATATCTTAATCTTTTCTTTCATACAAACGATGCCTGACATCTCTCTCTCTCTCTCTCTCTCTCTCTCTCTCTCTCTCACACACACACACACACACACACACACACACACACACACACACACACACACACACACACACACACACACACAGAGTTTATAAAGGTGGGTTTATACCGGCCCCCGTCACGTCATTTAATAGCTGGTTTGCTATGGTAAGAGTGCCCGTAAGATGCCAGTTCTTGGGTTTCCATCCGCAGAAAATCTCCATTGGCACGACGTCCGTGCTGAGGGCGTTGAAACTGCAACCTGTTGGAAAGAAGTGCATATTTCAACACAGTTAATATTGCGGTCGCAACATTTCTACATAACCAACAAGGACAATTGCTCTATGGAAACAGGATACTCATAGCATATATGGATAATATTTTAACGGCATTTATTAAATTGAACGAAATGAACTTTTACTACGGCAAGGTGAGACCAGTCGCAATACCATTCCACCTGTCATCTTCTTGCTGTACGTCAACCAAAACTAAATCATTTGATAAGTATGCACATCAACATACCCCTTCTTGAATGACTGTATTTTTCTCCTTTTTGTCGTTGTTGTTGTTGCGGGGAGCCGAGGTGGCCGAATGGTATAGCGTTGGATTTCCAATGCTCGGGTCGTGAGTTCGAATCCCGGGTGGGGCCAAATATTTGTGCTGGCTTTTTCATCGTTGCTCCGTCTTTGATATCACCCTTAGGTGGTGGAAAAAGACGTTAAACCCCTAATCACCCCCTCCGCCTCGTTGTTTTTTTGCAAGTTTCAGCAAATCTAATGCTGACTTCACACTAAGACAACTAACTGGAACAAAGTTGTTATAAAGAAAACACGTACGTACTTGGCCCGGCGCTACAGTTTCCTGGACCAACAGACACGTAGTCCAGTTTGGCTGCAGGGGACCGGGTGTTCCCTCCTCCACGTGCTCGAAATTTTATCTGCATGCATATCATTAGGTGTACGTTTTGTCACTGTATGGATGACAACAACCCAGATCAGTTTACACTGTGTATAGGATTGTAAAGACAGTCTTGGAACAACCTTTTTCCAATGATTGTAGATGGACATTATCTGCCGAGTGAAAACAAAAACTGGGTTTCCAAATAGCTGGCCGGATTAAAAAAACAACAACAACAACAACAAAAAACGTAATGATGATCGCTTACAATGTTGCAATTGCATTTGTTACATTATGACATTGATGTAATTGTATGACACTTAATCCGTTTTGCGGGAATCCGGGATAGCCGATTGGTAAAGTGTTGGACTCCCAATGCTCGGGTCATGAGTTCGAATGCCGGCTGGGGCCAAATATTTGTTCTGGCCTTTTTCTCGTTTCCCCGTCCTCAGTATCACCCATCGGTGGTGGAAAAGAACGTTAAACTCCTACCACCTCCCGCTCCTACCCCCATCCTTTTTGCAGCCCAAGCTTCGAGGCAGTCAGTTCTGATACTAACAGTGTTGTTTCTTTGAGTCAGCTTCGCTGTTTTTGCTGTGGAGGCACCGTGTGTGCTCGAAGATAAGTAGTACCTAGTAGTAGTAAGCCGTCTCTGAGTCCCATCGTCCTCGAGATAGTTCGTCACTCCCTCTCCGTTTATGCAGAACTATGCTAGCCATTAAATAATGATACCGATTCATAATTACACACACACACACACACACACACACACACACACACACACACACACACACACACACACACACACACACACACACACACAAGCGCACAAAAGGAGCTACTATTCTTTTCTCAGATGAAAAACCATAGCATGCATGTTCTCACCTTTGCTGTTATGTTAACCACTGTGTAGCTGAACACTCTACCAGTCTCCTGGTTTTCACGACTTTCCAGAACGGTGATGATGGTGCCGTTGTCTGTCTCGAGGTAAACATCAAGCCATGTAGGCAGCTGATGGGTGTACATGAAGTCAATGCAATAGAGGCCATTCATGTTCAGTAGACGTGACTCAAGTATGGAATACGCCTGAGAACAAACAGCTTCCTGCTGATTCACTCTAACACCATCTGAAACACGGTAACGGTTGGTTCACATAAAAATAAATGTGTGTTAAATGTGTTTCGATCAATTTCGAGGAATTAAACACACACACACACACACACACACACACACACACACACACACACACACACACACACACACACACACACACACACACACACACTGTTTTGTGTTCATGTTTCGCAGTTGTAAGATATATAACGAAAATACCGCAGAGGGTATAGCTGCCCTCACGACTGGTCGTAAAATTGTTGTACTTGCAAATACGTACTGAGCTCAGATGACCAGATTGACATGGTTTCATCCTGACATCCTTGCATGTAATGGCACAGTGTGACTTGAAATCTACAGCTGCCCATCCATACGGGGGCTGAAAGAAAAATATCACTTCGTTTAAGAAAGGGACGTAGTAACACATTTACTCTCTCTCTCTCTCTCTCTCTCTCTCTCTCTCTCTCTCTCTCTCTCTCTTTACAAATCACATTACAAAAATGGAGAAAAAAAAAACAAATCCTCCATGTTTCTAGAATACTGTGTATCCCCTGCAGACACTTCCTTATGAGCAAATGGACAGACTGAGTCAGTGTTACAAGAAAAATATCTTTTAAAAAAAAGTTTTTTTACAAGTAGTGGTCACGTCAGGTCTGGGTGGGTCCTGTTGGTGACAATACCCAGGCCTGAAACACACACACACACACACACACACACACACACACACACACACACACACACACACACACACACACACAGAGGAACGAACGCACGCACGCACGCACACAAACTGACTGTAACCTATAGAAACCTAGCTGAAACAGAAGGTTACATGCATTTTACACTTACACAGGTCTACAAGTGTTGACTTAATACTCTCCAGAAACGTTACGCGTATGGTTCCTCATCACACATACATAGCAATTGTACTACCACCATGAAACTCTCTGTTCATTGTGGCAAGTCACTCAGATTTCCAGTTCTGGCTTACAAAGAAAGATATGTTACTATTCCATTAGGCACATGTTGGCGAAAGGGACAGGCATCCGACTTTGATTATGAAAAAGCTGTTAGTATTATGTGTACATGTATGTGTATAACTATCTGTGATTCAGATACAACATTTCTAATGCAGAGACATGCTCACCGTGCCTGTTGTGTGCAGTTGTCTGAGGCAAGTATTGCTGGTAGAACCAAAACCGTGACCAGAATCAGCCATGGTTGGATGCTCATGGCGTCTGAAACAGTTTGTAACAATGAATAATATTTGTGCCGTGGTCACGGTATAAGTGCAAAGCTGGCTGCATAAACCCAAGTTTAAATGTGGTCTCGTGCAGGAGTATTTAGCGGTAAGTAACGCAGACACGTTCGGACTAATCTGGTCATATATACACATAGGATTACCAATGTCGTCACACACACACACACACACACACACACACACACACACACACACACACACACACACACACACAGAGTATTGCTGTTTTCAGCGCTTACCTGGTCCATCCATTGCTTTGTCTGTGGTTCAGATGAAGCTTACAGATAGGTTCCCTCTGAGGATCTTAGGTACACGTGGACGATGAAAATGGAAGCTGGAAGGCACGTCAGATTAGTTGGAACGTAAAATCAAGCTTTCCTGTAGTCTCCTTTCATTTGTCACGTCGTGAAGTAAACGTACAAAGTGACATAACTTCACATACAATAAGATAAGCCCTCCATTAGAAGAGGTTTCGCTTGCACGCAACCAGGAAGCAATAAAGGTCCCTGTGAAAAAAAGTCAACAGATCATCACGTCAGGTAATCCCTGTGAGCTCTTTCGCACCGTAATTGAATGACCCAGATAAGTCATATTGACGTGATGCTTCTCAGTGGCAAGCGGGACGTAGAAGTGCGTTCCTAGAACACAGGACAGTTGAAGAAAACAATTCACGAAACTTGCACACGGCACGGCAGTCACATACACACCCCACAGCAGTCACATGCACACCGTACGGCAGTCACATGCACACCCCACAGAAGTCACATGCATACCGCACGGCAGTTACATGCACACCCCATAGCAGTCACATGCACACCGCACAGCAGTCACATGCACACCGTACGGCAGTCACATGCACACTCCACAGCAGTCACATGCACACCGTACGGCAGTCACATGCACACCCCACAGCAGTCACATGCACACCCCATAGCAGTTACATGCACACCCACAGCAGTCACATGGACACCCACAGCAGTTACACGCACACCGCACGGCAGTCACATGCACACCGCACGGCAGTCACATGCACACCCCACGGCTCTAAGTGTTGTGCAGTTCTTATTCCAAGGCGGAGAAGGAACCAACCACAGGACAAGAGAAATGCAAAGATCAAACCCATGAGAGAAAGACAGAGGTAGATAAAAGATCTCCAGTAGTAAAACATACAGTAACAGCACGTCACCTTTTCATTATGGCCTTATATCAGTGAAACGGATGAAACAAATAATTAGGATATAGTTATGCTGAAAGCAGTTGGAGATCGACATTTTATTTTATTTATTTATTTATCTATTTATTTATTTTTATTTAGAGGTGAGAGGGGGGGAGGAAGGGGACTTTTACACAGAACATCGATAAAGACAGTGACATTGACAATGTTCAGTGAGAAGTGAAATAATATACACAGATGGTATAGAACGTATGGCAGACAGGTTGAAGCATTGAATAAAGCATCAGTATCAACCGAATGATTGACAAATACTTACATATGTCATAACTATAAACGTTTAATTACTGTGTTCATTTTTGTACAAATAATTCGTCCAGTGGTTCAGTGGTGTGCTCACCGTGCTATCTGTGTGCAGTTGTCTAAGGCATGAACTGCCGATAACACTGCAAACATGTCTATGTTTCTGTTCGTGTAGCACCTGATACCTAATGAATTGATTAACCACGAGTGCAGTGATGATCAAACACATACGAGACGCGCGCGCACACACACACACACACACACACACACACACACACACACACACACACACACACACACATGACTACACTCCGGCCAACTGACTGACTTTAGTTTAGAAGGAAGAAGGTTTCCGGGCTGTTAAAAGAGAAATTAATATAACACTCAGAGGCATACCTTCGATCTATTTACAGTTGTTCCTGTCGTTGAGTCAATGCACAAATCCACAGACACTACTACGTCAGACCAACCGGAGTTTCTGGCCGATTTGACACCGCAACCAGGAAGTTTCAGCGCTACCTTTTGTTGACATGTCACGCAATGTTCGGGTGCGCTTACCCAGAGTAATTCAAATACGATAAAACACGTCTCACCCATATGACATATGAAACGAATCAGTTAGCGACGGTGAGTGAAAGAAGTCAAAAGTTTGTTCACCAACACTGGCCACACTCGTTTTGTTATTGAGCCCTCGCGGCCCGAAGCAACTCCGCTATATCTAACTAATGCAAAGCGTTCTGTGTTGTGTTTCATGTTTCCTATAAGGCAGTGACAAACAAGGAAAGGCGTCCCAGTTAACGCCTTTATCCTGAATACCAAATGTAACAAACTGTTTTATCATTCTAGAGGTTATCGTGTCTGATTTTTTTGCCCTTTTTTGGTCTTAGGGGCATGTGAACGACAAAATGAAAGCTGCAAGACACATGCACACCAGATGGTTCGAACCTAGATTCAAACTTACCTATAGTCTTTAATTGTCGCGTCGTGGAGTAAACGTACAAAGTGATATAACTCGACATGCAATGATATCAGCTCACCGCTAGAAGGGGTCCCGGGGGGGGGGGGGGGGGGGGGGGGGGGCGGGGGGGGGGGGGGCAGACCACTTACGCCTGCTCATCACCTGTGAGCTCTTTCAACCGTAATTCGATGATCCAGATAAGTCATAATCATTGACATGTTTTATCAGTGGCAACCGGAAAGTGTAAAGTGCGTGCCTAGATAACGGGAAAGTTAAATGTCTGCAATCTCAAGAAAAAGCCGCAAACATTGTGTTTTTTCAAAAACTTCGACTGTGCATAATGCAGGCAACTCTCTGTCACAGTTGCAGAGTTGTCAGCGCTTTGGAGACCCTCATAAAACCAGAGCGTGTTTGCGGTGACTTTATTGTGATTTGATCAGTGAGCGAGACACATCGCTACAGCGTCTAGCGGGTGTTGTGTGCTGCGCGAGAAGACTAGTCACTGCGATCTTTCTCGTTCTGTGTCAAAACGGAAACTGAGCTGTGAAATCAGGCTGCCCGTGGTTTTATAGGGGTTTTAGAGACGCTGAAAACTCTGTAACTGTGACAGAGCTGACTGTGCCTTTAGCACAGTCGGATAGTTTTTTTTATATTTTTTTTACAACTGTTTGGGGCCTTTCGTTGAGATTGCAGACTTTTAAACAAAAGAAATCACGAAGCATGCACACCCTGCAGCAGGCACATGGCCATGCTCACCCCACGTGACAGCAGTCTCATGCTATGAAATCTGTCCGGGGCCCTCTACCGAGATCTGGTGTGGCGTGGTAACCATTGCTGTAAAACTGTTCGATTCTTTCGCTTCTTCATATTTCTCTAGAAGCCACTCTTCATCGGAAACAACGTCTGTTTCTTTCTAACAAAGACGTGCGCATAAAGCCCCGTTATGTTATAGTTTTACGGCTCTAAGTGTTGTGCGGTTCTTATTTCCAGGTGAAGAAAGAACCAACCACAGGACAAGAAAAACGTAAAGATCAAAGAGATTAGAGAAAGGTAGGGGTCAGACCAAGCAGCTATAAGAGAACCGCCAAAGCAAGCCCGTCAGCAGATCTCCAGTAAGCCAGTTGTGTTGACAGCTCATTGACTCGTCAAACATACAAACATGGTTCTCCAACAAAGCCTGTCATCTCATGATACTGCATTGGAAAACGACCCAGTTTCAAGGCAGACTATTACTTCATTCTTTTTATGAGACTCTTTGTGTGTGTGTGTGCGTGCGTGTGTGTGTGTGTGTGTGTGTGTGGTGTGTGTGTGTGGTGTGTGAGAGAGAGAGAGAGAGAGAGAGAGAGAGCACTCACTAGCTTACCTTCACTTTTTTCAAGCTCCTTCTGCCGTTGAGTCAATAAACAAATCCACACTGAGCAGCTATGGCAGACCAAACAGAGGTTCACGTAGACACCATACAACCCAACCGGGAAGTAGTGCAGGCACTGGTGCGGAAAAAGCAAGCCTGTATCAATTCAGTCATGTCAGAAAAATCCTTGCGTGTTCCTACTTCCTACTCACAGTAACTCTCAACGACATTCGTGTGATGTGTGATGCGAAGCAATTAGCGACGGCGAAAGAAAGACGTTGTAAAATGTAATCAATGCCCCCCCCCCCCCCCCCAAAAAAAAAAAAAAAATAAAAAAAAAAATAAATAAAAAAAAAAATAAAGATTTATTGAATTGAATTGAATTGAAAAAAAACCTGTCGTAATGTTTTAATTTATAAGCCTACAACAATCTTTAAGATCCGCCTAATCTGTCAATAATGACAAAGACCTTTCCTTGTACTGTTTATTTGCATGTTTTCTTGAAGACCCTAGCCAAACAGGAAAATGAGCCTAGCTACTGCCTTCACTCTGTAGACTACATGCCACAAATCAATCGCAAACAGAATTCTAGCGTCGATAGCGGGTGTGTTTTTTGTTGTTGTTGTTCACACCGCTTGCTGTTCCTTTGGTGTTTCATGAAACATGAATTTGGAACTCTCTGTCTGTCTGTCTGTCTGTGACTTTTTGTGACTTCCTGTGCGAATGGGTATGTAGGATAACACACACACACACACACACACACACACACACACACACACACACACACACACACACACACACATTGAAAGACACTCTCTGGTCAGCCGTAAGACTTTATTTTGCCAGACCATTTACATCTGGTTGCAACCATGAAAGAGAGTGAGAGAGAAGAAACAGATTGCTATTACGAGTATTTACACTGTACTGACGAGCGTCTCCCGCAAGCCGTCGTTGTGTAAAATGAAAAACAACGAGTGTTTGCTACATAAAATTTATTAACAGACAAAAATGAAATAACGGATTAAAAAAAAACAAAAAAACTTGTATTTAAAGGGCCTATAGTGTTGACTGCAAAATCGAGTTAGAGTATTGGGTAAGCTGATAATATCCAGTGTTAAAAACTGACAAAATATGGTTCGGATATTGGTACACACAGAAGCATCGCTAGGAAGAGCGTGTCCAAGCAAGTTATTCATATTTCCTTGTGGTGTATTAGCAGACTGGTTCGTTGTTATACAAATATTTGTACCCTTCTGCTAGTATTTCATTTGTCGAGCTGCAGGGCTGAGATGTTCACTGCTGGGTTGCACAGTCCGAGTGCGTTGCATGGAACCAAATAATCGTCTGTTTCTTCTGCTGTGTCTTGGCCTGTACCTTGGTAATCCACCGTCTCCATGGCTGAAATCAATAAAGTAAAATATTAAATGAATGGGCCGTTTCGCTTTGATTATATGAGTTATTAGATAAGATATCATATGCGAGTCTTATAGTGTCAGTCTTAGCAGCTCACCCCTGCTATCTTTTAACTCTTTGACGACGAAGCACAATTTCTAACACGCGATTTCCTATAGGAAATCGCGTGTTAGAAATTGTGCTTCGTCGTCAAAGAGTTAAGGTTTTAGCTGGCTCATTCCAATCTATGCTTTTGTTTTTAGTCCTTATCACTGGTTCTTTTTCTCATTTGTGTTTTGTTTTACCTAGGTTGTAAGTGCCCGTTCTTGGTTTTTGATTCATTTGTGTTTTAATTGTCTCTGCCTGTCCTTTATCATTGTACTTGTGTTATCTGTTCTTAATCTGTGCTCTTTTACATTTTTAGTTGTTCTCGCGTAGTGTACGTCGAGTGAATGTGTTGTTATATGTTGTTTACGTCAGTTTAGATTGTAAGGTGTCTAGAGCTCGCTCCCCGGGGATAGGCGCCCTATATTATTATTATTATTAGATAAATGAAGTGTGTGTAGAACTTTGGCAGATTATTCGACAGTGTAAGATGCCTCTTTGTCTCCACTATCGAATTAAATTCAGGTAACAGCCATCGTTCTATTCTGTTAACTTACAGCTTGTTTGAATGTCCCTCGAAGCTGCGTCGTTAAGCTCCAAGTGGTCAGAGTCTCCCCTGAAATAAAAAGATGCCAACGATAAACTTCATGACTGTTCTCCAGACGGCCTATTAATGCACTTCTTCACAAGTCGTATCAATTGTGATTGTATGCCGAGCTTATAGGGGGGAGCCGGGGTGGCCGAATGGTAGAGCGCTGGACTTTCCATGCTCGGGTCGTGAGTTCGAATCCCGGCTGGGGCCAAATATTTGTGCTGGCCTTTTTCTCGGTGCCCCGTCTTTGATATCACCCTTATCTGGTGGAAAAGGACGTTAAACTCCCAAACACCCACCCCACCCGAGATTACAGATGATATACTACAATTAAACGTCTGTGTTACTCCCAACCAGTCTGCAAAATACGCTACTCTGTCGTGAACAGACTGCCACATGATGCAAGAACAACTGAAAGGAAGCGAGAATCAGTAATATCTTCAACTACACACGGAGAGAAAAAACAAAAACAAACAAACAACAACAACAGAAATTAACTTTCTATCTGTTAGCTTTCTATCTGTTAGGCTTTGTAAGCGTGCCCAGCTGCTCAACCCCGCCTTTCTGTTAAAATTAACGACTGTGGGTCAATATCTGCACAAAGTCGTAGGCTATGGTTTGTTGTCTAAAAAAAAATATACGCATACAGAAAGGAAAACGTCAGTTAGTTTTCCACAACATGCATGACTCAGTGAGTGTTAAAGGAAGTGATTGATATCCAGCTCAGCTAGAAAGAATGTACACTGTTGATAAAATGCAATTAAAGGTTACGCACCTTGGTCGTCTCCGCCAGAGGACGATCCCGACAATGACAATGACGACAGTGACGAGAAGAACAGCTGTGACTGCGCCAACGACGACCATAAAATTCTCACCTTCCTCCCCCTTTTTCGTCTCTGGGATGGCTGTAGAGAACACCAATTTAAGAAGATGGATTCACTGTAATGTCGGGGCATAATTCTTCCTAATTCTAAAACAAGTTTAAAGACCTCAGTTATCTCAATGTCAGGTTTGAAACCTCGGCTTCTGTGCCTGTAACCTCCACCTTGTAAAATAAAGTCAAATCAACTCTCGTTTCTGGTCGAATTTATCACATTTTCCTATAGTTTGTTTGCTACCCCGGCCTCCTTCAGGGGGAAACGGTGTCGCTGAGGAAAATGCAGTCATGTATTTGTAATAAACAGGTGAGGATGCAGAACTTCATCCCATAAAGTATCATCACCATCACAATTGTCCTGGATTTATGACCCTCTCTCTCTCTCTATCTCTCTCTCTTAGTATGTTTTAAATCATTAAAATCGAGCGTTTTAACCAGTTCTCACTTTCACAGTTGTTAGGCTTTTTCCGTGTGTAGGTGATATTGTCGATCGCGATCACAGCAAAATCATCGGTCGCTGGTGAACTGCCAAACCTTATCTGCGCAATGTGAGTGACATATTTACGTCGACACACTCGAATGACCGAAACACAAAAGACAAAAAGGTGTCTTCAAGACATAACATTCTGTTGACAGGTTAAAGTGTTTTCATTAAATAAGCCAACATTAAACAGACAAAATAATATGACGTTCGTTTTGGATCAAGATGCTAACACAAAATTTTATCAAAGAAAAATTCTGTTTTCTCAGCAACAACAAAAAATCATTAGTCTCACGGGAAAGCTGTATTATGTCCCGGGGGGTTGGAGGGGGGTGGGAGGGGGGAGGGATAGCCGAATGGTAAAGCGTTGGACTTCCAATGCTCGGGTTGCGAGTTCGGATCCCGACTGACTTTTTCTCGTTGCCCCGTCTTTGATATCACCCATACGTGGTGGAAAAGGACGTTGAACTCCCGAACACCCACCTACCCTCTATTATGTCCTTTTTATGTTGTTTCCATAGTAATGGAAACAACATAATAGGACGGGCTAAAATTTCCACGTTCATAGGCAAGCATCTGTGGTACAAACGCACGTCACTGCCGATCTCCCGCAGAGACGATTATGCAAGTGTAACTCTGACAATGACGTAAGAAAACCTGCGTCATCGATGCTGGCATGTATGCTGTTCCGAACGCGCTTCTCCTCCTCACTGAGTGCCGTCTGTGCGGATGTGTGTGCGTGTGTGAATTGTGTCCGGGCCCGTTTCTTCGAAGATACTTAACCGAATGGCTTCAAATTTGGGGTATCCAAATTTATCAAAATGTTACATTAGACGATTCAAGCGTGTGATGATTGCTTAAGTGATTTGGGAGTTATCGCCCTTTTGAGACAAGTTGGTTGTCTTTCGTGTACAGGCGTAATATTTATTTAAATCACTCAATTTTTTGGCAGTAGATAGCTTGAATACGGACTCTGAATTGACTCACTACTAGAAAATGGTCGCTCTTATAGTTTTCATGTAAACCGAGCCTGAGTTGACATTGCATGTGAACCCAGTTCAGATGCCTATTTCTCCGAAAATACTAAACCGATCGATTTCAATTTTGGGGTTTCTAAATGAATCAAGATTGTTGAATAGAAGGCCCGATCCAGGTACGATTGCACACATGATTTGCGAGTTATCGCCCTTTTCAAAAAAAGTGGCTTTCTGGCGTTTAAAGGCGTAATATTTACCTAAACCACTCCATTTTTGGGACATAGATAGCATGAATACGGACTCTTAACTGAGTGAATTTTGGAGGTTGTCGCTTTTATACTTTTGGCGTAAACCGTACCTGATGAAAGTGCTGGTGAACACACTTTAGATCTCAAAATCGCTCCTACTATACATAGATAATGAGCCTGGGGTGCCATAAAAAATATACAAAAAAATTAGAAAAATTCACTGCAGCCGTTGTCGTCAGTTAACTCGAAAATTTGTACTCGAAGCACATTTCCTTTACACAAGCCACACGCCTCACAAACATCGCAGAAAAGGCACACGCGCACTGACGCAAAACTGTATCAGCGTCAGTTTGCCGACGTCATGTTTGATTGACGTGGGGGTGTGTCGTCACTTTTCGGAAGTTCTCTATTTGTAGACGGGGAAAGCGGGAGTTTCATTGATGTAGTGAGCTTTGTTTTTCCCACTGACTCTCACTCAATAGCATAGTAGAGTGAGAGAACACCACATAGGTCTCAATGGAGCACATGCACAAACGCGGCTCGCGCAAGTCTGCGTGCGTGCGTGCGTGCGCGCGCGCGTATGTCTGTGTGTGTCTGTGTGCGCGCGCGCGCAGCAGACATAACACATAGTGAAAAAACGTTCGCCGCGCAGACTTGTCTGTTAAACACATTGAGCCGGTATAAATTCGATCTTTACACTGCGCAGCAGCAACACTTCAATTTTCATGGGGCTGCTTTCATTGCAAGAATTGTATCCGAGTCAAAGTTATTACGTCAAATGTATTATGCGTCATCCCAATGAGGAAAACGTCATAGATTTCAAAGAAAACAACTTGACGTCTCTCTTCCAAAACCAAGATTGGTCTGACAAGCCCGGTCAGTTGTTTCCATTCAGAGAGAGAGAGAGAGAGAGAGAGAGAGAGAGAGAGAGTGTGTGTGTGTGTGTGTGTGTGTGTGTGTGTGTGTGTGTGTGTGTGTGTGTGTGTGTCCTCCCGAATACATGGCATTACAAAAGAACGACCGTGACGACAGCAGGTGATTAAATGGAAACAACATATTGGGCTGGCCAGTGGCCATCTTGTTTTATTCGTAATGTTCCAAACTGTCGCTTTGTTACATGAATTTTCTGTTTTCGAACCTTAAACACTTTAGAGGACAGAACAGCTACAGCGGCAAATGACCAGTCTGTTGAACTGTTGAAGGTGTTTGATGCGACGTTCCACAATGTGGTAAGGCCACCAGAAAGCCCGAGAGGCTCTACAGACACTGTGAGTCTAGCGTTGACACCGGTCACCACGTAGGCAAATTCCAGACAGGCAGGTGAGTCAGACCCTGTCGGGGGCATCACGTTTGACGTCAGTGAGGACATCACGTGCGGCCTGACAACGAAGACAAATTTACCTGGATGGAAAAAGTGTTTGTATGGTTAAAGTTTGTCTTTCCGGCGATTACGTTCGTTTTTTAATTTGTTTATTTCTGCGTCAATTATCTTAAACACACACACACACACACACACACACACACACACACACACACACACACACACACACACAGAGGGGGAGAGAGAGAATGGCCATACCGATCCCGCTGGCGTCACGTAGTTGAAGTTCTCTAAAGGAAAGAGCACCTGTAGTTTGCCAGTTCTCTGGTTTCCATCCACAGAAAATCTCAACGGGCCGGCTGTACGCATCAGGCGGATTGAATTTGCAGTCTGTTCCAAAGAAAAAAAAAGTGGGAAAACTCGCATCTGTCTATCAAACATTCTACAGAACCAAACCAAACCAAACAGAAGTATATAGAACCAATCCAAACCAAGCCAACTCAAACAAAGGGAAACCGAGCTGAGCAAAGTCGAACCAAGCCAAACCCAGCCAAGCCCAAACAAAGCCAAGCCGAACCAGGCCAAGCTCGTGTCAAGCCAAGCCAGGCCAGTCCAATCCAGGCCAAAACAAGTCACTAGATCAGTACATGACAAATACCAAAAGACATACATGTATGTACTTAGGCGCATCGACTTCCATCCTAACAGATTAGCAGGTTTGTACACAACCTGCCGGTACCACGAATTATTTCGTATGTTGCACGTTGTCGTCATCATTCCAGCTCATTGCAACAGTAGTCCTATGCAACAAGATGCCTACGCAGTTACAAGGACAATAGTTATGACGCCAGGAAGTCACAATAATCTTGATGGATTGAGATCATTTTGAAAATCATACCTGGCCCGGCGCTACAGTTTCCTACACCAACGGACACGTAGTACAGTTTGGCTGCAGGGGACCGGGTGTTTCCTCCTCCACGTGCTCGGAATTTGATCTGCAATGCATTTGGAGCTAGATACTTGAATGTTTGTTGTATTGTTGAGTTCGATAAACTTGTCTACCAGTCCTAACTCCAAACGAAATCTCTACCTAAACGCCGCGAGCACTCGAGGGAGTCGGTGGCTCAACGGTTTGAGCGTTAGACTCGAGATCGATTGGTCCTAGGTTCGAATACCGACAGGGCCAAAAATTTGTAGAGGTCTATTTCACGTTGTCCCGCTTCCTCTGACTGTGAACTGGATCTGTTTGTGTCAATTGTCCATTGCAGACAAGGATGCATAATGTGACCGACCTGGCAGTCTGACTGGATTGAATAAGTGTTCAGCTGGACTGTTCAGTTAGGGCAGCTATCCTTTCCTCCATAACCTGCCCCTTAGGGTCGTCTCCAATCGCCTCGTTGTGGCATGGGCCGATTAAACTCAGCTAACCAGCCGCGAGCACTCATTTAGGGTGGATTCGCGCGATGTATCAAGACCTCAATACGCAGTCCATCACACAAATTGGAAGCGAGTTCGATTACCAAAAATCCAGTGTTCAGACAGAATTTTCGTAATTTATTAAGGGGTAGATGAATCACTGTTCATGCTTGTGCTGGCTTTTTCATCGTTGCCCCGTCTTTGGTATCACCCTTATGTGGTGGAAAAGGACGTTAAACTTCCAAACACCCACCCACCCCCACACTGTTCATGCAGTTAGTATCTTGCGTAATTGACAAAGTCCCCATTTTTGTGGGATTCAAAATTAAATCAAATTAATCTTTATTATCGCAAATTGGAAATTCGGTCGGATTCGATGAAATGATCGCTCTAAGTACTGGAACTTGGAAAACAATTATGCGGGTAAAACTCGGGGAAGGACACGCACACTAAAACAAACAAACAAAACACAATGTGCGCGGGAAAATGGTACAGTGACTCAACTGAGAGTCACAATCCATCGACACAAATAGGATTATTACATAGTTTTCCTATTGTGTTGAATACCGTGTAGCTAAACAAATATGATTATTACATACCTTGGCTATTGTGTTGAATACTGTGTAGGTATACAAATATGATTGTTACATACCTTGGCTATTGTGTTGAATACCGTGTAGCTATACAAATAATTATGATTATTACATACCTTGGCTATTGTACTGAATACCGTGTAGCTAAACAAATATGAATACAAATAGTTATAAATATGATTATTACATACCTTTGCTGTTGCCTTGAATACCGTGTAGCTATACAAATATGATTGTTACATACCTTGGCTATTGTGTTGAATACCGTGTAGCTAAACAAATATGATTGTTACATACCTTGGCTATTGTGTTGAATACCGTGTAGCTATACAAATATGATTGTTACATACCTTGGCTATTGTGTTGAATACCGTGTAGCTATACAAATATGATTGTTACATACCTTGGCTATTGTGTTGAATACCGTGTAGGTAAACAAATATGATTATTACATACCTTTGCTATTTGTTAAGATAAGATAATAAGATAAGATAAGATAACTTTATCGATCCCCCCATGGGGAAAACTACACGTCTGCTCAGACAAGGCAACAACACAACACAATAAAATATATTAAAATTCATTACACACACACACACACACACACACACACACACACACACACACACACACACACACACACACACGTAAAATATGATAATCCACTTAAAACGTGTAGCTAAACAAGTATGATTGTTACATATACCTTTGCTATTGTGTTGAATACCGTGTAGCTAAACACTACACCTGTCGGGTGGTTTTCGCGACTTTCCAGGAGAGTGATGATGGTTCCGTTGTCAGTCTCGAGGTGGACATCAAGCCAAGTAGGCAGCTCGTGTGCATACATGAAGTCGATGCAAGAGATTTCATCCATATTCAGTAAGCTTGATTCAAGGACTGAGTACGTTTCGACACAAGCACTGTCTTGCTGGACCACTTCAACACCATCTGCGACATGGGAACGTCTAACTAATCAAATCAATGTAAAGGGAACCGGTTTATGGGATATTTTTACACAGTACGTGTCTTAGTTTACTGAGTCATAAGTTTTAACAAATGGGATGCCTGTCTTAACAATCATCTACAGTTTTTGACTGTCGGCCAGTAACTTATAAAGGCCGTCTAACAATTTGTGAGTTTGGATTAAAATAGCTACAACTGCACAAAAAGACACCAGTCACAGCGTCATCGAACATGACCGAGGTCTTGTGTGTTGGCTCTCGTCATCGTCTTTCGCAGATCACCACCAACTGTCTGACAGTCGGTGACACTGACGTCACCTTCAAAAACTGTGTACGCAACTTGGGTGTCTACTTTGATTCCACACTTTCCATGCATAATAATATCACCAGCATCTGTAAAGCAGCCAACTTCCAGTTGCGCAAAATTAGCTCAGTGAGAGGTTTCCTGACCCAGTCTGCCACCACTCAGCTTGTTACATCGCTCATTCTGAGTAGAATAGATTATTGTAATTCTTTACTGGCTGCCTTGCCTGCCGAAGAGTTGACCCGACTTCAGAGAATTTTAAATAATGCTGCAAGGGTCATCTTTCAGAGGTCTAAGAAAGATCATGTCTCATCACTCCTGTCTCAGCTACACTGGCTTCCCATCAAGGCCAGGATAGAGTACAAACTTGCTACACTAGCTTTTCGTCTTTTTGATGGCACACTGCCTGCCTACCTGTCCTCTTTACTAACTGTCTATCAACCATCCAGGCCCCTTCGCTCTAGCTCCGAACGCCTTCTTGTCGTACCAAAGACCCACACTAAATCCTTTGGACAACGTTCATTTCAGTATCAAGCCCCTGTAATCTGGAATTCTCTGCCCCTGTGCATTCGAAATGCTTCTGACTTACTTGATTTTAAAGCCAAACTCAAAACCTTCCTGTTCAGATTATCCTATAACTAGTTTCTCAACTGACCTTGACCCATCCTGAGCCCTTTTGCTGGTGGAATGGCAGGGTGTGTGTGTGTGTGTGTGTGTGTGTGTGTGTGTGTGTGTGTGTGTGTGATGACAGTATGAGTTATCGATTTTATTAGTTTAGTCAGAAATTGTAAAGCGCGTTGAGCTCGCTTCTTGGGGATACTGCGCTATATAAGAATGTTATATTATTATTATTACATTGTCCACCACCTAACCCTCTACACTCCATCTGACTAGCAAACTGACAATCAGTACAGGAAATTGTGCACGGTGTATGTCCCTAGGACGGGTTAGATACCACCAGGGTGGACAAAACAACCGGAACAGCCTTCTTACGTGCTACATGTATACGTACAGATACTAGGAGTCCAGACTGACATAGCTTGGTCCCGACAACCTTGCCTGTAGTTACACAAGGAACCTTGAAATTCGCAATCGCCAGAGCCAGCGAAAACTGCCATTAAAATAAACAACGTTCACTTCAATTTCTAAGGAATAAATGGAATGGTCACTATTACATATCAGTAACTAGTAGACGTACCCGACTTTGCCGAGAAACCGCGAGATGGGAGGTAATAAGAAGTTGCAATTCGAAAAATGGAGTTAGCTCCCGTGGACAGGTAACCCGAGAGATTAAAGAAGTGCTTTGAAAATAAGTGGAAAGGGTGGATGAATGATAATATTAATATGTTGACGATTTCCCGAGATTTTTTTCCTGCCAGATTAATTCCGCCCCCCCCCCCCCTCCTTTCTGCCCCCTCCTCCATCCACCCCCCTCCCCCCCCCCCCCCCCCCCCCCCCCTTGCACGTACATCCACCAATTTTGATCGCGATGTGAGAACGCTTGATTATGCTTAGATATGGCGAATACACAGACAGAGAGACACTGTTCGTAATTTATGTATATGTTGATGTGTTCCGAGGTCAGTGACCCTTGGGTTTTCTTCAACGACCTTCCTACCAGAAATGTTCGACACAGTCCTGGCTGGATCCGAGGAGTGACAAAACCCAGTCCTGAAACACACACACACACACACACACACACACACACACACACACACACGCATGCACGCACGCACGCATGCACGCACGCACGCATGCACGCACGCGCACACACACACACACACACACACACACGGAGCTGGGACTGAGGTAACAAAGCATGAGTGTCATGTGCAATCCAGCTGCCAAAAACAACCAGTCTGTTGCATACGAAACGATCTGTTTCTGTATTTTTTTTTTTTTTTTTTTCGATGACATATATGAAGCATTTTTTCCCGTCCTGTCGAAATATATCAGTAGTAAGTTAAAATTTAAGTGAGCATGCAGCAAACTTCTTGACTAATATCGTAATTCTCAAGTTTATCTTTATTCCATTTATATCAGTACAGTGTCTATGTGCATGTAATACTCCAAGAAGTGAATTGTTAAGTGGCTTGCTCACCGTGCCTGTTGTGTGCAGCTATTGGAGACAGACTCTGCTGATACGACCCGACACAAGACACATAACAGCAGCACGTGTGTCCTCATGACGCCTGAAAAATGCAGTAATGCACACCCTCTTTGATTACATGGGCGCAAGGTTTCTACTGTACACTATGTCAAGTTCAAATTTTGGACCTACTCCATTGTAGGTTTTGTGCTTTTCTCAAGTATTTATGCCTTCCGGTTTAACCTCTGTATCCAGTAGGTGAGGTCGGAAATAGAAGTTCACAAACGATTTCGTTTAACTTCTGTTTACAGACACGCAAACTAAATAAAAAATTAAGTTGAAAAGATTAAATTGAACGCTTACCCACTTACCGTCACTGTTCTGTTCAATCCCGCAACTCAATTATATGGAGAAAAAAATCACATCTTTTGAAGCCATCATCAGATCAAACGTGTACTCGTTGGGGCAACCGAGCTGTTAAATGCAGAGCCAATTTATTCTTTTATAGACCCTGTTAAGTGAAATTCAATACCGAGGGCACTCACTGTTTTCGTGTTTAAAGCGACTGCATTCGGCGTCCTTAAAAAAAATAAAAATAAAAAAGAAGCTGTTACAGAAAGCAATCAAACGTACACAGTCATTTATCCGGGTAAAACACAGGCTGTGGTGTCTTTCTCGTGGCTCAAATGTCTTATGTTTATGAGTGAGGAGCGATTAAAATAAATGTATCACCCAGCTAGCAAAGTCTCCTGCGTTTGAGATGCGCAAATGTTTTGGTTTGGATAGTCCGAAGTCAAAGTCGGCCGACGTCAGCCGTCAGCGAAAGTGATGATGAGGAACGGTACTCACGTTTTCAGGTTATGATCTGATTGTGGCATCGTTGTTATAGCTGTTTATTAATACATAAACGTCTCCTCTTTATTAGACATTATATTATATTATGTCTTATTTTGGTATTTTGGTGAGAGATCCTTTTCTTTCCAGGCCGCAGGCCTGTGGAATCAGCTCCCTGAGCTATTACAACACGCAGAATCCAGTGCCAGTTTCAAAAGCTGTCATGAAACCTATCTATTAGAACTGATATTTAGTATGTCTGCTGTTCCCCCCCCCCCCCCACACACACATAACTTGCAGTTTGGTACATTGGCTACATAATAATTATTGCCTCTGTGTGTGTGCGTGTGTGTGTCAGATTTTTTTTAATGAGTATTCTGTATCTGTTTCTTGGTGTGTAACGTTTGTTCTTATGTGGTTGCCTTAAGATGCCTGTGTGTCGTTGACTGTACCTGTTTTGGTTTTCGTCATTATGTATGGGGCTTGGAGCTTTTAGTGCACATGTATAAGCGCCCTAAGAGTCTCCATTATTATTATTATCATCATCATTATTATTATTTTACTACTTTATTGTCCCTTTCGGGAAATTCGGGCTGCTTCCCCCGGGTGAAGCGCGTCGTCGCGGTGCAGTGCCACCCAATACCTATCCTATATTTTTACAATTATTATTATTATTTTTATTATTACACATTCCACATCAAACAGAAAGTTTTTGATACTCTACTGAAGAATTATACCAATTTTTAACTATATTCAGCCGCTTTAACCATAGCTTCCACAAGGAAATATTTATTCCAAAGGAGGTTTTTTCTATTTCCTTGCACAGCTCACAGAAACTTCCTTACAACTTGAGTGGACAACGCTAATCAGGACACAAACAAATCCATTTGTTTGTTTTGTGTCCCGAGGAAGGCGAAAGCCCAAACATTAACCCGTGCCGTCCTTTGTGAAAGTTAAGTGGTTTCTGTCCCTTTTATGTCGATTTTATTTGCTTAACTTGTAACCACTTCGCAGTCATTACCGTTTCCTTTTCTATTTTGTCGTGAGGCAATAAAACTTCTCAAAGATGATCAGTAATTTCATGTCAGGGGCTGCCTGTTTTTTTTAATGTTTTTTTTAAATTTATTTATTTTATTTTATTTATTTATTTATTTATTTTTTTTATTATTATTATTATTTTTTTTTTTTTTTTTTGGGGGGGGGGGGGGGGGGGCGTGCTAGTGTAAATGTAAGGTTTGTCATTGTGAATGCCCGTGTGTGTGTGTGTGTGTGTGTGTGTGTGTGTGTGTGTGTGTGATACTAGTAGATGCCTATGCATGCCTAGCGTGTTCGCTCTTTCTCGGTATTACAATATAACGTCTGCACAGCATGCATTAACACGCGATTGGTTATTACTCTTATAACTCTATCTAATCCTTTCAGTGACACAGTAACTTATGTGGATACGGAAGTACCCTTCAGTATTTTGTACGCACAGAAAAGCAAAATAAAAAGTATGAAAGTTCATTTTATTCGCCAAAGCAACAACGCGTACTTTCAAAAAAGCTTCCTATTTTTTTTACTTTTCCCGCTTTTCGGGGGGTGGGGGGTGGGAGAGGAGGAGGAGGGGGAGGGGGGAGTGGGAGGGAGGGCATTTGGGATGTTGTATGTATATAGGCACTGAAAAGTTTCAGTGTCTGGGGTGGCGGGGGGGGGGGGGGGGGATGGAGGGAGGGAATTTGGGATATTGCATATTTATACGCACTGAAAAGTTTCAGTGTCCGTATCAAGCATGTTTACACTTGCTTTCAGGGTAAATTTACGAATAATATTGAATGTATTCGGAACGTACCCATTTTCGTGTACATTAATTTTTGAACTGGAAATACTGTGATACGCAGAACAAAAGAAACAGAAAAACGTAGAAAAGTCTGTCTTGGCAGTAAAGGCGAGCAATTCATAACACTTTGAGCACACACACGCATAACGCATAAATACACAACAAGCATAAGTGGCACAAAGGAAGAGAGCATTTTTCTTAGATGACACGAATAATGGACAACCCCACTCCCCGCTCAATCAAAAGGGTCGAGCCTCCAGAATTCAGCCAATCGCGTCCCGGGGCATAATGAGCACAACACATGGCATAGTCCGGCAAACGTTTTGCCAGACTCTACATCGAGGGAAGCACGTGCAGTTTGATATGACTGAAACATGGAAAGCAGTCCATTGACGTCATTTGAGAAAAAAAAAGACCATTATGTCGATCTCTTGAAATAATAATAATAATAATGAGTATTGTATAGGCGCTTTACCCAATTTCATGAATCGGCTCAAAGCGCCGCGAACTGAACCCAACACGCACGCTCACGTGAATCACACGCATTCTCTCACACACTTGACATAAGCACATTACAATCACGTGGTGCGAAGGGTCAGCTCAGCTATTTAAATATCGGGATTTAGAATTGCATTTATTTTTTCAAATTTGGTGGGCTGAACATTCACCACTTTTCCCACAAATGACGTCATGGACGGACTGTTTTTGAAGTAAAAGTAAAGGAGAGTAGGGGAGCGGGGCTTTGGCCATGGGGATCGCCGAGTGGAGTCGTCTATTGCATACAGTTTTACGATACACGATACACATATAACACATTAATGAAGGAAGCACCGATTTCCCTGCAGCCTTCAGTCCCAATGTGCGTCCTGCGCAGATAGTCCCACTATAGTTGTATATGATTCTACTTTTGAAGGGAAATAACGAATCTTCAGAGTAATCAGAGTGACTTCTCGAAGTTGTCTCTCTTGAAGTGAGTCCGTAGGAAATCTTGTCAGTACTCACATCGTCGGCACACTTATGTACAAATCGGTTTTCCTTTTCACTGAACGGGTTTCTTTGCGATCGTCGGTTTCTTCGGAATAACCGGTTTTGGTTTTTTCTTGTCGACCGTCCTGTAGAGCTGATCCTCGGTGGCGTCCCCTGGGGACTGAGCGGTGGCTTCCCCTGGAGGCTGAGTGGTGACGTCCCCTTTTCCCTTCTTGTGCACCTGGCTGTAGAGGGCAATATCACGAGGTTCCTTTGGTGCCTGAAGAGCTTTCTCTCCGTTCGTCTTGTGGACTTTGCTGTACAGCTCTTCCCGATCTTCACCTCCTGGAGTCGGAGGTTCTGGGAGCTGGTCTTCATTCTGGCTGTAACCATCAGCTGGAGGGAGAGAAAACTTGACAGATTTCTCAGCAGCTGGTTTCTGGCTGACCTCCTGCTGCTTTCCTTCCTCTTGAACATCGCTGTACAAGTCAGCGTCAAGCAGACTCGGAGGCTGAATGTCTGCAGGAAACGTTCCGGCTTCGCTGTAACCATTGTCTGGGGGACTGGGATCCACCAGCATCGCTTCCCCAGTTGACGGCAGTGTGTAGCCCTCATCCACTTTGGTTATCTCAGCATCGCTGTACAGGTCAGCGTTAAGTGGATTCAAAGGCTGAAGACCCGAGGGATGAGTTTCGACCTCGCTGTAACCATTGTTTGGGGGACTGGATTGCGCCACCAGTGCCCCGCCCGTTGACGGAAGAGTATAGCCATCATCCACTTGGGTCTTCGCCTTATCAGCACCGCTGTGGACGTCAACGCCATCACTTCCATGATCAGCATGCTGCCTTTCAGCGTCGCTGGAGTCGCCCTGTGAGAGACTAGAAGTAGAAGTCTTTGCCGCATCGCCTCTCCCCTTCTCCGTCTCCGGAGCATTGTCGTGCAGCTCAGCAACGCCAGGCGCCGAATGCTGAAGGTTCTGGGACTGAGTAACGATGTGGCTATAGTCATCCTCTGGCAGGCTGGGAGACCGAAGCAGCTGCTGGCTAGAGGGATGCATCTGCAGACGATTGTAATCGTCGTTGCTGGTTGGCTGGCGTGTTGTTCCTGGTGCTCCGTCCTCAGCGATTTCGGAGTAATGCGCCTCTGGCGTCGCAACATCTGGTCCAGAGGTTACAAGACCTTGGTCATCGTCCGTAACGTCGAATGCTAGGTTGGTAACAGCGTAGGGTTTCGTGGGCTGTCCTGCTTTACGTCTTCTGTCTGTTTTAACAGGGGAAATGCTTATGTTAAACCAAGCGAAACAACGAAAATATCAACATTATATAATAGGAAAGGCGGAGGATTATAAACGTAATTAGGGATTCGAGTTGTTGACAACATGTACAACAGCAATACACAAACAAACAAACGAACAAAAAAACAATGTATCCAGTTACATTATCTTTTGACACTGTCGATTTTTTGTTTGGCCGTTTCCGTAATACAGATTCAAATACTTCTGATTTAAAGAATAATAAATTTCTCTTGCCAGCTGATGTGTTTCGGACAAGTTACCTGTCGTCTGAGATGCCCTCCTGCTGTTCTTGAATTTGGAATAAAATCCACTGGAACAGAAACGAAGGCACGATAAAGTACATGGTTGACAATGCAGAAGATTATTACCGCTGTCAAAACTGCCCCACCCCCAAGAGAAAACAAAAACCATCCAACAACCCAACACCCCTCACCTCCCCATCCCCTCCCCCTCCTCCCCCCCCCCCCATGCCCCCCCCCCCCCAAAAAAAAAAAAATATATATATATAAATAAATAAAAATAAATGTAAAAAATCGTTGGGCATAATTGTGTGTACGATTCTCATGTGTTCTCTATTCATAAAAACGAAACATTTCAGAAATTAATACATATTAAAGTATTATTGTATTTTGAACTGCAAAAGTATGTTCATGAAGGCACAACAAGTTATTACATATGAAATATGGTGTCATTAAAAAAAACTTCGGAATACTAGCGGTAGAAAAGTAAAAAAGAAAATCCGCTCACCGCTCAGTGCATATGATGCGTTTCCGCCACAAAACGATGATGATAATAATGATGAACACCACAACCACCACAGCAGCCGCCACGGACCCGACAACAACAAGAATATCTGGGCCAGCACTTTTGGGATCTGTTGAATGACAGAACCAGTCGTAGTAGTAGCAGAAGAAGAAACAGAAAAGGAAAAAGAAGAAGACGAGGAGGAAGAGGAGAACTTGTAGTCATCTCTCCTATCTTCCAAGTAGTCCTTACTACATCCTAAAACCATACAGAAACACAAAACAAACATAAGCAAAAGATAAACGAACTATCAAGACTACCGAAAAAGTGCGAAAGAAGAAAGATAAAAAGGGTGGGAGGGTGTTTAGGGGTTTAACGTCCTTTTCCGCCACATACGGGTGATATCAAAGACGGGGCAACGATGAAAAAGCCAGCACAAATATTTGGCTCCAGCCGGGATGCAAGCTCACGACCCGAGCATTAGAAGTCCAGCGCTCTACCATTCGGCCACCCCGGCTCCCCGAGAAAGATTTTTAAAAAATGCTAAGGAAACAAAATAACAGGTCATAGAAAGACAAAATCACAAAAGCGCGACAGGGGAAGTATTGGAGTGCGGAAGACCCAAGGGAATACAATAGATGGTTATACAATGTTGGTGATTTGTGAATTTGTGACGGTGGTTGTGACGTTGTTTACATACGGCCACGTTAATCAAGCAGGATCAAATAAGGCTTACAAACAATGGGGCAATGTATACACAACACTGATCAAATTAACTAAGATGAAGAAGAAGAATTTTCAACGAGTGACGAAATTTCTCCAGCCTAATGCGTACAGACGAACAGACACACACACACACTCACACACTGAAACTGAGAGTCCCTCATTCATTGGCCGGTAAAAAGCCAGTAATATCACTGCGCGTAAGTGGACAATCGTTTAAGAAGAACTAACAGTAGGCAGCTATACTGTCTGTGAAGTTCTGTTTGTAATGACTTGAGGGAAAAGTTATCCCGAACCAGTATATTCATCGGTAACAAATTAGTAGAGTAAAAGCGTACAAGACCGGTTACTACATGAACTAGTCTGTGTGCCGTAATACTTTCAATTTGTTTGTGATGCCTATAAAGGTTTGCCAAAATTAGTGCAACCTACCAGTGGTAGTGGTAGTGGTGGTGGTGGTGATTGTATCGGCGGTGATGGAGGTGCTGGCGGCATTAGTGATGGTGGCGGGGCTGTTGTTGTTGTTGTTGGTGGTGGTGACGGTAATGCTGCCTACGAAACTGGTGATCGGTGCGGTTGTTGTTGTTGTTGTTGTTGTTTGCGTACCGCATTTGGCATACACAGCTTCCAGAGGATTTTCATCAGGAACAGCTTCAGAGGGTGAAATGTCACATTGTCTTCCGTCCCTCCAGAACCTGACATTGTCGATCCTGATCGTCGACTCAGATTTAGAGCACCTTCTGGCCTCAAAAATTACCTGAAAATAAAGAGAGATTCAACTGACTTTCAGTTCGACGTTTAATTTGCAATCGAATCACGGCGAAGCATTAAGGATCACCAGTAACTCATTTTGTTTGGGATACTCTCGCGGTTTGAAGACCCCCCCCCCCCCATGTCTGTCTGCCTGTCTGTCTGTCTGTCTGTCTGTCTGTCTCTGTCTCTCTCTCTCAATGTTCATTTGCATTTTTGTTGTATTTTCGTTTCTTTTCCTTTTTCACTTGTTTTGTTGTTGTTGTTGTTGTTTCTTTTGGTTCTTTTGTTTCTGTAGTGTTCTGGTTTAGATCATGTAGTACTAGTTCGTAGCTGCTGTTTTTTTTGTTTGTTTGTTGTTGTTGTTGTTGTTTTGTTTTGATTTGTTTTTTAAGCAAGGACAAGATGGTAACACTTGTGCTTTACCCTTATATCCTTGCAAAATAAAGTTTATTCATTCATTCTCTCTCTCTCTCTCTCTCTCTCTCTCTCTCTCTCTGTTAACTCGCGAGCACTCACTTTGAAAGCTGCATCTGACGCAATACGCACGGAGGCACTCGACCAAACTGTGGTAATATTTTCAACAGACACCATAGTCCACAGATGTTGTACGGTGCCGTTCTGGATGTAGACAGACAGAGTGTCGTTGACTGTGTCCATGAAGAAGTCAAAGTGAAGACAACCTTCTGCTGCCCTAACAAGGTTCGTTGTCAAATTTCCTGAAGCCTGTGGACTCACCAGGTTTGCCACTGCACACAAAATCGTTCGTAGTATTTTAAAGATTTCAGTCATTCGACTCATGCACAATAAAATCTTTGTTGAGAGAAAGAGAGAGAGAGAGAGAGAGGGGGGGGGGGGGGGTGCTGGTTTTTCGATTTTTTTTTTTCCAGATTTTCTGCTATCACGTGCGACGCAAAACATGGGGAGGGAGAAAACAAATGAGTTTTTTTTTCTTGGTTCCAGCCATACGCAACGTTCATGGTCCTATACTCTAAATCAAAACTTACTCCAGCTCCTGTGTGTGTGTGTGTGTGTGTGTGTGTGTGTGTGTGTGTGTGTGTGTGTGTGTGTGTGTGTGTGTGTGTGTGTGTGTGTGTGTGTGTGTGTGTGTGTGTGTGCGCGCGCGCGCGCGTAGATAGATAGATAGATAGATAGATAAATAGATAGATAGATAGATAGATAGACATACACATGTACATATACTTTATATAAGAAAAAAGAAAAAGAAAAGCAACAAAACAACTTCAAACCAACAGCAACAACAACAAAACAAACACACAAACTAATAAACAAACAAAAGAAAAAAAATGAATAATTTTTGTAGAAGGAAATGAAAAACATGATTGTATAAAACAAATGTTCATTCTCATTTAGGAAAAGTCCAAGCCTAAAACTGAAACAGCAAAGAACAATAACTGAAAGTCTGGCTTACCCATTCCATGTGATGAGTCATCCATTACAGCGTCCCAGTGACTTGTTTCCCAGCCACAAAGGTTTGGTGTTTCGTCAAAAGAACATTCTACAAACAGGTGTTCAAAGAATGCTTGTGCGAGATTAGACTTCATAAATAATCGACGTTTATCGACTTAAAATAATCGACGTTTGCACAAAATGGTACGCCCCATTATTATCTTATCCTAAATTAACTGAGCCATACAATAAATAATTCCATGGGCATAGCACAACATAGCATAGCACAACATAGCATAGCACAACATATAGAGCACAACATGGCATAGCACAATGTAGCATAGCACAACATATAGCACAACACAGCATAGCACAATGTAGCATAGCACAAAATAGCATAGCACAACATAGCATAGCATAACACACAATATCACACTCCCGTGCTGTACACAATGGTGACAAGAGGTTTTCACACACTTTTTTAATGACTGATAAATCTCAGCATTGCAGAAAAGTCACGTACCTGGGCCAGTGCAATTTCCAAGATGTATCCTGACGTTTTTCAGTGTGATACCAGATTCTCCGGAAACAGGCCCACCTCCACCCACAGCTTCAAATACAAGCTGAAATTCCACATGTTTGTCACGTTATTATTGTGTTCTCGTAAATAACCACAATTTTCAAGCAATTGTCAATTCGTAGGTTGTAATCTTAATCCAGAAAAGGAAATGGAAGGAAAATCGAGAACGTACAGCACAATGATTTTAAAGGGTCTAATGCGACCATTTTTATGCTCACAGATCGTTCTGAGCTGTTTTCGTGGTATCTATCATCACACGACTGTGACAGTGTGTAGCTATCATGCTGGCTTTGAGCCAACAGAAGCGTACTTGGTGACGCGGCGGCCACAGTGCGTGCCAGTAGTGTAACAATAGTTGTAACATTTGAATGTTCGACCGCTAAAGCTAAGTGTAAACAACATTGAATCGCATTGAGAGCTATACTAATTATCAACATGCGCACTCACGGGCGAAACTATTCCAAAACTGAAAGTAGCTTAGCAAAGATTGAAATACTCCAGTTAAAGTGGCGTATTCCATTGTGAAAATATTGTTAATTGTGGCTCGCGCCGTGCTAATGTTGTTGTTGTGTCAACGTGCATTGTGACCCTTTCTCTAAGGCCTCTTTGAAACATTCTTTGTCGGACGTTTTATGCAAGTCTTAGCTATTTCCGAAATGTCTCCACATTAAAATAACCTCCGCTAACAGAATGTGTTTGTCGTGTGGTGTTCAGCTGTGAGTTCAAATCTGATATCATGAATAAGCCACTAAAAACCGTCGGCAAAAAAAAAAAAAAAAAAAGAAAAAAAAGCATTGCACACAATACCTTGGCCGTGGACTCGTCAATTGTTCGGAAAACTGGTGAACCATGAGAAGCAGTAGAATTAGAACCTCGATACAATGTGCTGAATTCATTGTCGGCCAACAAGTTCAGTTTGGACGGGAGGAAGCTGATGAAACTGAACTCCACACAGGATACGTCCGAGAAATTTAGTACAGGAGATTCCAGGTGTGATCTTGAGAGAGGGTTACCTGTTCCCATATTTTGACTCACACTTGCGCCTTCTGCACACACACACACACACACACACACACACACACACACACACACACACACACACACACACCTCTTTACCCATCTCTACCTGTGTATCACATCACGTGCTCACCTTCATCCATCCCGTCCAACACTTATCCCCGCCCCCATCTCGCCCCATGAACACAGCCCCAGCCCCTTCCACTCATCGCAACCACCTCCCATCACATACACCACTGACAAATCTTCCATCGTCCCTTGCCTATATCTCCAGTTGAATTATTCCATGCACCAAAACATTTTTGTTTTAATAAAGAAATTTTCTTAAACAGTATTTTGGCGCAGCTCTCTCTCTCTCTCTTCTATTTTTAACATGTATACACAATACAATACAATACAATACAATACAATACAATACAATACAATATCCATTCATAAATAGATAACTAGAATAATAAATAGGTAGATTCTTAAAAACAAACACAAGACATTCATCGCTGCAGTAGAACCGTAATACACTATACATCACAAAACATTATTCAACCACCTTGCACCAAAGCATTACAGATAATAGTTTAATACTAAGGAAAAGGTGTTGTACATACATGTAGTTACTTTCCACTGACCTGGTGTTGCTGTCCAGTTGGACATCTCTGGCCCTTTCGTACCTTGTGTATAGCAGCAGAGCGTGTTGTTAAAGTCGCAGTTACCCTCATATGATGGCGAAGCTGTAACTGCAAATTCGATTACTTTTTTTGATTGTCATACCTTCGATAAAACACGACGCCTGAATTCTTAGGAAGGCAAAACGTCGACTGCTTACTACATCCCCCCCCCCCCCCTCTCTCTCTCTCAAGTCTGATGCGTGCTTCTTGTTCTTAATCGTTAATCGAGACTAAACAAATGTGGAGTATGCGTACCACTGCCTTCATTATGCCCAGCCGTTGAACACCTGGAAAAAAATTATAAACAATTTTCTACTAAAACACATTCAACGTAAACCTTCACAAATGTAAACCTTCACAAAATCAAAACCTCTACTATGATATGCGGTTACCATATCCGTTTTATTTTTTTCCCCGATGAAAAAAAAATACTCACCCAAATGCCACATGCACGACTGTCGTCCAGAGGACAATCCGTAGTAGTATGACACACCTCTCTGGGTTCCTCATTTTTCCTGGACACAAGAAGACCCCTTGTATACGAGGATCCGCATTTGATATCAGTGTGACGGTCCTGCCTGTACACGCAGCTAAGGTGATTTAAGTTTTAACCTGTGACACCTGAAGTGTTTGGGTGAACTGATGTTTTAATCTCTGGTGAACTTTACCAGATGAAAACCGACCCTTGACGGTCGTTCCGTATAGAGCTGTATCGCATTGCATATCACGTGGGACACATTGTGCTCTGCTGGCCAATGACAATAGGGATGCCTGGCGGCAGCTGGCGACCATCCTTAACACGCGCCTTATGAAAAACACGGGAGTCTCCGCGGTGCACCGTTGATGATTCAACGTGCGACAGCTCTATACAAGATACAATTTTAAAACGTACCTTCGTTTGACTGAAAGGTGGTGACAGAGCTTACCGTCAGACCGTACTTTCAACCCCTCAATATATGATTATGAATGGTGTATGTCAGAAAGACAGTGCCAGAATTTTAGGCTATGGAGGGCAAAAAGAAATCTACTTACAGACAGATTTCCACTGTCATTAACTAATGATACTTACAATTCTTTTCGGCAAAGCTCACATGGAAAGAAAATCTGCATAAGCTGCTCTCTCTCTCTCTTTCTCTCTCTGCGCACAACCCAACTGAACCAGGACGCAAAACACTTTTAACGTTGTACCACTGCTGGGGATGCTTCATGTTGCTGGTGTTTGGCTAGTGTCAGAGGTTTTACTTCCTGGTTTTTCAATGAGATGAGGTCTTGTGTTGTGGCTTACAATTTCGTCAGCTTGTCATACCTGCCTCACACGAGGCAAGTGTTTGCATAAGGCATCCAGGCTGCTATGTACAAGTGACGCAATTTAAGAAGATGAATGTTAGAGCGAAGACGGCTTTATTTGACCGCTTCCTTCAGACGGCAGTATGAAAGCAAACTTTTGAGGGCTGGCTTAGAATGGATGAATACTGTAGCCGTGCTCTCTGTGTAGAAGCACTTTCCTTGTTGCTATTACCAATCAGATCGTGTGGCTTAAGTTTGCTGAATACATGTTTACGGCTTGTAATCCGTATATCGCTCTCTCTCTCTCTCTCTCTCTCTCTCTCACACACACACACACACACACACACACACACACACTCAAGGAACACACATGGTGTATGCCCAATCCTCAGTAGCTGGTTTTATTCATTTCCTGTCATACCTGTCACTGAAAAGATCTGAATAGCATACATCCTTGTAGTATAATACGAGATGTCAAAACCTGAAAAGCAATTTAACCTGTATCGACAACTTGTAAAGACGTGTGCATATAAATGTTACTTAATTTTCTGCGCTTGTGTAGCTTTACAAGGACTTATTTCACGGCGCTTCTGTTTTGGAACGGCTGCGCCTGTGACAGCGCCTGTACGGACAAAATACCCAGTCTGGATAATAATAATAATAATGATGATGATGATGATGATGATGATAATGATGATAACAATACTGCTACTACTAATAATAATGATAACAATACTAATGAAAGTACTTATATAGCACTTAAAATAAAATAAGTGAATAGGAAGAAATCTATACAAAAATATACAAAGCCATAAGGTCAGGGCACACACACACACACACACACACACACACACACACACACACACACACACACACACACACACACATTCGACTGTGCATAATCCAGGCAACTCTGTCACAGTTGCAGAGTTTTCAGCGCTTCGGGGACCCTTATAAAACCAGAGCACGAGTTTGCCGTGACATTATTTGGCTTTTGGTCAGTGAGCGAGACACATCGCTACAGTGTCCAGCGGATGTTGACTGCTGCACGATCTTTCTCGCTCAGTGTCAAAACGCAAACTGAGCTGTGAAATCAGGCTGCCCTTGGCTTTTACTGGGGTTTCAGGGACGCTGAAAACTCTGCAACTGTGGCAGAGTTGACTGTGCTTACACGGTCGACTCTGTATATTTTTTTCACACTTCGGAAAGCAATTTGTTGGGAGCTTAGATCTTTAAATCTTTGAAACGAATTGGCCTCTGAAGAAATTATGAGTTAGAATGCACAATAAACAATACAACTCTGTCCACCGCCAAGACCTTTGATGTATTTCCTTTTCTCATTCTAATTCATAGACGTTCTTGCTGCTCGGGCTTGGCCAGTTTCCCACAGCGTTGTAGTAAGGCGAACCGTCTGCTTTCTTCATGTTGTAGTAAGAAGACACTGAAGGGTCTCCTTGTGTCATCTTGTCACCAGGATGAAGAGAGGAATACTTATTTCTGGGACTAAGGTCACCTAGAGTTTCGTACTGTTGTTCAGGAACATGGGAATGCTCCTGCTCAGTACTATGTTCCTGACCGGCCACTTGTGCTCCTGTAAAATGAAATAGGATGCTGAAATGTAAACAGCGTAGAGGTGAATGAATGAACATGCGACAAACTAGAAGAATCTGGTTGCAAGTCCTCATGTTCACTCGTAGAAACGATAGATTTGTAATGTTAACCCATTATAATGACAATGATAAAAGTCATTTTAAGCCATTCCGACAACACTTTGCCAGTGCCACCTGTTTTGTGGCTATCGAAAGTAACTGACCACAGTTACTCAAACTACGTCATTTGATTACAGCTAGAGGTTTGTGTATGACTTGGGAAAACAATGACAGTGATGACGTGACAGAGTTGATGTGACAGCGATGGAATGATAATGATGATGTGACGGAGATGATGTGACAGAGATGATGTGGAAGTGATGATGTAACAGTGATGATGTTATAGTGATGATGTGACAGAGATGATGTGACAATAATGATGTGACAGAGATCATGTGACACAGATGACAGAGATGATGTGATAATGATGATGTGACACAGATGTGTGACAGCGATGATGTGATAATGATGATGTGACACAGATGATGTGACAGCGATGAATGATGGCTTCTGTGTAATATCCCGTTTCACCAACCGTTGTCCAGTGAGTGGTCCGTGTTGATCTCATCGCAGGTTTTATCAGCATCGTCTCGGCTGAAAATCAAAATCACTGATAGTATCACTTGTCCGGGTATATTGCATGAGGTTGGATAAAAGCAAAAATAGAAAAAGAAAAGTATCACGATTGACAAATATAGAAATTGTCAGAACAGTAATCTCGAGAAGTTTAACTTCATGCTCAATGACAACTTTAATATATTTTGAGAAAGGCTGCAGTACTGAATAATGAAATGGCAAACTTAATGTAAACCTGTTCTAGTAAAAGTGTAAAAAAAATACATACCTTTTATGATGTCGTTTGAAGATGATCAGAGCGCCAACAACGACGATCATAACAATAAAGGCGATGACTCCAACCACGGAACCGATCAATACTGCATCATCTCCATCGTCTGTGGGCGTGACTGTGATGAGGAGAACGCGTGGTTAATGAGAGATATGCATCAAAACCGAGTGCATGTGTTACAGAACAGATAGCAAATTATGCATGCTGAACTTGCTGAGTCTCGATTCAAACCTTTCAAAATCCGAATGTAAAGCAACAGTTTTAAGAAAGATGAACAATGCAAAACTAAATACAGCTTGCCACGCACGTTTTGATGATGTTACGTGCAACAGCTCTGTACAAAATACAATTTTTAAACATACCTCCGTTTGACTGAAAGGTTGTGACAGAGCTTACAGAGAGACCGTCGTTTCAACCCCTTATTATTGTGTATGAATGGTGTGGGTTAAAAAGATAACGTCAGAATTTAGGCAATGGGGGGCAAAAGAAAATATATACTTACAGATTCCCCCTGTCATTAACTAATGATACACACACAGATAACACTGAACCTAAAAGTCCCTCGTCCATTGGTCGAAGAACGGTATTACCATTACGCGAAAGTGGACAATCGTTCGAGAAGAACTGACAGTGAGCAGCTAGACTCTCTGTAATGTTCTGTTTGTAATAACTTGAGGGGAAAATTAGCAGGTTCATCAGTAACAAATTTGTTTAGTAAAAGCGTGCAAGAACAGCTCCTACATTTAGTCGGTGTGTTATAACAGTTTCAATTTGCTTGTGACGCCTGTCAAGGTTTGTCAAAATTAGTGCAACCTACCAGTGGTAGTGGTAGTGGTGGTGGTGGTGGTTGTGTCGGCGGGGTTAGATGTGCTGTCGTCACTAGTGTAGGTGGCGGGGCTGTTTGTGGTAGTGGTGTCAGCCGTGGTGGTGGTGATGGCATGACCAGTGGTGGTGGTGTCGGCCGGACCTAGTGAGGTGAGAGGACGTACGTCTGTAGTGGCGGGGCTGTTTGTGGTAGTGGTGTCAGCCGTGGTGGTGGTGATGGCATGACCAGTGGTGGTGGTGTCGGCCGGACCTAGTGAGGTGGGAGGACGTTCGTCTGTAGTTGAAGAGCTGGTGGTGTTGTTGTTGGCGGTGGTGTTTGTGGTGGTTGCAGTGTTGCTTGCGAAACTTGTTGTTGGTGCGGTCGTTGTCGTTGTCGTTGTCGGTGTCGTTGTCATTGTCGGTGTCGGTGTCGGTGTCGTTGTCATTGTCGTTGTCGTTGTCGGTGTCGTTGTCATTGTCGGTGTCGGTGTCGTTGTATTTGTTTCCCTACCGCATTCGGCATACACGGCTTCCAGAAGACTGTTATCAGGATGTGCTTCGGGGGGTGAAAAGTCACATTGTCCATCTCTCGAGAATCTGACATTGTCTATCCTGATCTTCGACTCAGTTGTGGAACACCTTCTGGCCTCAAAAATTACCTGAAAATAAGCAGAGGTTCCATTCACTTTCAGCTCCACGTTGTATTTGCAATCGAAGCACAGCCAAACACTAAGCACCACCAGTAACTCTCTCTCTCTCTCTCTCTCTCTCTCTCTCTCTCTCCGTGTAATGTGTAACTTGTTTTTACATTTCCCCCTATATTCCCGTAGCTTATAGATTTTTCATCCTTTGCTCATATTCTCGTAGTTTAGCAACGGCAAGTTTGAACATGGTATTTCTGCCAAAACTTTTACCGTTGGAAAATAAATATTATGTCATAGTCATTGGCATCTCTCTCTCTCTCTCTCTCTCTCTCTCTTATAACTCACTTTGAAAGCTGCATCCGACGCAATACGCAAGGAGGCACTCGACCAAACATTTTCAACAGACACCATAGTCCACAGATGTTGTACGGTGCCGTTCTGGATGTAGACAGACAGAGTGTCGTTGACTGTGTCCATGAAGAAGTCAAAGTGAAGACAACCTTCTGCTGCCCTAACAAGGTTCGTTGTCAAATTTCCTGAAGCCTCTGGACTCACCAGGTTTGCCACTGCGCACAAAATCCTTCGTACTATTTTAAAGATTTCAGTCATTCCACTCACGGACATCAAAAACTTTGTTGAGAGAAAGGGGGTAGGGGTAGGGGTGCTGGTTTGTCTATTATTTTTTTCAGATTTTCTGCTATCACGTGTGACGCAAAACATGGCGAACGAGAAAAAAATCAGTATATTTTTTTCTTGGTTTAAGCCATACGCAACGCTCATGGTCCTATACTCTAAATCAAAACTTACTCCAGCTCCAGTGTGTGTGTGTGTGTGTGTGTGTGTGTGTGTGTGTGTGTGTGTGTGTGTGTGTGTGTGTGTGTGTGTGTGTGTGTGTGTGTGTGTGTGTGTGTGTGTGTGTCGCGCGCGCGTATGTGCGTGTGTGTGTAGATTAGATAGATAGATAGATAGATAGATAGATAGATAGACACACACACATGTACATATCATATATATAAGAAAAAATAAAAAAAGAAAAGCAACAACACATCAAAACAACAGCAACAACAAAACAAACAAATAAAAGAAACAATAATAAATCTGTTTTGTACAGTGAAATGAAAAACATGATTCTATAAAACATATATTCATTTTCATTTAGGAAAAGTCCAAGCCTAAAACTGAAACAGCAAAGACCAATAACTGGAAGATTGGCTTACCCATTCCATGTGATGAGTCATCCTCTGTAACGTCCCAGTTATTGCTTTCCCAGCCACAAAGGTTTGGTGTTTCGTCAAAAGAACATTCTACAACAGGCGTGCAAAGGATGTATGTGCAAGATTACGCTTCATAAATAATCGACGTTTGCACAAAATGGTACGCCTCATCATTATCTTATCATAAAGTAACTGAGCCATACAATAAATAATTCCATGGGCACAGCACAACATAGCATAGCACAACATAACATATCACAAAACAGCATAGCACAACATAGCATAGCATAACACACAATATCACACTCCCGTGCTGTACACAATAGTGACAAGAGGTTTTCACACACTTTATTAATAACTGATAAATCGCAGCATTGCAGAAAAGTCACGTACCTGGGCCAGTGCAATTTCCCAGATGTATCCTGACGTTTTTTAGTGTGACACCAGATGGTCCGGAACGCGGCCCACCTCCACCCACAGCTTCAAATATAAGCTGAAATTCCACATGTTTGTCACGTTATTGTTGTGGCCTTTCTCTTTCAGAAGTGTGTTCACTAAATAATCACAATTTTCAAGCAATTGCCAATTGATGGTTGTAATATTAATCCAGAAAAGGAAAATCGAGTACAGTACAATGATTTTAAAGGGGCTAATGCTACCATTTTTATGCTCATATATCGTTCTGAGCTGTTTCCGTGGTATCTATCATCACACCACTTAGACACCTGGACAGTTACAGCGTCAAGCTGTCATGTTGGCACTGACCCAACAGATGCGTACTCGGTGACGCGGCGGCCACAGTGAGCAGCCGGCAGTGTAACACAAGTTATAAAATTATAATGTTCGACCTCTCGCGCAAAGTGTAAACAATATTGTATCGCATTAAGAACTGTACTAATCATCAACAGGCGCACTCACGGGCGAAACTATTCCAAAACTTAAAGTGGCTTAGCAAAGATGGAATTAGCCCATTTAAAGTGGCGTATTCTATTCCATCTTGCTAACTGTGGTACGCGGCGTGCTAATCTTGTTATGTCAACGTGTATTGTGACCCTTTCTCTAAGGTCTCTTTGAAACATACTTTGTCGGACGTTTTATGCAAGTCTTCGCTATTTCCGAAATGTCTCCATGTTAAACTAAGCTCCGCAAACATTATGTGTTTGTCGTATGGTGTTCAGCTGTGAGTTCAAGTCTGATATCATAAATAAACCACTACAAACCGTCGGCAAAAAAAACATTGCACACAATACCTTGGCTGTGGACTCGTGAATTGTACGGAAAACTGGTGAACCATGAGAAGCAGTAGAATTAGAACCTCGATACAATGTGCTGAATACATTGTCGGCCAACAAGTTCAGTCTGGCTGGGAGGAAGCTGATGAAACTGAACTCCACACAGGATACGTCCGAGAAATTTAGTACAGGAGATTCCAGGTGTGATCTTGAGAGAGGGTTACCTGTTCCCATATTTTGACTCACACTTGCGCCTTCTGCACACACACACACACACACACACACACACACACACACACACACACACACACACACACACACACACACACACACACACACACACACCTCTTTACCCATCTCTACCTGTGTATCACATTACACGCCCATCCTCATGCTTCCCCATCCCGTCCAACGCCTATCCCTGTCCCCTCAACCCACCTCGCCCCATGAACACAGCCCCAATCCCTTCCTCTCATCGCTTGCAACCACCTCCCATCACATACACCCCTGACAAATCTCCCATCATCCCTTGCCTATATCTTCAGTAGAATTATTACATGTACCAAAACATTTTTGTGTTAATAAAGACATTTTCTTAAACAGTATTTTGACTCACCTTTTTTTTATACAATACAATACAATACAATACAATACGGGGGTGTTTGGGCGGGTGTTTGGGGTTCAACGTCCTTTTCCACCACATAGGGTGATATCAAAGACGGGGCAACGATGAAAAAGCCAGCACAAATATTTGGCCCCAGCCGGGATCGAACTCACGACCCGAGCATTAGAAGTCCAACGCTCTACCATTCGACCACCCCGGCTCCCCCAATACAATACAATACAATACAATACAATACAATACACAATGCAACATCCATTCATAAATGATTATTAGAGTAGTAAATAAATACTTAAAAAATCAAAAACCAGAATACAATACAATACAATACACAATGCAACATCCATTCATAAATGATTATTAGAGTAGTAAATAAATACTAAAAAAAACCACAACAATACAGTAATCGCTGAAGAAGAATTGCAATACACAATCCACCACAACACATTATCCATCCACCTTGCACCGAAACATTACCAATATAGTTTGATACTAAAGAAACGGTGTTGTTATATATAGTCCCTTTCCACTGACCTGGTGTTGCTGTCCAGTTGGACATCTCTGGCCCTTTCGTACCTTGTGTATAGCAGCAGAGCGTGTTGTTAAAGTCGCAGTTACCCTCATATGATGGCAAAGCTTTAACTGCAAAAGCGATTCAATTACTTTTGTTTCTTATACTTTTTATAAAACACGATGCCGGAATTCTTGAGATCGGAAACGTCTAAAGTTTATTCTATTCTCCTCTCTCTCTCTCTCTCTCTCTCTCTCTCTCTCTCTCTTTCTCTCCCTCGCAGTTAAATCTGCACCGTCGCTCTCCTCGTTCAAGGAGAGCCTTCTCAAGTATTTACTCTCATGCTCGGATCCCTGAATGTTCTGTCGTGTGTACCCTCGATGTTGCTTGAAAACAGTTATAGGTTTTTCAATGTGTTAAAAGATCCATGTCTCCATGCGCCTGAGTGTTCTGTTGTATGTATCCTGGATGTTACATGTTAGCAATTATAGGTCTTGTTTAAGCACATGTAGTTGAAAGATTGTCTCCACACACCTAAGTATTCTAGCGTTTACAGGCTTTATTTAGGTAGTCGAGCGTTTTAGAGCACGACCTGTAACATTTTGCCTGTACATGTCAGACTGATATTCTCACGCTGACTTGGCTTATCTTACGTTTAGTCTACTAGTTTGTTTGTTTGTTTGTTTTTTATTTTTTTGTTTTGTCTTGTTTTTGTCTTTTTTCATTCTACTGTTTTGCTTTTTTTTTTTTGGGGGGGGGGGGGTCCTGCCTCTGCCTTAGTTTTACATTTTCATTTTGTAGTCTAGCAACGGCAAATTATAAACTGGCACATGTGCTACAATTTCTACCGTTGAAAAATAAAGTTTCATTGTCATTGTCATTGTCTCTCTCAAGCGAGCAAGCGAGCAACTCTGTATAATAATTATGCGTGCTTCTTGTTTTTAATCGTTAATCAACACTAAACAAATGTGGAGTATACGTACCACTGCCTTCATTATGCCCAGCCGTTGAACATCTGGAAAAAAATTATAAACATTTTTCAGTTACTACGCATTCATCGTAAACCATTACAAATTCAAAACCCCTACTGTATACTCGCATGCGGTTACCATGTCCATTTTGCTTTTGTTTTCAATGAACGGATACTCACCCAAATGCCACGTGCACGACTGTTGTCCAGAGGACAATCCGTAGCACTAGAAGGACACACCTCTCTCGGTTCCTCATATTTCCTTGACAGAAAAATACCCTTAGAGTAAGAGGATCCGCCTTTGGTATCAGCGTGACGGTCCCGCCTGTACACGCAGCTAAGGTAGTTTCAGTGTTTGGGTGGACTGATGTTTTAATCTCTGGTGAATATCACCAGATGAAAACTGGCCCTTGACGGTCCTTTCGTATAGAGCTGTATTACACTGCGTATCACGTGGTACACATTGTGCTCTGCTCGCCAGTGACAGTAGAGATGCCTGGCAGTAGCTGGCGAACAAAGATGCGAGGCGCTTTATGAAAACCACGCACGTTTTGATGACGTAACACGTACGTTAACGTGCAACAGCCCCCTAAAAGATGCAATTTTAATTTACAGCTCCGTCTGACTAGAAAGGTAGTGACAAGGCTTCCCACCAGACCGTCGTTTCCACCCCTTATTTATGAATGGTGTGCGTTAAAAAGATGACGTCAGAATTTTAGGCCATGAAAGGCAAAAGAAAATATACTTACGGACAGATTTCCCCTGTCATTAACTAATGATACTTACAATTCTTGTCGCCAAAGTTCAGATGGAAAGAAAATCTGCATAAGTAGCTTTTTCTCTGTGCACAACCCAACTGAACCAGGACGCAAAACACTTTAAACATTGTACCACTGCTGGGGATGCTTCATGTTGCTGGTGTTTGGCTAGTGTCAGAGGTTTTACTTCCTGGATTGTCAATAAGATGAGGTCTTGTTTTGTGGCTTACAATTTCTGTAGCTTTTCATGTCTGCCTCGCATGAGGCAAGTGCTTGCTTAAGGCATTGAAGCTGCTATGCACAAGTGACGCAGTTTAAGAAGATGAAGGGTAGAGCAAAGACACCTTTATTTGACGGCTTCTTTCAGACGGTAGTATGAAAGTAAACTTTGAGGGCTAGCTAATAATGGATGAATGCTGTAGCGATGTCTTCTGTGTTGAAGCACCTTCAATGGTGCTATTACTAATCCGACTGCGTGGGTTAATTTTGCTGAAGACATGTGTGAGGCTTGAAATGCTGACACATGTACTTGTGCAAGGTTTCTCATCGCAGAAGATCTGTGTTGGGTCTGAAAGTTTCTCTTAATACGGAGAACAGAAGTTTGAGTCCAACTCATTTCTGTTCACGCTTGACATACTGAACTTCTACTTGCTTAAGATATGGAACTTTTCCCGGGGTATGACTCTCCTGGCGCCTGCACGTATTACACACACACACACACACACACACACACACACACACACACACACACACACACACATGCTCACACGAACTCAAGAAGCATACAGGGTGCATGTCCAATCCTAAGTAGTTTGTTTCATTCGTTTCATCTTTGAAATTGTTATTGAATAGATCTGAACAGCATACATGCTGAGAGAGAGAGAGAGAGAGAGAGAGAGAGCCCAATGTAAATCAAGGATGTCTTTGCCGCGCGCTGAATCTGAGTAAATATCACCCTTTTGCCCCCACAGTGAAAGAACACACCCGCATGCATATTTTTCTCATGACATGCATTGCTGCTGCATCTGCAGATTGAACACTCAGTTTGGATGCGCAGTTTCATATAAGTCTACAGAACTTGAGCTTGCAAAGTTCTGGAAAAGCTAAGGTTAAGCTAATCAGATACATTACTCATTAGGCAACATTTGTTTTCTGCATTTACGCGTATCTAAGATGCTGATTTGCTTATTATTTGTCTACTGCAACAATGTGGCTCAATAATCTTCATGGATGTACACAATTCGCAGACACACAGACACACAGACAGAGACAGACAGACACACACACACACACACGCACGCACGCACGCACGCACGCACGCAAGCACGCACGCACGCGCGCGGCAACGGTTTTACTTCAATGTTTTTGCTTTTTGCACTAAAAGACGAGGAATAAAAATAATGTACGAATTTCATATACATCTGCTCGTGATAACACCTGCAATGCCTACAGACGAGTAATTCTTAATAAGTAATTCATCATGTACATATGTATGAATGAATGTTTGTATGTATGTATGTATGTATGTATGTATGTATGTATGTATGTATGTATGTATGTATGTATGTATATTACGTTATTTTTATAGTAAAACACCGAGATTTCCAACAAATGTTGAGCGTCAAATGCACATTATTATTATTATTATTATTTCAACATGAAGGCACTTTGACTTGAGAGCACGTCCAGCTGCTTAAGAAGGTCGTGTTATTTTTGTGGCATGGTAGGTCGCGTTTCTTTTAACCCAAATCATACGGCAGTGTCCATTTCAGTAAATACTGCCTTTGTTTATTTTCCGTCAGAAGTCTGAGCTCCCTAAAAGCCTGCCCATAATTACGACCAATTAAAATATCCTTGCATGTTGAGAGATCCATGTGCTATTCAGGCAGGACAAGGGGTGCCGGGGTGGTCGAAAGGGGTAGAGCGTTGGACTTCTAATGCTCGGGTTGTGAGTTCGTATCCCGGCTGGGGCCAAATATTTGTGCTGGCTTTTTCATCGTTGCCCTGTCTTTGATATCACCCGTATGTAGTGGAAAATGACGTTAAACCCCCAAACACCCACCCACCCAGGCAGGACCAGCCTGTTTGCTGATGTCATTTGGAAGTTTTCCGACCTCGTATTTCCTTTTCTTAATGCAGTTGCAAGGAAGCAGTCAGGGGCAGCAGAAGCTGAGTTAGTGTTTACACGATGTGATTTTGCAGCCCGCCTTGCCTCGATATCTAGTGTAAGGGATTGAGGCCTCTGTTTGAACAGGGATAAATGGGTAACTCTCTCTCTCCCCGTGTGCGTTTCAATGGCCTTTTGTATGTGTGTGTGTGTGTGTGTGTGTGTGTCTGTGTGTGTCTGTGTGTTTTCTACATGTGTGTGCGTGCTGGTGTGGCGTAAGGACATAAATTGACCGTGGGGTCATGTTTGTTGTTTAATTGGGATACCCTATTTGGCGAGTGTGCTAGTCTGTAGTGATTTTCGTGATTTTTGTGTTATGTAGGTCAAGGTGCACGCCAGGCGGTCACAAAAGGAGGCAAGCTGCCAGTGAAGATGGGACGTTTTGCACAGAGGTCGGACACAAGTGAGGCAAGTGGATTTGTGCGAACTGCCTCTCTGGCCTAAACAGAAAGTAGACGTGCATCACTCCAGTGAGACCTGAGCAGAAAGGAGACATTCAAATCTTTTTTTTTTTAAACTCTGCCAGGTGCGTGCCTTTGAATGGTCTGTTCATGGCAGTAATTTTTTTTTATAGATTGAAGCATTTTTAGGGGTGACTATGATGCCTGAGGCTAATAGGGAATATACAGACATTTTGAGGCCTTGCGTATTTGTGTCCTTCGGCCTGTGTGTGTGTGTGTGTGTGTGTGTGTGTGTGTGAAGGGGAAGACCACTTGCCAATGTGAATGCAAGGTAAAAATTTGACCTGTGAAAACTCGACAAGCTATATCATGACTTATGCTTAAATTTCACAGTGAAAACCAGTCATGCTCTAGTCATACACTGATTACCGATATTATTACAAAAAGCAATACCGTGATTACATTGATAAAACACAAGATTGATACACTTAGTCAAGTGTCTTGAAGCACACTGAAGGCACAGCAAGCAAGAGCACATACTGGAGTATATGGATTATACGTGTTTAAACAAAGTAAAGGAAAGTGATACAAGTCCTCAAGTGGATCCTGACTCAGTCGTGTCTAGGCAGACGTTCCCACGCCGTTTGCCTGGTTTTTTCTCCCTCCGGTGCGTGTCCTGAAATAGGTCATAATTCACTTTAACTCTGACGTAGATTTAAAAGTCGGTCTAATGCTGAATAAGTTAGCAATTGAATTTATGCAACGCTTTTTAAATTCACTTGTATCTCAGTCATTCACAGTATCTACGTTTCGTACAAGACCCCCCCCCCCCCCGCGCACACACACACACACACACACACACACACACACACAAATAATAATACAAATAAATAAATAGATAAATAAATAACTAATTAAACGTGAAAAAATGAATTAAACTAACATAAACAACAGAATTTTTTTAAAAAATGAAATTAAAAGTGAAACAATTAATATAAATAAATGCAAATAAAGGTAAATAAAATAAGAAAAAAAAAATACAACTAATAAATGCATGAAGAACCGCTTTGTGTGCACAACAACAACGGCAGTAAAATTAACGTAAAAAGTATAAGATTGTTGAAAATTGTTGTTCAAACTTCGGGAAGGCGGTAACGATAATAATGATTGTATAGCACTTACGAGGCTTGGCTAGGCAGAGCACCAACGCAGTGTTTACTCAACATACATCCAATGCCGTATGGAATACTTTAACATGCCTGTTTATCAACGTATCCGACATACCTCTTCCGTTTGGCGCAAGCTGCGCAGGCGATGAGCAGAATGATGATAATCAGCAACTCGCCGGCTGCTACAGCGATGGGTATGATACAGTGGCATTTGATGAAGATACACGAGCATTTTTCTGCAAAGAAGTAATTGATTATTGCACAATTTTGAGAGAGAGAGAGAGAGAGAGAGAGAGAGAGAATAAAAGATTGAGACGGGGAAAAATAACAGTGTGTTTGCGTGCGTGCGTGCGTGCGTGCGTGCGTGCGTGCGTGCGTGCGTGCGTGTGTGTGTGTGTGTGTGTGTGTGTGTGTGTGTGCGCGCGTGTGTTGGGGGGGGGGGGGGGGGGGGGGCAAACTAACAAACAGTCGGGGGAGGGGGGGAGGGGAGGGGGCGGTAGTGTCAGGCCTCTCCATTATTTTATTTTGTGCAAACAAACAATATCGGCTTCCTTTTACTTTGTTCAAGGATGAGGGGGGGGGGGGGTGTTACTATCGAGAGAGAGGGTTTGACCACCCAAAGTACATGGGAAAATATGCACTTTTTGTTTTTGCTTTTGTTTGGGGGAGTTTGAGCCCCCAAAGTCCCGCCCCCCTATCCCCTACCGACTCCCCCCCCCCCCCCCCCCTTGAGATTTCAGACTCTAGTGATTAGTGGGAGGGGCATTCTCTGTACGAGCTGCGATCAGCTTATACTTTTTAAGTTTTCGTATAATTATTGGTGATGTGAAAGAGTTTAATCTACTTCAAACTTACCCACTGTTTTTGGTGGAGGAGGACACATGGAGCGCGGGACTGAAAGCAAAATGATAACAATAATATAAACCATTCTACATTTCTTGTTAGTAATAAATGTACAATCTTCGCCTGAATCAAATCAGACTTATAAAAAAGTGAAGACCAAGAAGTGTCTTGACAGAACTGGCCGTCATCAATCAAGCTCACCACACCTCAATACTGAAACACACAGACTGCGCTGTGCGCCTAGGATGGGTGATAACCCTGCACAAAACGAAACAAACAAACAAACAAACGTGAGACTCACCGATGTCACAAACAGAACTGATGAGATCATTCAGCTTGTTGGAAAGCTGATCAAAGCTGTCCACGTCAAACTTGTCTCCATTGACAGATCTGACAGCGTCTAGTTCTGTTTTGTCGATGGTGCCTCCCACAGCTACGTACACCAAGTGAAAACAACGACAACATGAAACTGAGTTGATAAATTCTGGGATTGCGAGCAACACACACACACACACACACACACACACACACACACACACACACACACACATTTTTTTTTAAAAAGGTTTGCATTATCAAGATTTGGAAACAGTCAAGATAACTGAGTCGCTACACTGCCGAAATTTCCCAATCGGGTGTTCACATCTGGGAGCAGAACCACGTGACAATACTGACCAATTGCAAAGATGAAGATCCCCGCAGACTTTGCAGCCTCTGCGACGCTCACAGTTCTGTTTCTGTTGCCGCTGTTTCCGTCTGTTATGAGAACAAGAACCTGGGGAACATTGCTCCCCGATCTGCGAGCTGAAGCCTGGAGCTGGTCTGTGGCTTCCTGAATACCCACGTCAGTACTAGTTCCTCCACCCGGATAAACCACGCTTCCGATTTCTGAATAAAATTGATACTAAGTAATAATACAGAAAAAAATCGAAATTTTGGTTTATATTTAGGATAGGTTCCCATGATAATTTGTGAAATTCAATTATAATCGGCATGACATGTAATACTGTACCTTTAAAGTCGCGAAAATTCTCTATTACCTGTGGCGATATCGTCACCAGCATTAGTGGTAGTGATGGCACGAATTTCCTTACATCCTAATTTCTCTTTTGTCAAATGCATTATATATGTTTTTGGTGTTTTTGCTTTTGTTTTTCGTTTCTACATGCTTGTCAAAGTTAAGTTTGTTTCTTTGTGTTGGGGTTTTCCGTTACTCAGCATCGAATACACAGCTGTTGCGAACTTCTCGTGCAATTCATTTGTTCAAACAAGAACAATAAAAACGGCAAAATCGACGAAATGTTTCGGCGGCTTGTGACTGACACCCAACAAAACAAAACAAAACAAAACAAAACAAAACAACCAACAACAACAGCAGAAAAAGGTTGGTGGGGGAATAAATAAAAAATAAATAACAATGAAATAAATGAATAAACAAATTTAAACAAAACAACAATAAAGCAAAGAAAACTGTGGTAAAATACTCACGGGTAACAAACAGGCTGGTGTCGCTTGTGACTGGAATGACTTTTGAAATTAAAGTACTGTAGATGACAAGCCCAATGCGACTTTCAGGGCTGTTCTTCCAAAATGTGAGCGCGGTCTGGTTGACCGCTTCCAGTGCAGTTTGGAAGGAAGCATTGGAAATGCTCCCCGACCCATCCAGCACAAACATTATGTCCAGGCTGCATGCTGAGGACATAGGACAGGGACGACACAAATGTAGAATGAGCTGATATGAGCAAAACGGGGACAAAGTCGCACAACCCCTTTTGCTGAAATTGGGGAGAGAGAGAGAGAGAGAGAGGTCTTTTTTTTATTTGCGATTTTTTTTTCCATTTTCAACGAGTACAATTACTGTGTAAGTTTCAATGCTGAACATAACTTATTAACAATGTGGAAAAGAAAAATTTACCACAACCTCGCCATACTGGCATGAGAACAGTGTCACACTCTTTCCGTTTTCTCAAATTAGGCGCTTGTCATAAGCCGTTTTTTAACAGCCGTATCCCGGGTCAATACTTAAAGAAAGCTTTTTTCCTGTACTTATCGTTGATACCAATAACTTATCTCTAGCTTTTCTTCGACTGTTATTTCAGTCGGCCTTTCGGCGAGCAACTCTCAAAAAAAGGAAAGTGCAAACTGACCTCGTGCCCATTTAAAATGTCGTTACAACCTTTAAAAGTAACAACAACAACAACAACAGCAACAACAACAACAATATAAATAATAATAGCTGATGACATCAGTAACATTAATAACAACAACAACAATAATAATAATAATAATGATAATAATAATAAAAATAATAATGGGTATTTAAGGGACGCCCTCCCTCCCGCAGGAGCTCAGGGCGCCTTACAGTCAACACGCACTCACTCACACAGAAACAGAAACACACGTAACATTCCTATTGACAATACTTACCAAACCAGCGAAAGAAAGGCAGAAAAAAGTGTACAGAAATCCCACAGACAATTTCCATTCATTTTCAAAAAGCACGTGGTAGGATACCACTAAAAGAAAAAGGAAGACTTCACAAGTCCAGTACCTTTGCCATCAGTAGATACATCTTGGCACTGGGCGCGCAGACCAAGAAGAACGAACGACTGCAGAAACAGCTGTAGCTTCATGTTGCCTACCTTAGGTGGTGGTGCCTGATTGCGTAATGACCGCCCCAGCGGCCTCTCTTATATATTACAGTCTTTGTTTTCTTTCTTTTTTGTGACTCCCACAGACAGCGTGGAACGCAAAAAGTAAAGCAAACTTTCTGTTTAAAATCTTTTCTGAAGTCTTTTTCATAGGTGTGCAGGCCCATTATATTTTATGACCAGGAAGCTGGTGATATTTACCCTGGACCAACTTAAACCTCGACCCCTCAGCATCTTTCTCTGCAAAACATCACGCATGTTTACCTTTGCGTCTCTTATATATATCGCAGGATGTTTTTGCTTTATTTCCTTTTTTGACTCCAAGGCACAGACTGAAACGCAAGGAAATTAAAGAAAACTTCCCAGTAGAACGCCTTTTATGAAATCTGATTTTCATTGGTGTCCAGTAAAGTTACATCTTAAGACCGGGAAGATGGCGATATCTACCATGGACCAATTTTAAACTCGATCTTCCAGCAGTTTTCTTTGCGAAACATCACGAATGCACGTAAACATAATATTACCACTTCAATTACGTCAAAGTTTTTAATGAACGATGGACCTGAACTCAAGAAAGTCACCAGCAACCACCCCCCCCCCCCCCACCACCACCACTACCACCACCACCACCAACAACAACAACGTAAAATATTATTCAACCTTTAATCATTGAAAACAAAATCTGAGCTCGGGGGTCTGTTCCATTTCTTTGCGTACTTGTGTATGGCTAATTCGTATGAACATAGTATGAGATGGCCCTGTCATTGACTTAAAAACGAAAATCAAAATAACTACATTTATACAATTTGGACATGACACACGCAAGTACGTGTAAAAAGGTTTAGATAAGGGCATCAGACAAAGTGTTTGTTTAGAAACAAGCAATCTAAAGCCATGGCTTAAAGCAAACTGTAAAGATGTTTCGGTTTGATGAAGTAAGTGTGACCTGCAAGATGAGAGGCAATGTTCCCTTCGGCAGCACACTAGTGCGTCAGGTTCAAGTGCATAAATGGCTATTCATGCATTTCTAAACATTATACACTGCCGGCAAGAGAGAGAGAGAGAGAGAGAGAGCGCGCGCACACACACACACACACACACACACACACACACACACACACACACACACACACACACACACACACACACGCGCGCGTGTACGCACACAAAGAGTCGGACTATCAAAAGAGCATATATTTTAAAATACTGTAGTATAGTCTACATGTACATGCTGAACAGTGCCAAATTCATTCAATGCAAACTTCCCCAGTAACATACTGTATAGTGCTTGCGTTATCTTAAGAGTACAGCTTTTTTCAAATTCAACATCTATACCTAATTGCCTCACATAACATCTATACCTAACTGCCTCACATAACATCTATACCTAATTGCCTCACATAACATCTATACCTATTTGCCTCACATAACATGTATACCTAATTGCCTCACATAACATCTATACCTAACTGCCTCACATAACATCTATACCTAATTGCCTCACATGTCATCTACACCTAATTGCCTCACATAACATCTATACCTAATTGCCTCACATAACATGTATACCTAATTGCCTCACATAACATCTATACCTAACTGCCTCACATAACATCTATACCTAATTGCCTCACATGTCATCTACACCTAATTGCCTCACATAACATCTATACCTAATTGCCTCACATAACATGTATACCTAATTGCCTCACATAACATCTATACCTAACTGCCTCACATAACATCTATACCTAATTGCCTTACATGTCATCTACACCTAATTGCCTCACATAACATCTATACCTAATTGCCTCACATAACATGTATACCTAATTGCCTCACATAACATCTATACCTAACTGCCTCACATAACATCTATACCTAATTGCCTCACATGTCATCTACACCTAATTGCCTCACATAACATCTATACCTAATTGCCTCACATAACATGTATACCTAATTGCCTCACATAACATCTATACCTAACTGCCTCACATAACATCTATACCTAATTGCCTCACATGTCATCTACACCTAATTGCCTCACATAACATCTATACCTAATTGCCTCACATAACATCTATACCTATTTGCCTCACATAACATCTATACCTAACTGCCTCACATAACATCTATACCTAATTGCCTCACATGTCATCTACACCTAATTGCCTCACATAACATCTATACCTATTTGCCTCACATAACATCTATACCTAACTGCCTCACATAACATCTATACCTAATTGCCTCACATGTCATCTACACCTAATTGCCTCACATAACATCTATACCTAATTGCCTCACATAACATCTATACCTATTTGCCTCACATAACATCTATACCTAACTGCCTCACATAACATCTATACCTAATTGCCTCACATGTCATCTACACCTAATTGCCTCACATAACATCTATACCTATTTGCCTCACATAACATTTATACCTAACTGCCTCACATGTCATCTACACGTAATTGCCTCACATAACATCTGTACCTAATTGCCACTCTTGTGCGCGAAAAGTTCCATCTTCACTGGCAGCTTGCCTCTTGTAGCATTGAAAGTCCAACGCTCTACCATTCGGCCACCCTGGCTCCCCAGAGAGACTGACTGACTGACTGACTGAAACTTTATTTTCCAAGGATGAGAACATAGACGCACAGGTCTCTCTAACTGTCTGTCCTTGACACACGCACGCACGCACACACACACACAGGGCATACATAACATTACATACATAGCATAAGACATACATGTGATTACCAACAGTATCACATATACAACACATAGCTATACAGCGCAAGAGTAATACATTACGCAGAGAAAGAGAGAGAGAGAGAGAGAGAGAGACGTCAGTTCCGTGAACTAAACATTTGACGTCAGCCTCAGGCAGGTCGTCATACAGAGAGAGATGACGTCAATTCCGTGAAGTAAACTTTCGACATCAGCCTCTAGCACTGAGATCGTCTGAGGATGCTTGTTCATGTCTTGTGATTTCCCTGTTGGCTTTGGGACTTTTCCGACTGAATTATTTTTCACATGAAATCTGGAAGATGTAGAGGGCTGATGAAATGTCGGAAGCAGTGGCGATACTTGCAGATTTTGTCTGTGAACCAAACATTTGACGTCAGCCTCACGCTGCTCGTCTGACAGATGATACATATCTTGTGATTTCCTTGTTGCTTTTGTGACTTCCCTGACTGAATTAATTTTGACATAAAATTTGGAAGATCTAGAGAGCTGATGAAACGTGGACTTAAGTGCCTTGGTTTGTACTTACGAAATTGCAAAATTGGAACTTTTTTGGCCGGCGCCAAAAAATGTGTTTATCTAAAAGCTCTGCTATTCTTAATACTAAAGCTATAATAGTGCAGCGGTTCATGTCATATGTGCAGTTGGCACAAGTGACAAAAATACCGGAATAATGAGTAATTTGAAGGAGTCTTTTCATAGATATTTGGCCTTATGTGCAAACCACCCCTACCTTGGAAATATTTTTCTTACACAAAACCTGTCAGAGCTACATAGCTGTGCTACAAAAACAGGCAGTATAATTGGATGATCTTCCCAATTTCAGAAAATGAAGCCATTTGAACATTTTTTTCGAACAAATTCGTAACATGACCGATTTTTAAAAATCGGCGATAACTCTTTTGAAAATGCAGTAGGCTAAAAATCGTGAAAAATAGGTCTGGAGAAGGTGAATTCCCATTTTATCTCAAAGTAAAAAGGCCTCCAACGAGGTGGTTTAGGAGATAGCCATCATTACATCCGTCCACACACACACACACACACACACACACACACACACACACACGTCATTCCCGTCAAAAAGAACGCAGCAGCAAAGTGTGCACGTAAGGTGTCTATGGCGCAGATTTCGTTACGTCACTGTGTGCGTGAAAGTAAGTATTGTGTGGTGAAACGTCACAGTCTTGTTTTGTATCACTGAAACTTGCTGCTGCGCGTAGCAAAATCTGCCCCGTCTCATAAAGTTGTTTCTCTATAGAGAAACAACTTAAAAATCACGGGTTTTTTCATGACACTCAGTGTGTGTTATTGCGCTTCATCAGCATGCGTGTAAAGAGATTTGCCTTAGTCCCCGTTTATGCATCTAATGTTTTAGTTCGGTCAAGCTAGTCCCGGATTTAAAGTCTCAATACGTTTGTCCGGCATACACCAACACCACCACCACCACCAACAACAACGCTGTGGACAACGTTTCATTGAGTGCGCTTTATCGGTGCATCAGAATCAGTCACTAGAGTCACAATGTAGCATCAGAATCAGTCACTAGAGTCACAATATAGCATCAGAATCAGTCACTAGAGTCACAATATAGCATCAGAATCAGTCACTCGGGTCACAATATAGCATCAGAATCAGTCACTCGGGTCACAATATAGCATCAGAATCAGTCACTCGGGTCACAATATAGCATCAGAATCAGTCACTCGGGTCACAATGTAGCATCAGAATCAGTCACTCGCGTCACAATATAGCATCAGAATCAGTCACTCGGGTCACAATATAGCATCAGAATCAGTCACTAGGGTCACAATGTAGCATCAGAATCAGTCACTAGGGTCACAATGTAGCATCAGAATCAGTCACTCGGGTCACAATATAGCATCAGAATCAGTCACTAGGGGCACAATATAGCATCAGAATCAGTCACTAGGGGCACAATATAGCATCAGAATCAGTCACTCGGGTCACAATGTAATCAGTCACTAGGGTCACAATGTAGCATCAGAATCAGTCACTCGGGTCACAATGTAGCATCAGAATCAGTCACTAGGGTCACAATATAGCATCAGAATCAGTCACTCGGGTCACAATATAGCATCAGAATCAGTCACTCGGGTCACAATATAGCATCAGAATCAGTCACTCGGGTCACAGTGTAGCATCAGAATCAGTCACTAGGGACACAATGTAGCATCAGAATCAGTCACTAGGGTCAAAATATAGCATCAGAATCAGTCACTAGGGTCAAAATGTAGCATCAGAATCAGTCACTCGGGTCACAATATAGCATCAGAATCAGTCACTCGGGTCACAATATAGCATCAGAATCAGTCACTCGGGTCACAATGTAGCATCAGAATCAGTCACTCGGGTCACAATGTAGCATCAGAATCAGTCACTCGGGTCACAATGTAGCATCAGAATCAGTCACTCGGGTCACAATGTAGCATCAGAATCAGTCACTCGGGTCACAATGTAGCATCAGAATCAGTCACTCGGGTCACAATGTAGCATCAGAATTAGTCACTCGGGTCACAATATAGCATCAGAATCAGTCACTCGGGTCACAATATAGCATCAGAATCAGTCACTCGGGTCACAATGTAGCATCAGAATCAGTCACTCGGGTCACAATGTAGCATCAGAATCAGTCACTCGGGTCACAATATAGCATATGAAACCATTGTGGTGACTCGGGTTGACGTATATATGTTGGTCTACGTAAGTAGAGGTGTACCGCGTACTGAGCAGACGACATTATTGGTTGCGGACTGAACACCAGCTAGACAGCGCGGCGGATTGGTGGCTAGTTTCGGCGACTTGGTCGATCGACGTGTGGTACAGGTATGGAAGCGTTAGCGGGACAAAGAAAGTCACATTTCCCAACTATTAGTCACGAAACAAAGAAAGTCACATTTCCCAACTATTAGTCACGAAACAAAGAAAGTCACATTTCCCAACTATTAGTCACGAAACAAAGAAAGTCACATTTCCCAACTATTAGTCACGAAACAAAGAAAGTCACATTTCCCAACTATTAGTCACGAAACAAAGAAAGTCACATTTCCCAACTATTAGTCACGAAACAAAGAAAGTGACATTTCCCAACTATTAGTCACGAAACAAAGAAAGTCACATTTCCCAACTATTAGACGCCGCAAAGTCACGAAACCAGTCGCAGTGGGAAAAAGAAACATCTGTTCATTTGGCAAACAGCCTTTAGTGCTTTATAAGCGGCAGTTTCCCCCCCCCCCCCCCCCTCAGAAAGGTTTTAAGTTCGTCTCTCTCCATGCATTAGACCACGGACGACTGAAGACAATGCGCCTGCGAGAAATTGCTGCCGTGAAAACATACCGATAACCATTGACTGCCCTTTCTTTCATTATTTACGGGGAGGACGAACAAAAACATAACTAGCCTTTGGTTTAAACAAGTTTATTGCAATACGGTTTTTCAAAGTAAATAAACAATTTCTGAGCATGAACAAGCTAAGCTTATAATAATGCTCAGGGGTCAACAAACAAGTGCACGTTCACGGTATTGCAATGGCGGTAATTATAGTAAATTAGAGCTGAGAGAGAGAGAGAGAGAGAGAGAGAGAGAAGGGGGGATGTCGAAGTGTACCACAAAAAAAAAAAAAAACTCCGCTGGGCTGCGCTAGGCTCTGCCAAGAAAGTAACGTATAACTAAAACCTGGCTCTGCCAAGAAAGTAACGTATAACTAAAACCTAAACACCTAAAAACGTGCTGTACGAATTATAAAGTCCTGAACATTAAAGAAGATAGTACAGTTTTCTTGAGCAGACAGACGACAGTTACCGTGAAGGAGCGTATGTATGTCGGAATGTTGAGGAGGTAGTGTGTAGATAGTAATCCGACGTATATCAGAATAATGAGGACAGTGGAGCAGGAAGTGTTCGGCTGTCTCTGTGGAGGCGCCGCAACTACAGATTGCGTCATTAGAAAGATGTCTGGTTACAAGGTCGTGCTGGAGATTACTGATATTTAATCGGAGCCTGCAGTGAATTACTTGAGCTGAACGGTCGCCTTGGTAGTAGTATGGAGGTATACTGGCATCGTATTGGGCAAGATGTCGTTTGAATTCACCAATAGAGTCACTACGTTGGATGCTATCTGGCAAATTGTTCCAAAGTACTGTAGTGGAGGGGAAAAAGGAGGACTTATAAAGTTCAGTTTTGCTGTGCGGCACATACCTTACCAGCGGACGGCGTCTATGATAAGGATTAAGTTCGGAAACCAGTTGAGGAAGTTCTGGACGAAGATATGACGGAGCTAACCCATTGACAATTTTAAAATATAGAATAAGCTTGTGGCGCTTGCGTCTTTCTTGTAATGGGATAAAACCAGATTCCGCGTACAGTTTTTGATGACTTGTTCCCCGAACTGCACCAATAATTATCCTTATTGCTTCCAGGTGTAAATTCTCCAGTTCGTCTGCTAGTGTTTTTGTACAGTTGTCCCAGATAACATCGGCGTAATCAAAGATAGGCAAAATAAAAGACTTGTACATGGTTTCTAGAGCATGTCTTGACAAACGATATTTATAGGATCCTAAACATGCTACAAGTAGGCGAGATTTTGCAATAATATTTTGTATGTGTGTGTCCCATCTGCAGTTACTTTGGAGTATAATACCAAGATGTTTATGTGTACTTACATTGTCAAGGACGGTATTTTGAAAACTTAGCGGTAAGGGTTGGAAGTCTCGTTGTTTGGATATGTTCATAAGTTCAGTTTTTACATTATTAAAGTTTACCTTCCATTTGACAGCCCAGTCTTGGACTTTATCCAGATCAGAATTTATAATCTCTGCTCTAATTATATTGTCGTTTAAAGCAAGGTACATACTGGTATCGTCGGCGAAAAGTTTAATGACAGATTCAATATCGACGACAATATCATTGACATAAACTAAAAATAACAGGGGACCAAGGACGGATCCCTGGGGTACACCAGCGGACACTGGTAGATAATCAGACCTATAACCTTTGATCACTACAGCTTGCTTTCGATTACTTAAATAATCTCCCATCCATGTCAGAAGTTGACCCCTGATCCCTATCGCTTCAAGTTTATGTAGAAGTCCACGGTGCCAGACTCTATCGAAGGCTTTGGAAACATCAAAAAATATAGCTTGTGAGTTAATTCCCCTGTCCAGGTTCCTACACGTGTCATTGTATATACTTAACAACTGGTAGACCGTGGAATCTCCTGGGATGAAACCAGATTGAGCTGGAGTTATAAGATTATTTCCGGTAAGGTAACGAAGTAGATGAGCTTGGACACATTTCTCTAAAACTTTACCGACACAGCTTAAAAGGGAGATGGGTCGATAGTTAGTACACATTTCTCTGTTTCCTTTTTTATGTATAGGTGATACATGTGCAGTTTTCCATACTAGTGGAAATCTACCTTCACTGAGTGATCTGTTAAATAGCACAGTCAGAGGTTCGGCTATGACAGATGAACTGGCCGTGAGAATCTTATTGTGGATATTATCGGGTCCGACAGCCTTACTGGAGTTTAGATCCTTCAGAACGTTTTTGACAACACCAACATGTAAAGATAAATCATCAATAGAACTATCTACTACAGGTACACTGGGTGGAGGATCGTTGTTGTCTACAAGAGTAGACTGACTTTGAAAAAATATATTGAATACAGATGCTTTTTCAGAATGTGTATAGTACACTCTACCTCCTTCTTCTATCGGAGGTATTTCATCCGTATGAAATCCTTTCTGTTTCAAGAAGGAATTAACGAGTTTCCACCATTTTTTGTTGCCAATATTATTACTAGAAATAGAACAATCGAGATGTTTAATAAATTCAGCTTTTGCCTTCCGTATGCTGTCTGTGTATTTGTTTCTTGTCTCTCGGAATAGTCTCCAGTGTGTGTCTGTGTTAAATGTTTTAGCTTTCCGGTGAATGCGATTTTTGTCTTTCCTGAGTCTGTGTAATTCTTCTGTCATCCAAGGTTCATCACGCTGTCGTTCAGTTATTGTTTTACAGGGCGTACATGTCTTAGCAACAGCTAGCAACTGTTCAGAGAAAGTTTCTGCGGCTAGGTCAATGGACGGCAGAGATACAATATATGACCAGTCAACTCTATTCAGTTCAATTAGTAGTCTGTCTGTATCAAGTTTAGAGTAGTTATAGATAGTGCGCTAAAAGTGTGAATTTCTACAAACATGACCTTTTATATGCACAATAGGTACACAGTGATCGCTGCAGATTGGTGGCAATACATTGGAAAAAGAAATAAACTCTCTACTTGGAACAAACACAAGGTCAATGCATGTTGATGATGTGTCTGTAATGCGTGTGGGCATGGTAATGAGTTGTTCGAGACTATTTTTCTGCTGAATGTCAACAAGATGAGACGAAGGATTACGTAAGTAATCTGTGTTGAAGTCTCCTAGTATAATGAATTTGTATGGTGTCTGCATGACCTGGGTAATTGACTGATCTATTAAGCGCCAGTAGTCAACGGATGATGCTGGGAGTCGATAAAAACAACCGACAAGCTACTTGAGAGGAAAAGGAGGCAGAAACAGCAAGAGAAGAGGCAAAGGAAAGAAGAATAAAAGAAAAACGCTATGTGTTAACTCTTTGACGACGGAGCGCAATTTCTAACACGCGATTTCCTATAGGAAATCCCGTGCTAGAAATTGCGCTCTGTCGTCAAAGAGTTAAGGTGTTTGGCGAGGGTCACGTATGGTAGCCTTTACAAGTGGACGAAAGCGCCGGGTCGGAGAAAATTAATAACCGGGCATGTATGTAGTTCTATCCGGGCGGTTATGGGACATGTGTTCGTGATAAAATTCATGTGCAGTGAGGACAAGATCAAAGACCGTAGATATTATCAGCTTACAAGTACATGAATGTGGTAAAAATACTTCCGCTTGGATATGACGATGGCAGGCAATGACGTATCATTTTTTTTTTCTGAATGTGTGTGTGTGTGTGTGTGTGTGTGTGTGTGCGTGTGTGTGTGTGTATGCGTGTGTGTGTGTGTATGCGTGCGTCCGTGCCGTTGTGTGTATGCGTGCCTGTTAACCGATGCATTAATTTCTGGTGATATGATGCTGCTCAATTTACTGACGTTATTTTGGTACAATGCGTAATATTTCCCCCCTCTTTCCTTGCGGTGTATATAGTACAATCAAGGGAAATAATTCTGCCTCGAAATTGGACATGGTACGATTTACAGCACGAGTTTCGTCCCATGGACGGACACCAACAATCATCAGTCGGTCATTATTACACACACACACACACACACACACACACACACACAGCTCCTAATCTTAGTACCCGTGATTGTCTTCTGGGCACTATGTATTCTACGGCACACACACACACACACACACACACACACACACACACACACACACACACACACACAGAGAGCTCCTAATCTTAGTACCCGTGATTGTCTTCTGGGTACTATGTATTCTACGGCACACACACACACACACACACACACACACACACACACACACACACACACACAGCTCCTAATCTTAGTACCCGTGATTGTCTTCTGGGTACTATGTATTCTACGGCACACACACACACACACACACACACACACACACACACACACACACACACACACACACACACACACACACAGCTCCTAATCTTAGTACCCGTGATTGTCTTCTGGGCACTATGTATTCTACGGCACACACACACACACACACACACACACACACACACACACACAGCTCCTAATCTTAGTACCCGTGATTGTCTTCTGGATACTATGTATTCTACGGCACACACACACACACACACACACACACACACACACACAGCTCCTAATCTTAGTACCCGTGATTGTCTTCTGGGTACTATGTATTCTACGGCACACACACACACACACACACACACACACACACACACACACACACACACACACACACGCACCGACACACACACACACGCACGCACTGACACACACACACACACGCGCGCGCACACACACACGCGCGCACACACACATACACACACACGCACGCACTGACACACACACACGTGCGCACACACACATACACACACCGCACGCACTGACACACACGCGCGCGCGCGCGCACACACACACGCGCGCACACTTGCCATCTTACCTTGAACTTGATCTTCTCTCTGAGGGGATAGTGGACAGTCGATAGATTCACCTTGACTCGATCCTTTGTCTTGCCACACAGCGACCAGATCCTTGCAGAAGTTAGGTGAGCAGAAGATCACCAAGAAGGTTGAGTGTATCCTCCGTGACTGTAGTCACAGTGTGAGTTTGAGTTTGAGTTCCTTAAAGGAGCTTTCTTGACTTCACAAACTTTGAGTTTCTTAAAAGGAGCTTCCTTGACTCTTTCCTCACAAACGTAGGTTTTTCGTTTCCACAGAGGTTTTTTAGTACCATGTTCAGAGCATTTTACCACGAATTTTTGTGCACGAAGTATATTATGTACAGTATCTTCTTCCATGTACGGGGAGCCAGGGTGGTCGAATGGTAGAGCGTTGGACTTCTAATGCTCGGGTCGTGAGTTCGATCCCGGCTGGGGCCAAATATTTGTCCTGGCTTTTTCATCGTTGCCAGGTCTTTGATATCACCCTATGTGGTGGAAAAGGACGTTAAACCCTCAAACACCCACGCACTCTTCCATGTACCTTGAAAGGCATATTCGACACTCCTCTGTGTTCTTCTTTGTATGATTAAACTTACTTGTCCAAAAAGATAGACACTGACAGTCTGACGAGAAGACACGATATCAATTTAAAACGGAAACAGTGATCTCGTAAAATTCAAGAAAACTCCTTGAATGTTTTGTATGGTGATTTTGATGTTGTTTGTCTGTCTGTCTTAACCTGGAGGTGGTATATTTTGTCATCCTATTCCTTTATCCGAACTGACGAAGTTTAGTTGTAATGGCTACGATGCATTAAAAGCGGGTGTTCGTACGAATTCTAAATTTCATGGGGTTTGGAATGATGACATCATCTCATTTCGGATCTAGAGAAGATGTCTTGCTGATGAAGTACGTCGTTCCCGAGTATGACGCCTGTTTGTTTGTCGTGAAAAGTATTAATCGATCCACTTCCAATGCATCGAGCGGTGCTGTACATACAACTGAGGCATCGGGCATCCAAGTTCAAGCAGATACGAGAAGGGCTCACGTGTGACGTAGGATATTTCTGTTTGTAAGTGCTGAGGTGAACGCGCCGGCCCTGGGGCATGTGGGGAGCCGGGACAGTGGAGCGGTAGAGCGTTGGACTTCCGATGCTCGGGGCGTGAGTTCGAATCCCCACTGGAAGCCAGAACATCGTGCTGGCCTTGTCCTCGTTATCCCGTCTTTGATATCACCCGTATGTGGTGGACAAGGGACATTAACCCCTAATCACCCACCCTCAACATGACCCAGAGATTCGTGTCAAGGTTTAGCGCTTCGTGCAGCATTTTGAACAAGAAAATCGTAAGACAGATGTAAACATCAGGTATGACGTCATCCTCTTTCCTGTCTTATTTTCATTCTCTTGATAGTGCGATGCCCCGAACATGCACACAGTACCACTCGGACTGATTTCCACTTTTCACTGACGACAAAACTAACTGACGTAACACTCAGACGTGAATGATTTACAGTTGGTTTCCAGTGGAGATCCGGAATGACACGCCACCATATTAAGACTCATAGAATCCTTGAGTCTTACAGAAAGCCAAAGTCAAAGTCAAAGTCAAAAATACTTTATTTATCCCCGTAGGGCAATTCATGCGGGCGAGCATAAGACACATAAAGAAGTTAAGATCACTAAATTCATATAATTGTACACTCTCTCTCTCTCTCTCTCTCTCTCTCACACACACACACACACACACACACACACACACACACACACACACACACACACACACACATTGCTGATTGATATAAAAACACACACCACCACCCTGACCTTTCCCTGTGATGTTTTCGTCTCTATCCAAGCGTATAGGGTGGCTGAATCCAGACAAATACAAATCATGATGTCTGTCTATATCACAGTCAAACCAAGTCTCAGTAAAAGCCGACTTCAATGTGGCAGTTACAGATTACTGGAATGGCTGCATGTACCTGGTGTGTGTGTGTGTGTGTGTGTGTGTGTGTGTGTGTGTGTGTGTGTGTGTGTGTGTGTGTGTGCGTGTGTGTGTGTGTGTGTGTTCATTTCGGTGGTAATACTTTCTTTATCGATATCAGCACACTGGAGTTTCGAACATATTTTTTTCTCGACTGTTGGCACCATCTGTAAACTAAACTACATTTGACATGTTTCTTCACCTCGTGTGTGTGTGTGTGTGTGTGTGTGTGTGTGTGTGTGTGTGTGTGTGTGTGTGTGTGTGTGAGAGAGAGAGAGAGAGAGAGAGAGAGAGAGAGAGAGAGAATGTTTGTAAGAATTAACCCTTCGCGTGTTTTCCTAAAACTGCAGAAGTGGGAGAACACGTTACAACTGACTTCTGCCAGAGTTTTGGAGTGCGTGTCAGTGTCCAGATAAAACAGGAGGTGTGTAGTGAACTAAGTGGCAGTAATTTTAAACAGATTGTTTTGTATGAAAGTTTCTACACGTGCCAGTTAAATATTTCATGTGTGTGTTTGTGTGATTCGCTGTGGCGGAGATACGAGAATAGAACATTTTTTCGTGAACTCCTTTGCAGTAATGTGGAGCAGCTTGTTGTGCACAAGACTGTGAGTAGCCACAACATGTTTTGATTAGAAGAGGTGTGGTATGTGTGAACAGTGCGGCTGTTTTAATTTGGAATATCACACACACACACACACACACACACACACACACACACACACACACACACAGAGAGAGAGAAAAGCGAACACAAGTTTCTTCTGTTTACAACATTTACTACATCAAATCGATACCGGCAGTCCACATTAAATACAAACAAGTAAACAAAGATTTTCTCTTAAACAGACAAAAAATATGGAACTGATTTGAGACTTTTTTTTAAAAAGAGCTGACCATTCTCAGCATAAAAAAAATTAATTAACATCCTAGCTTTCTTCGTTTCAGAAAGATCCAGCAATAATGGCCACAAGTTTTATGTTTCTAGGCTGACAGATCGTTCTTAATGAGCGACGTTCACGTGGGTGGTTACACGCCCGTATAAATAACGGATTTTTATCCGTCACAGACACACGCATTCAATAGTCACACTTTGTACTCACAACTGATCCATGGACACAAGACAGAAAGGAAATGTTCTGTAAATGCCAGACAAACCAAAGCTGGCAGAGTCACAGTTGGTATAAACTATAAAGACATTGTACATTGTTATTTTCATGACTTTTCTCAAAAGTCAAAGACACGGGTTTCGGACAAAAGTAACCACTACGGCCCATGACAGCGAAATCAGCACAGTGTGATATGGCGGATAAAGAGATGTCAATCATGCAACATGGGATGAACTTGTCCAAAGGGCAAAGTCAAATATCTGAGTGAAAGTGCTATTTTGACGATTTTGAGGTCTTACAGTCGTCGCCACGTTTTACTCGAAATTGTTTATACTCTGTGTGTACTATGCCACATAGGCTGCATGGGATCTTTGGAATGCTATCACGGAATCTTCAATTTTAATAGATATACCACAATTTATACTCTGTGTGTACTATGTCACATAGGTAGCATGGGATCTTTGGAATGCTATCATGGAATCTTCAATTTTAATACACATACCACAATTTATACTCTGTGTGTACTATGTCACATACGCAGCATGGGATCTTTGGAATGCTATCATGGAATCTTCACTTTTAATACACATACCACAATTTATACTCTGTGCGTACTATGTCACATAGGCAGCATGGGATCTTTGGAATGCTATCACGGAATCGTTAATCTGAATACATATACCACCAAAAATGCCACTCCGTGCAATATCAAGCACCCAAAACGCGATTCTGCCATCTTAAAGCCTCAGTAACTAAACTCTTAATGAGTGAAAAACCATTTCTTTTATTGTGTCCATTCTGCATGTAGTTGAGAGTACATACTACACCGGTGTGAATTCTAAATGCTTCTGATGGTAAAATGATGTTTATGTGTCTGCGGAAAATGTTAGCAGGCCAATAAAATAAGGCCAGTCCGTATATCCGGAACGATGAAAGACGCAAATCTTGTTTATTGTACTAAAAACGGAAAACGTAATGTAAACTCATCTTTAAACACAATTCTGTTTCATTGACAAGTTGTATTTTAGAGCGAGATTTGAGTGCAATTCATGTTCGAGTATACCACAGGATATAAACACATTCACAGTGTACAATGGCTGACTGACAATTGGTCCAGGCTTACTTAACTTCAAAGGCGATGATTTGGTGATGGGACCCCACAAAACGTGGACAAAAGGTGATGTTGGGCATATGGAGTTTTTGGTTATCACTGAAACGTGCAGCCAATAAGCATTCTTCTGGTGCAAAAAATAATATTATGTCTGTAGCCTATTGTAAGCATGAGGTTTTTTTTGTGTTTGTTTCTTGATGTTCTTCTTCTTTAAAAAAAAAAAACAAAAAAAAAACCCAAAAAAAACAATGTTGTGGAAAAGTGGCCATTTCGAGAAAATGGGTTGAAAAGTGTAGCATGGGAATCACGCTGGTACAGGCTGGTTGTTTTATATGCTCGTTTTTAGCCGTGTTTATCTATTAGCCTTGAAACTTTCACAGGAGTTCTCTTAGTTGTATTAGAAATGAAATGACCCAAACAAAACAAAACAACACAACAAATCCCAAACTACAAATCCCATATCTGACCCCCACCAGTTTTATTTTTTTCAATTTTCTCAAAAGTGGCTGGGCAGCTTTATCTCCCTTTTGTAGGGTCCCATCACACAAGTACGGTTGTGACAAACTGCAAACTTTCCTATTCCGATTTCTCCGTCAGTTTGTGTCGGGCACTCAGCAGCCCGATGAAATGTAGAATAAAGCCACAGGTTTTTCCTCTTCATTTTGGTAGCGAATTTGGGTTGATGTTGGGGATGTTGGACAGCCCGTAAAAGACACAGGCTAAAACAGTAATTTTGCGAGCGTGCGTCAAACACAGGGGACAAACACCAGCTGGCGCTTTAACACACGCGTCACATTTCAGGATCGTGGTCGTTCCATGGGATGTACACTATATAGAAAATGAAGTAATTAGGAAAAGAAAACATTGTGTTTTCTTTTGACAAATAGTTGATCAGAATCAATGCTCTACTCGCTGCAGAGGTTGTGGTTTAAAATCCACAAAAACTAAACAAAAATGGTGACAAAGCGTGCTTTTGCCACTGATGTCAACGATAACCCAACTTCTGCCGGTATCTACATCAAGATAAAAACACAGATTACACACACCAAGAAACATTTGAAAAACACACACACACACAAAACGCCTAATCAAAAAGTCTTACTTTTGTCTTGGATTTCCTATTTTGGAATTCCATTGACATACCTACAAAACTAGACAGAGGCTTCCTCCGAAACTTTGATTGTTTCGTCCGTGTCTTTCGAATTTCAAGTGAGCTCTAAAATTTCCTTTGCTACTTTTTGGTGTCTGTTCACTGGCACTCACAACCGCCTCATGTTCCTCCGTGGTGGAAGACATCAAGTGATAAGTGTTATTTTATTTGCCTGTGTTTAATTATATATATATATATATATTTCGTGCGAGCGAAAGTCACTTGAATAATTATGTCTTTGATGAAGGAAGTATTAGTGTTTTGTTGTTGTTGTTTCTTTCGAATTATACATATTTTTACAAGTTCCCGGTGTATCGGGACTGAGTATGACTTTCCTCTGGAACACCGACGCAATCCACAGTTAAATGTTCAACTTTAAACCTCCTTACAACATCGGGAAAAGGTGAATATTATGCCTTCTGTCTTCAAACCGTGTTTCAAATTTTTGCGGTCCATAAAGGAACTACATTCTGTACATAAAATTGACATTAGCAAACGATACATTGTAGCGTAGTATACTTAACTGCGATTTTTACAAGCTGTACTGCACATATTTTAAAACAGCCATAGTTGCCGTTCAAACTCTCACTAATGCAAGGGAAAACTGGCGCTTTAGAAACATTATTCACATAAAACACAAGATCTGACCACACAAATTTCACGTCAAGTATGATAAAAGATAATAACAATGAAAACAATCCAAACTCAATTTTTCTCAAGCTGGAAAGTTACCAAAAATGCACTGGTTGGACAGAATTAAGGCTCCTTCAAGAATTTCTAACTCGTCAGTCGTACACAAAGATGCTCTTACTATCTACTGAAAACCAACATCAGGCCTATCACTATAGCTGCAGTCTGTCTGCGTTTGTTTTTCTGTTTTGTAAATTATCCGTTGCGGACGCCTTTCAGTCTCGGAAAGTTGGAGTAGTCACCCTGAAGTGAAAGCTGAAGTAGATTACTTAAAATAACAAGGTCGAAAACCGTTTGCGCTCCAGCGGACGAAAAACTTGCACCACATCAAAAAGAGAGTTCTTGTTGAAGTCCAAGGAAAGGTTCATGAAACTGACGTTTGTCCAACTTGCAACAACACAGTTCATAGTGGATGTTCCTTGTTAATGAAAGCAGTCAGCGTGTCAGCAGATCGTCACCACAACAAAAACGTCATTTAGCAAAAATGGCGGAAAACAACAACACTCGCATTAAGTAGATACATTTACTTATCTAAGCCTTCACATAAAACACCGGATTCAACCATGTAAATTTTGATTCGGAAGTGACGTCATGTAAAAGACGGGAAGAATAAAAATCACTTCTTCACAAGTCGGATAGATGCAAAAACACTGCACTAGCTGGGAGGAAATTACACTCCTTCAAGAATTTCTTAAGTCGTATGTACAGATCACCTTGCTATCTACTGGAAAAAAAAATTCAGATCTATCACCATAGCAGCAGTCTGTCTGCTTTCGTTTTTTCTGGTTCAACTGCATCTCATCAAAAAGTGAGTTCTGGCACTGTTGAAGTCCAAGGAAAGGTTCATGAAACTGACAATTGTCCAGCTTGAAACTACACAACTCACAGTGGATGTTCCTTGATCATGAAAGCAGTCAGTGTGTCAGCAGATCGTCACCACAACAAACACGTGACTTAGAAAAATGGCGGAAGACAAGAGCACTTGTATAAAGTAGATAAGCTTACATCTTCGTTTTTGAACCTTCACATAAAACACAAGATTCGACCATGTAAATTTTAAGACAAAGATAGGAAGAATGAAAAATCTACTCTTTTCGAGTAGGATTGTTACAAAACAATTGTACTAGCTATGAGGCAATTACACTCCTTCAAGAATTTCTCGAGTCGTATGCATAGGTCATTTCTATCTACTGAAAAAAAAAAAAAACCCGATCTATCACCATAGCAACATTTTGTTTTTCTGGTTCAATTATCCGTTGTGGACGCCTTTCGGAAATCAGTCTCGGAAAGTTGGAGTAGTTACCCTGAAGTGAAAGGTGGAGCAGTTTACTTCAAATAACAGGGACGATAACCTTTGGCGCTCCAGCAGAGAGAAGACTTGCATCTCATCAAAAAGAGAGTTCATGCACTGTCAGCTCAAACTGGATGTTCCTTGTTCATGAAGGCAGTCAGCGTGTCAGCAGATCGTCACCACAACAAACACGTGACTTACGAAATGGCGCAAAACAAGAACACTCCTGTTAACTATATACATGTACATATATCTGTTCTATCTGAACCTTCTCTCCCAGATTGGCGTGGGCAATCTAGAATGTATGGCCATGAATTTTCTATTTTTCTTTCCCGTCCTTGATATCACCCTTATGTGGCGGAAAAGGATATTTAACCTAGAAACAACCACCCAACCTATCCCCCTCTCGTCAGTTGTTCGACAGTCCCTTATAAAGAGTAATGGAGCCTTTGTTATGTTGATTACACACTGAATAAGGGGCTTGACTCACAGAAAGTCGTGTATCTCTCAGTAAGTTATCCAGTTACAAGATTAAGTGTCAGTCTTTGTCATGTAAATGTGGTCGTTGTCGTGTTCAGAAGCTCGTGTCAGTCTTTGTCATGTAAATTTGGTCGTTGTCGTGTTCAGAAGCTCGTGTCAGTCTTTGTCATGTAAATTTGGCCGTTATCGTGTTCAGAAGCTCGTGTCAGTCTTTGTCATGTAAATTTGGTCGTTGTCGTGTTCAGAAGCTCGTGTCAGTCTTTGTCATGTAAATTTGGCCGTTATCGTGTTCAGAAGCTCGTGTCAGTCTTGGTCATGTAAATTTGGTCGTTGTCGTGTTCAGAAGCTCGTGTCAGTCTTTGTCATGTAAATGTCACCTCACGTGATCCATGATTTACTTTGGATTGCGGGTCATGCTTATCGTGTAAATTTGGTCGGTGTCGTGTTCAGAAGCTCGTGTCAATATTTGACTTCGTCCTGTTCAAAGTGGCGATAGTTAATGTTAGCACGTGTTGCCGATTCACCTCACGTGGTCCATGATTTACTTGGGATGGCGGGTCATGCTTATCATGAATCTGTCTGTACTGATACCAGCATTTCACAATCATCCGGATACACGTGGGATTTCAACTAAGCAAGTTCCCAGGTCACAATAAGCTAGATCTCTACAGTCCACTGTTGCAAAACCACATCATGCCAAATGTTTGTCTCTGTTTCACCGCGATTATCATGACGTCACTGGACTTTTTCGAGAGGGTACATTATTCATCAATCAGAAATCACTTTTCCGTACTAAAGAGCAACACGAAATATTTACATCGCTAACTCCACAGTTTCTCTCTAGCGGGTCAGTCTTCTCCGTTCTACCTAGAAGCAGCGAGCAGATATATCACCTTTTGTCACATAGTGAATCCTAATTGTCACTGTTCGGTTTTGTCAGTTTCAGGAGCACTTATCTCAGAAAGAGGACGAGGGGACCAGCTATCGTATACTCGGCGTGTCTTGAGATGGTCAGGACAGTTTCAGCGTCGGGTGTTCCGCTTGGAAGCAATGATCTGACCTTTCACTCGGCGTGCTTTTTGTCTCCCCCAGTCGTCTCGGCCAGTATGTCATGTATGTCTTTTGAGATATCCAACAAGCTGTCAGCATCAAGTACTCTACTTTGAAGCAATGAGAGCATCGTGTCCTTGGTCAGCTTTTTGTCTCCCCCAGTCGTCTCGGCCAGTATGTCATGTATGTCTTTTGAGATATCCAACAAGCTGTCAGCATCAAGTACTCTACTTTGAAGCAATGAGAGCATCGTGTCCTTGGTCAGCTTTTTGTCTCCCCCAGTCGTCTCGGCCAGTATGTCATGTATGTCTTTTGAGATATCCAACAAGCTGTCAGCATCAAGTACTCTACTTTGAAGCAATGAGAGGATCGTGTCCTTGGTCAGCTTTTTGTCTTCCCCAGTCGTCTCAGGACGTCTGTCAGCAGCGTGTGTGTCAGGAACAGGGTGGCTGGCACTGCAGTCCTCAATCTGCATACGAGATTCGACAGCTGCTCTAGCTCTCTCTCCTTGTCTTGTTACATCTGCTGGCGTGTTCCTCCCCTGACGCACGCTGGCTCTCAGTCGTCTCAATGCCTGATGACATTGAGTAAGCAGCTCCCGCACCTTGGTGTCGGACCACGTCATCATGTCAGCGTGAAGCCTGGCCAGCGTCTTCTCCACACGTTTTTCCTCTCGCTGCTTCAGCCACCTCTCCACCAGCATGCTCAGTGTGTACAGGAACGGGTTGATAGCTGAGTTGACGGGCAGGATAAAGATGGCTGCCCACACGTTGACTTCACCAGGGATGGGAGTATCGTGATAGGCCAGCAGCCCCATCAGGCCGATAGGGAACCAGCAGCAAAAGTCGGTGAAGACGATCAGAAACAGACGGCGCGCGATAGCCATGTCCTGTTTTCGGCGATTGGATCTAGACGCCATCGGGGTGGTACGGACAGCGTGGTAGATGAAGAGCTGTCCAACGCCGATCAGCACAAACAGGAGGAAGTTCAGTATGACGAACACCCCAAACGCGTAGTGCTGGCCTAGAAAGGGCTTGCGTGTGATTGGCAGTGGCAGACAGATGCCGGTCTGGCCGTAAAATGTCCACTCAGCGGGCATCAGAGGAACAGCGGCCAGGATTATACCAACAAACCAAGCGGCGCCGCATATTATCGTGGCGGACCGTGTTGAAAGGTGTAGATGGCGATGGAGGGGAAACTGCAGCACAAGTAGGCGGTCCAGTGTGATGAGACAGATGACGAAAGCCGACAGTTCACTGGACAACAGCGCCAGAAAGCCCGCTGTCTGGCACAAGTTACTCCGGGTCCATGACTCTCGTTTCCAGATGTACTGCCCGCTGTAGTGAGCATCTGCCGCGCCGATGATGACCAGATAAACGCCCATCAGAAAGTCAGCCACACACAGGTTGGCCACCAGCACACGGAACCCAGAAGACGACCCCTGTGTCTCCAGGAACACCCTGTAGATCAACACCCCTACGTTGCCAGAGATGGCCATAGCAGACAGTGTCCACAGGAAACCTCGGAAGAAGTCGGATCGCAGCAAGTCATTGCAGGAGGATAGCTCGTCAATCGGCGTTCTGCAGTCCATGGTCTCGTCGCCGTAAAGAAAGAAGTACGGACAGCAAAGTCTTGGGTCGTCAGTCTCCAGTATTTTCAGTTCCGAAAGGCCAGAAAACATATCTCTGCTGACTGATGGGATCTCGTTCTCTCTGATGTTCAAATGCAGAATGGATGACATGTTCATGAAGACGTTGTCCTCAATGTCCTCAATCCCAGTTTTGCTTAACTCTAGGCGCTGTAAGAAAGTAAGTTTAGATTTCATCAGAAAGTCACGAAACTTGACACCGAGTTGTCCTAGCAGAGGATTGCTGGAGATGTTCAAGTGTGTCAGCAAAGGCTTGTCACCTAACCCTAAACTCATCAGAGATGTCAAGTTGTTGAAACTCAGATCCAACACTCTGAGGAGAACGAGACTGTCAAGAGACACGTTACTCAGACTGCACGATGACAAGTTAAGGAAGTGAAGGAAGCCCATGTAGTGCAGCGTCTCCAGTGGAGGCTGGAAGGATCCACTCAGGTCCAGATACCGCACGTGAAGGTGGTCAGCAGGATCAAACATCTCTGAACACGAGTAAGCAAATCCTTCACAAGTGCAGTTTACAGGGCAAGACAGGTTGCAGTATCTCTCGTCATCCTTCAGGGGACAGTGGTAGATGCCGTCACAGACATACTGTGGGTGAAGACAAATCTGATGCTTATAGCAGCGGTAATGGCCGGGACATTGAACGTCTCCAGCTGTTTCATCCTCTGTTATTCCAAGACGACAGTCAGGTTGTCCATTGTTAATCAGGTAAGTGGGAATGCAGTAGCCTTCTTTGCATTCATAGTGCGTTTCTGGACACGTCTGAACGATGCTGAGACTCGGATAACCGTAACTATCAAAGTCAACCCGTTGTAGCGTTTGGTTTTTTTGCAGCTCAGCATGGCGAGCAACAGACGATTGTGAGCGACGCAGGCGGCTGTTGTGGGTATCCCGACCAGACAACTGGTTACAGACGTGTTCAGGCAGGCAGCCAGATCCTTCACACAACACCAGTCCCCGACTACAGACACCACAGTTCTCTTCGTCACTTCCGTCACGACAGTCCGGCACGCCGTCACAGCGGTACGACCTGTCTACGAATTCTGTTTGACGTGTACATTGCAACGACGACGACGCCCGGAGACGCCCGACGCGCACAGCCTGGCATTGCTCCTCGTCACTACTGTCTCCACAGTCATCAAACCCGTCACACGTGAGTGTGTAGTGAACACGTTGTCCGTTTCTACAGAAGAGAAACGAAGAGCTTTTCACTGTGGATCTTGCCCGGCCTCCAGTGACGTGGCAGATATGAAATATGTGGACAAAGGTGTCGTCTGCACAACGCGTCGTCGGGAAGTCCATCGTAGGCGGCGTAGACGGCGGTGGCAATGTCAAGATCATGTGACTTGCAGAACGCTCTTGTTCAGGGTTTGTCTTTGAACACACATACGCGTACTTTGCCTCTTCCTGACATTCTATCATTTCCAGACCATTGTCGAAGTCGCTTGGGCGAAATGTTGCGCAGTTTAGATTTGTGGTGAATTTTGGCCCGTCAAACGCTGTCCCTCCCTGCTTCCACCGCCACAGAAACCGGTACTGATGACGAAGACTGTCAGAGACCACTTGGAACTTCTCAAGACCCACGATGAGTTGTTTGTGTTCCGACAGGTTTAGGAAACGTTTAGCAAGTTCTTTGGAGGCTTGTGTGGGCAAGGCTGCTAAATCAGCGTCAAATTTTGTATGACAATCATTGCCTGCCGTGATGGCCGAAACTTTGTCAATAGGAAACACAAACCTGAAGCAGAAAGACTCGTACAACAGCCATCCTACGCCACAACCTGGGGACTGTCCAGGAAGGCCGTCTGTAATCATGCTCTCTGGGTTCGCATCTGGTGCATTGGTGTTGCACTGCTCGGGAAAGACAATTTCTGTCTCTGTTCTACAGTCAGTGTCATGTTCTTTGACTCCCCTGTAGTACGCGCAGCAGATACTAATATCGCTGGTTTCAAAGACGCCAATAATTGTCCAGTTAACAAACACGTTCCTGCCAAGCTCAGTGACCTCATTCCGTGTTATGTCTAAGCGTGTGTCAGACGGGAGTGGGTATTTTCTCATGTCAGCAAAGGGATCTGCCTCTATGCTCTTGATTCCTGTGTTGCTGAGGAACAGGGACAACAAACTGTTCAGCCCTGACTTCTTCAGGAAACTCTGGAACTCCGCATCAAGGTGAGTCAGCAGTGGGTTGTTTGACAGGTCCAAGTGTGTGACGTTATGTAGCCCTGTAAAGGTCACGTCACTCAGAGCTGTCAGGTTGTTGTTACTCAAGTCCAGCTCCCTGAGGTGAACCAGACCCTCAACAGTCACACTGGTCAGGCCGCACGATGACAAGTTGAGGGACTCCAATGACGCCACGTTGTCTTGGTCTAGAGTCACACTCTGCAGGTTGTTCTTACTGAGATCCAACACTTTCAGCTTATCCAAACCCGCAAGTGACACATCACTCAGTCTGCACGAGGACACGTTCAGGCGTTCAAGTGAAGGAACGTGGCTTTGTTCTACGGGCAAGGATGTAATTTCATTCTGGCTGAGATCCAACTCAATGAGATCATTCAAGTCCTGAAGAGTTATAGCAGTGAGGCCGCAGGATGCTGCTCTCAGAATTTCTACCTTGGGCAAGGATACGTCTCCCTGGCTTAGATTTAGACTGCTCACGTTGTTAAAACTCAGATCCAACACTTTGAGATGTACCAGCTTCTGACGAGGGACGCTGTTCAGGCCGCACGATGAGACGTTGAGAAAGTGAAGGTAGCCCATGTAGTGAATATTGTCCAGTGGAGGCTGGGAGGATCCACTCAGGTCCAAGTAACGAACAAGCAGGTGGTCAGTGGGGTCAAACATCCTGGTACAACTGTACGCTCGACCTTCACACACGCAATACTGAGGGCAAGGGAGATCACAGTATCGCTCGTCGTCCTTCAGCGGGCAATGGTACACGCCGTCACAGACATGCTCAGGGCGGACACAGAAGTTATACTGATAACAGCGGTAATGGCCCGGGCAGGTTAGTTGTGGAGGTTCGTCATCAGAAGAATTGAATCCAACAACTTCAGGACAGTCACGCTGACCATTGCCAACAAGGAAAGTGGGAATACAATACTTGGTGGTCGCTCTTGCACACAGAAAGTAAGACTCAGGGCAGGTATCTATTGAATCCGTCATTTTCTGTGTGACAAGGCCAGATCCATCTAGATCTATAAGTTTAATCTTTGAAGACACCTGTTCAGTGGTTTTGTTCTCTAATGCGTTTGTTTTCTTTTGGTCAGGGGAGCATACTGTGGTTCCACATGGCATACAGCCGACACCTTTACAAAGTACTGTGCCCTTGCTACATGTGTCACAGTTCTCTTCATCACTTCCGTCATGACAGTCTGGTATTCCGTTACATCGGTACGATTTGTCTACCAGTTCTGGCTGGGTGGTGCACTCGAACGATGACGTCATTAGAGGATTAGATCCTGAGCCCGTGTCTTTACAGTCCGTTTCGTCAGTCATGTCACCACAGTCGTCGTATCCGTCGCACGTCATCGTGTAGTGAATACGTCGCCCGTTCTTACAAGACAACAACGGAAGCTGCTGAGATGACAATGTGTCTGTCTCTGTGTGCGGCGTGCATGGATGGAAAGTTTGTACGACATGCTGCAATTCACATTTTTTCACTGGAATCCGAAAGTTAATGTTGGAAGGTGGATCCATCCCCACATTGCTTCGTTCTCTGACTTGTGAGCGCTGATGGTTCAACGTCGCACATACGTATCCACCGTTGACTGCCTGTTGACAGTTGACTGATTTGAACAGGTTTTCGTCTGTAAGAGTGGCGCAGCTCAGGTTGTTGTCTGCCTGGTGTGGTTGTGGTCCATCAAACTCTGTCCCTGCTTGCGTCCAGCGCCACAGAAAGCGGTAGAGATGACCAGCCTGCGCCCTCTCAAGCCCCACGATCACTTCACCGTGATTGGCACTCAGCATTCGGCGTGCTGCCAGTCGCCGTACACCAGGGTGCGGGAGAGAACCCAAATCAGCGTTGTGTGATTCCCGGCACTTGATTTTCGCTTGGTCCGGCGAGACGGGTGTTGTGGGAAAGACGAACTTGAGACAGAAAGATTCCCCGGCGATCCATCCGTCGTCACAGCCAAGATGTATGTAGCTGCAGTTGTAGTCCAGCTCGTCTTCTCCATCCAGACACTGCGCTATCCCGTCACAATGGAGCTCCTGCGGCACGATGTAGGGTGGGGAACAGTTGTAGACCCCCACCTCCAACTCCGGGGGCAGGGTATGTTTGGGGTAAGTGGTGTAAGACATGTTAAATCTTGACGCCCTCCAATCAGTGACATTAACACCACTCTCCATGGATGAGACTCGTCCGTAGGAAACAAGTTCAAACAACACAGACTCGCCTGTTATCACGACAGGTTCTACCGGACCGCCACCGAAGTACGTTCTGCTCAGGGCGTCATGATGCACACGAATCATGTCGTCTGTGTTTGGGTGGTCGCCGAGCTGCAGGTCGTTATCAAACTGGACAACAACGCCGAGTGTCGGCAAGAGCTGGATCCACCACTTGCAGTAGATGTAGAATTCAGTTCCTTTCCACTCCACCCACCCAGTCTTGATCTCTGAGATCACTAGGTCTGTAGGACACTTGTCGGAAATCGCTGCCAAAAGAGATACACATTCCGCAGGCTCATGGAAAGATGGCAGATTATTCATACGTGAGATAGTCTAGGGTTCTTCATTTATTTAATTCGGCGTGTGTGAGAACGTGGGGAGCGGTGGGGGGGAGTGGCAGCGGTTTTACGACTTGTTATGTTAGATCAGCGAATATTATCTTAGTGCCGTACAGCATGTCTTTGTCTTGACCATGTGTGTGTGTGTGTGTGTGAGAGAGAGAGAGAGAGAGAGAGAGAGAAATGGTGAGAGCTCTCGTCCTTCCCTCGACCCGGTGACAGGAGTAATCATTACTGTACTCCCCCCCCCCCCCCCCAACAAATAAAGAATAGTGTGAGAGAAGGACGGTACACACTACTTATAATCAGATATATATCTCTGCCAACACAGTGTGAACCTTGATCCCTGATGTCTAAAAACGCATGGTCAGACTAAGGTAGAGGTGTACTACTGTATTAATTTTCCAACAGTGAAGACAGTAATGAGTATAGTTACGGGTACATACTAAGAGGAAAATCAGTTTAGGAAAATTACGGATGACATGCATGCTCTCTATCTGATCACTGACTGTCCGTTTCTACCGGGGACTGTACACAAGTGCGTTTGTGTTCGCAGCCTTCGTTGTGATCACGGTAACTGGATCATTATGTTGGCAGAAGAAACAGTCTAGCGCGTTTTCTATTACAACCATCAGTGTATTTCCGCTAAACATGACACGGCAACTGCCTGGACGTATCCCACTCAGCGTAATCGAACAGGCGCACGCAATGCGGTGAGCGTCCCTAGCCGTGATTGTGGCAATCAGTCAGTGTCTGAACCATATATAAAAATGTGTTGCTACACGCCACTTACTACACCACTACACCCCACTTGCTACACCACTACACCCCACTTACTACACTGCTACACCCCACTTGCTACACCACTACACGCCACTTACTACACCACAACACCCCACTTGCTACACCACTACACCCCACTTACTACACTGCTACACCCCACTTGCTACACTGCTACACCCCACTTACTACACTGCTACACCCCACTTACTACACTGCTACACCCCACGTGCTACACCACTACACGCCACTTACTACACCACTACACCCCACTAACTACACCACTACACCCCACTTACTACACCACTATACGCCACTTACTACACCGCTATACCCCACTTACTACACTGCTACACCCGACACTACACTGCTACACCACTACACCCCACTTACTGCACTGCTACACGCCACTTAATACACCGCTACACCCCACTTACTACACTGCTACACCCCACTTACTACACCACTACACGCCGATTACTAAACTGCTACACACTACTTACTACACTGCTACACCCCACGTGCTACACCACTACACGCCACTTACTACACCACTACACCCCACTAAGTACACCACTACACCCCACTTACTACACCACTATACGCCACTTACTACACCGCTACACCCCACTTACTATACTGCTACACCCCACTTGCTACACCACTACACCCCACTTGCTACACCACTACACCCCACTTACTACACTGCTACACCCCACTTGCTACACCACTACACGCCACTTACTACACCACTACACCCCACTTGCTACACTGCTACACCCCCACTTGCTACACCACTACACCCCACTTGCTACACCACTACACCCCACTTGCTACACCACTACACCCCACTTGCTACACCACTACATCCCACTTGCTACACCACTACACCCCACTTGCTACACCACTACACCCCACTTGCTACACCACTACATCCCACCTGCTACACCACTACACCCCACTTACTACACTGCTACACCCCCACTTGCTACACCACTACATACCACTTGCTACACTAATACACGCCACTTACTACACTGCTACAACCCACTTGTTACGCCACTACACCCCACTTACTACACCACTACACCCCACTTACTACACCACTACACTCCACTTACTACACCACTACACCCTACTCACTACACCACTACACCCCACTTACTACACCACTACACCCCACTTACTACACCACTACACTCCACTTACTACACCACTACACCCTACTCACTACACCACTACACCCCACTTACTACACCACTACACCCCACTTACTACACTGCTACACCCCACTTACTACACCACTACACCCCACTTGCTACACCACTACACCCCACTTACTACACTGCTACACCCCACTTACTACACCACTACATCCCACTTGCTACACCCCACTTGCTACACCACTACACCCCACTTACTACACCACTACACCCCACTTACTACACCACTACATCCCACTTACTACACCACTACACCCCACTTGCTACACCACTACACCCCACTTACTACACCACTACACCCCACTTGCTACACCACTACACCCCACTTGCTACACCACTACTCTGCTACTCCCTCGTAAAGACATTGTTATTGTGTAAATTTGCCATACAACACTTACATTTTTTTTTTAATTTCTCTTGCCGCAGCGTGACACTTTCTTCACCTTCCGCGTGCGAGAGAGAAGGAGAGAGAGAGAGAGAGAGTGCATTTAAAATATTGACTTGCCACACATCACTTACATGAATTTTCTCTGACTGCAGTCTGACACTATTGCGCACATTTGAGTGTTTGTGTGCCCGAGGGAGAGAGAGGTGTGTAGTATTGTGTGTGCATTTCTTCGTTTCGTTAAAGGTACATTGTCGAACTTGAAAATCCTGCATGTCTGTATAGTTACGATGCTCTGTGACGTATAATGCTGAGAGAAAAGGACAGCTGTAGTTGCTTTGTAGTCGCATGTCAGATTTTTCACCTAGTTGAAATCGATAATGGTTTGTGACAGTGCACAAGATACCAGGTACAAGTCAAACACACTGATTCCTAGTAACATCCCTGAACCATAAAACTAGGCAGTTTTCGTTTAGAGCATTAAGTGAGTGACACTGTTATATGAAATTGAAAACATAACTGAAGTATTAACACTGTATCAGCAGATTTACTATGTTTATTTATTTCACATCTGTGTTCCTAACTCCTAGTATTGTTTCCCCATCACACCGCTAGACAGGTGTTCGGGTGAGCAGTCCAGTGTCTGCCTCCCAGCTGAACTAATCCCCTTGTAATTGTTGCCCAAGGGCAGTAATGGTTGATGCGTGACACTAGCCAGGTCAGTGACAAAAGGAAGTGTTCAACTGAGTGTGACAGCTTGTTGCTCTTCCAGTTCGCCCCATTGACACAAAAAAATCAACTTTCCGACTTCAGTGACTGAAGCAAAACGATGTTTGCCTGGATAAAGATGAAAAACGCATGGCTGCGTGTTTTATTGTTTGGTCATTCAGCAACCGCACATCCAGCTCTCTCGCTTCAGATAACTTTGAGTATTTGGGAACCCCACTGAATGTGCATGCAGGTTATGGGAATGATAAAATGTCTTTCTAGTGCTGCCCCATTTTGTCGTCAGTCAGTGGACATAACCGGAAAGAATCACGGCAATTCTGCGCTATTTAAAAGCAGGAACATGTATCGTGTATACTTTCTAGACCTGTCCGATCACATGTAGGATGTCAGTTTGAAAGGTTAGGCACGTTTTCTGCCGGAACATTGCACCCCGTAAAAGCCGGTCACCTGTCTAAGACGGCCATTGTGCCTCAGTCCCTGGGGTGACCGTTTGACTGTACAACAAAAATGACATTTGATTCCTGTTATGTTATTCCATGATTTCTGTTGTATAATGTGGAAAAAAAAACAAAAAAACTCCAGCATGTCAGTTTTGAAGTGTCAATATCAGTATTTCATTTTTGGGTTACCCAGAAAAATACTTTCAATTGCATGTCATGTGAAATGTTTGTGTTTTTGTTGGGGGGGGGGGGGAGGTCATTTGTTAAATAAAATTCATTCATTTTTTATTTCTTCACTTGCTTTGCGGATTGACGGAATGTCTAGACATGATACTCTCTCTCTCCACACACACACACACACACACACACACACACACACACACACACACTGAGAGAGAGAGAGAGAGAGAGAGAGAGAGAGAGAGTTTCAAAGTTGTTGTAAGTGATGTATGGCGAAGTCACATGGTAGCAGTGTATTTATGGAATGTAGCGGCGTACTGGGGTAGCAAGTCAGTGCTGTGTAGCAGATTATTGTGTAGCAAGTGGGTTAACAGACTATCGGTGTAGCAAGTGGGGTGTGGCAGTGTAGCAAGTGAGGTGTAGTGGTGTAGCAAGTGGGGTGTGGCAGTGTAGCAAGTGGGGTGTAGCAGAGTAGCAAGTGGGGTGTATTGGTGTAGCAAGTGGGTGTAGCAGTGTAGCAAGTGGGGTGTATTGGTGTAGCAAGTGGGGTGTAGCAGTGTAGCAAGTGGGGTGTAGTGGTGTAGCAAGGGGGGGGGGGGGTGTAGCAAGTGGGGTGTAGTGGTGTAGCAAGTGGGGTGTAGCAGTGTAGTAAGTAAGGTGTAGTGGTGTAGCAAGTGGGGTGTAGCAAGTGGAGTGTAGCAGTGTAGCAACTGGGGTGTAGTAGTGTAGCAAGTGGGGTGTAGTGAGGTAGCAAGTGGGGTGTAGCAGTGTAGCAAGTGGGGTGTAGTGGTGTAGCAAGTGGGGTGTAGCGGTGTAGCAAGTGGGGTGTAGCAGTGTAGCAAGTGGGGTGTAGTGGTGTAGCAAGTGGGGTGTAGCACTGTAGTAACTGGGGTGTAGTGGTGTAGCAAGTGGGGTGTAGCAGTGTAGTAAGTAGGGTGTAGTGGTGTAGCAAGTGGGGTGTAGCAGTGTAGTAAGTGGGGTGTAGTGGTGTAGCAAGTGGGATGTAGCACTGTAGTAACTGGGGTGTAGTGGTGTAGCAAGTGGGGTGTAGCAAGTGAGGTGTAGTGGTGTAGCAAATAGGGTGTAGCAGTGTAGTAAGTGGGGTGTAGTGGTGTAGCAAGTGGGGTGTAGCAGAGTATCGGTGTAGCAAGTGGGGTGTATTGGTGTAGCAAGTGGGGTGTAGCAGAGTATCGGTGTAGCAAGTGGGGTGTAGTGGTGTAGTAAGTGGGGTGTAGTGGTGTAGCAAGTGGGGTGTAGCAGAGGATCGGTGTAAGTGTAGCAGTGTAGTAAGTGGGGTGTAGTGGTGTAGCAAGTGGGGTGTAGCGGTGTAGTAAGTGGGTATAGTGGTGTAGCAAGTGGGGTGTAGCTGTGTAGTAAGTGGGGTGTGGCGGTGTAGCAAGTGGGGTGTAGTGGTGTAGCAAGTGGGGTGCAGCAGTGTAGTAAGTGGGGTGTAGCGGTGTAGTAAGTGGGGTGTAGCAGTGTAGCAAGTGGGATGTAGTGGTGTAGCAAGTGGGGTGTAGCAGTGTAGTAGGGTGGGTGTTTGAGGGGTTTAACGTCCTTTTCCACCACATAGGGTGATATCAAAGACGGGGCAACGATGAAAAAGCCAGCACAAATATTTGGCCCCAGCCGGGATCGAACTCACGACCCGAGCATTAGAAGTCCAACGCTCTACCATTCGACCACCCCGGCTCCCCAGCAGTGTAGTAGGTGGGTTGTAGTGGTGTAGTAAGTGGGGTGTAGCAAGTGGGGTGTATTGGTGTAGCAAGTGGGGTGTAGCAGTGTAGCAAGTGGGGTGTATTGGTGTAGCAAGTGGGGTGTAGCAGTGTAGCAAGTGGGGTGTAGTGGTGTAGCAAGGGGGGGGGGGTGTAGCAAGTGGGGTGTAGTGGTGTAGCAAGTGGGGTGTAGTGGTGTAGCAAGTGGGGTGTAGTGGTGTAGCAAGTGGGGTGTAGTGGTGTAGCAAGTGGGGTGTAGCACTGTAGTAAGTGGGGTGTAGTGGTGTAGCAAGTGGGGTGTAGTGGCGTAGCAAGTGGGGTGTAGCAGTGTAGTAATTGGGGGTGTAGTGGTGTAGCAAGTGGGGTGTAGTGGTGTAGCAAGGGGGGTGTAGCAGTGTAGCAAGTGGGGTGTAGTGGTGTAGCAAGTGGGGTGTAGTGGTGTAGCAAGTGGGGTGTAGTGGTGTAGCAAGTGGGGTGTAGCACTGTAGTAACTGGGGTGTAGTGGTGTAGCAAGTGGGGTGTAGCACTGTAGTAAGTGGGGTGTAGTGGTGTAGCAAGTGGCGTGTAACAAGTGGGGTGTAGCAGTGTAATAAGTGGGGTGTAGCAGTGTAGTAAGTGGGGTGTAGTGGTGTAGCAAGTGGGGTGTAGTAGTGTAGCAAGTGGCGTGTAGCAACACATTTTGCAGTCTCTTTGAACAGGCACAGACAATTATGTAAAACATGCGCCTGTGGCTGTGACGGATGACACCAATGTAGAAGTTGCCAGACAAAGTTCAGGGCAAGAGTGACATCGAGACAATTCAAGCAAAGACTATGGTTAGCCTCAAGCCTGAAGATACCTTGATGCAGACGATTTTAAGAAAGAAAAAAAAAAAAAGATTTTTTTTTTCCGATTTTTTTTGGCGGAGTTTTGCATCGTTTAAAACAATAAAACATATATTGTGGTATCGGGTCATAGTCTAACGCATATACTCAAACTAATCAATAAAATGAACCTGATATTTACAGCGCTGGGCTGATAAAAGGGTAGCTAAATAAGTAAATTGTGATACTGTACCACACACACACACACACACACACACACACACACACACACACACACACACACACAGACCGCGGCCACCACCATCAGACCAAATAACACAAATGTGAAATATGAAATCAAAGGCACGACAAACCATGCGCAACAAAACTAAAAAGATACAGTTAAACCTAAAGGTGATTAAGGTGTTCAGTGTAAAATGTGTAGGCTCACAGGGCTGTTCTGGTGATGTCTAGCATCACACCACTAAAGACGCATGCACATAATCGTGTGAAAATTAATGACAAATAATTAATTTGGGTGAGGGCTTTCTCCTTTCATAATGCCCTATCAGACGACACGAGTAGCCGTGGTAGTCCCCCTTGGCTAGAGGTCGCCTTGACCCAGTATGACGAGCATCTTTTGTTTTCAGAGTTTTTGTTTTTTTTTTCTGCTCAAGTTGACGTCTATCACAGCCATATTGAGCTTTTCCCACCACCACCCCATGATTAACCTTCCAACACAAAGGAGGTCTACTAAAATAGCCATACCGATGATTTTGTATACAGTAACCTGCAATAATACAAATAGTTTCTCCACTGTGGCTACTGAGTTATAGCAGGACAGACTGTCAGTAGTCGTCAGTTCTGTATTTTTCCCTCGTTTCTTGCGTGAATGAGTATTTCAGTGGGGTTTCATGGACGTTACCTTGCCCGACATTTCCTGTACAGTGTTAAAAATTCTCTGTAACAGAGTTTGAATTTTGTCTCAGAATTGTGGCGGTGGAAATGTGCACGTATTACAGAAATGTTCACCATTGCAAAAGAGCAGTATGTCTCTATGTGAGCACAAGAGAACACACTGCACGTGAATCTAAATGTTTTTAGAGAGCGAGAGCGAGAATCAACTTATAATTATACCAGTACAGTACTTGCAAGGCATTTGGCTGTTCGGACCTCTTTCATACTTGGCCATTTACGTGAAAGAGATAAAACAGTTTGGAAAGGAACTTTGGAAAGGAAAACCAGTCCACTGAACAACACAAAAGGCAAATAAATTTGTTTTTCACACAGCAAACAGTCACAGGCACACACGCGCACACAGTATTTTTAAGAAATGAAATGTGCAGACTACAGCCTAAGGCAGGGAACCATCCTCACAATTCACAGTACTAGTGAAAGAGTTTCTCGGCTGTCAAGGTGTAAGAAGCTGAAGCTAAAGAGGGAGATAGAGAGTACTCACGGCATCCGTCTTCATCAGAGTTGTCCCCACAATCATCACGCCCGTTACATCGGAGCTCTGCCAAAACGCATCGCTTATTGCGACATCGATATCCCCGTGGACAGATGAGTTGTTCTGCAAACAAAAGGTAAACGATGTTACAAATGTTTAAGCAAGTTATGGAAACATTATACGGTACATGTACATGACAGAGTTCACACCTGCCGTTTGTAATATTACTAGTGCCAACTGATGAAAAATTCACGTACTGCTTGATTCCCGTCCCGTCACCAAGACAAACACATTAATATCGAGACTGACGTAGCGATGGTAAATGGTTCAATTTCGGCACCAAGTTGAAAATGGCAAGCGGTGAACGTATTTGTTCCCCCCCCCCCCCCCACACACACACACACACTTTTTTCTGTTACGCGTCCGCTGTGCTTTTGAAGTGCGCCACACACACACACACACACACACGCGCGCGCGCGCGCACACACACACGCACACACACACACACACACACACACACACACAGACACACGTTGACAATGTCGCGATTACTTGCCAAGAACGGATTCTTCGTGCGCGCAGGTTGGTCTTAAAAAAAAAAGAAAAAAAAAAGAAGAAAAAAAAAGAAAAAGAAAAAGAAATGCTTACCGGCGTAAAACAACCCCGAAATGCATCTGCTCATAAAGTGTTTGAAATCCCAACACAGAGTCATAAATAAAAGCTTCGACATTACGTTCAATCAAACACACATACCTCTCAATAGTAATAAGAATTTTCAATTTTGCTTATTTGGCGGTTCGTCACTGTATTCTTCATAGATCGTATGCATATGCTGCTCACTTGAACCACCAAATAAGCAAACCTGAAGTCAGGGTGTGGCGCCATGTGGACTCGGAGCAGGAAGGTTTCCATGTTGTTCAAGCGTATTTAGCGATTATATATTTTCTCGGTGAGCAAAAACACTGTCCCATTATGTTCGTGCGTCTGACGGAGTGATTTATCTACATGTAGTACGTGCACGCTTGCTGACAGTGTGGAACTGATAGCATCTGATTTGAATAAAACGCTTGCCCTGAAAGTGAAAGTAGCAAAATGTGTGTGTGTGTGTGTGTGTGTGTGTGTGTGTGGTGTGGAGGGGGGGGGGTGCTACAGATAACGGCATTCTACTCCGCCCAGTGACTGTAGCTATTATAACAATAGTGATCACGGTTTTGGTATGGAATAACAAGATGACTGTGTTCATCTGCTTGAGACTTTTGATAATGTGTACCTGCTGGTTTCAACGCACGCACAAACAGTCTGAACAGTTGTTATGACATAAGAGACGCACTCGATTCCTCACACAGGTGTGACGTGTACAAGCGTGTGTCGGACGTAATACTTTTGGCTATCAACGTGTTGACTTCTGTAATATGTATGACTATGAGTGTCTCATTTTACATGGGTTGTCAAAGACTGAAACGGAGATGTTCGAACCTAGTTACACTTTATGCCGCACCAGGGAAACAGTGTTGTAAATTATTTTTAGCATCCTCCGAAGTATTCAGTACAAATTTTGTTCACTACTCTCTCAAGGTTAGTGGTTGAACCTTCCCATTTACCTGTGTCGTTGAGTTTGAATGTGGTTTATACTAGTTCTGGTACCGAGGAAGAGAACGTTGAATCAGGGGATGGAAGAGTCAAAACGTACTTGTGAGCAACCGATCAGGATGGGGGGGTACTTAACACAGGTAGGTTCACATGTGCTGCACGACGATCTGTCGCATGACGTTAATGCCTCGCTTGACGAGTTCACGAAGTGTGTACTGTCAGCGAGTCAGTGCATGAACAAGGAATTTAAGACACGTATGGTACGTGCAGACAATTCAAAATCCCTTGGTTTGACACTACATGTCAAACGCTGAAGACAGAAACTTAGCCACTTCTGAAAACATTTAGAAAGACTTTAATCCAAGAGGACTGACTAAATTATATAGAAAAACGCAAAGAATATCGAGTTCTTTTGAAGAAACAAGAACACACGCGTCAGCAACTGGGGAGACTCCACAGTAATAATTCATCACGCGCCTAAAACCTGTCGGAGGAAAGTCGGCATTAGTGCAAAAATTACACAGGTGCATCGGGTAACTCATTTTAGCAGGTCTTTTCTGTCGATGCAAATCCCGGAGACTAAAACACCCAGATTATCTACATGCAATAGATGCACTGTTCACCTGAGAGATTTAATCGACCTATAGAGAAGTCAGAGGTTAGGGATGTTATCCGCACGTCAAAGGATGATAAGGCCGGTGGTATGGAGGGGATTTTAAACAAGATGTTAAAACTTGGAAGAGATAGACTGGGGCACCTTTCGGTGACGTGCTTCTATACAGCTTTTAACATGGTTACATATCCACAAGCATGGAGGTTATCAGCAACTGTTCCCATTCGCAAAAGGTTGCACTGAGGGGGTAAACTATATGTGGCCTTCGTGGATGTAAGTTGTGCCTTCGATTCAATTCACAGAAAACTTAAAGTTTGTTAAATGTGCTAGAAAAGTCCTGAATTTCAGGTAAATTTATCAAAATATTAAAGGCCACGTAAAAGGTAGTGTTTGCGTGCGTCCGTATAAAGAGCAAATGTACTGACGCCTTTGAACGTACACGCGGTTTCAGTCAGGATTGTAATTTGAGTCCAACAAGTTTCTCAGTGTTTAGTAACCAAACAGCGTTAGAAATAAAAGAGACGGGCAAGCATGGCATACAGTTTTCAAAGGGGCTTATAAAGCTTACATTTTATTTTACTGTTTGCTGATGACTCAGCATTAATATCTTACACATCAGTCGGTCTTCAGACACTCTACAATATTGCTGTAGTCTTGCTTAAATCTTTACAGTCTTGCTCAACACTCTACAGTCTTGGTACAGTCTTGCTTAGAACTCTACAGTCTTGCTCAACACTCTACAGTCTTGGTGCTGTCTTGCTTAGAACTCTACAATCTTGCTCAACACTCTACAGTCTTGGTGCTGTCTTGCTTAAATCTTTACAGTCTTGCTCAACAGTCTACAGTCTTGGCGCAGTCTTGCTTAAATCTTTACAGTCTTGCTCAACACTCTACAGTCTTGGCGCAGTCTTGCTTAAATCTTTACAGTCTTGCTCAACACTCTACAGTCTTGGTGCTGTCTTGCTTAAATCTTTACAGTCTTGCTCAACACTCTACAGTCTTGGCGCAGTCTTGCTTAAATCTTTACAGTCTTGCTCAACACTCTACAGTCTTGGTGCTGTCTTGCTTAGAACTCTACAATCTTGCTCAACACTCTACAGTCTTGGTGCTGTCTTGCTTAAATCTTTACAGTCTTGCTCAACACTCTACAGTCTTGGCGCAGTCTTGCTTAAATCTTTACAGTCTTGCTCAACACTCTACAGTCTTGGTGCAGTCTTGCTTAAATCTTTACAGTCTTGCTCAACACTCTACAGTCCTGGTGCAGTCTCGCTTAAAACTCTACAGTCTTGCTCAATATTCTACAGTCTTGGTGCAGTCTTGCTCAACACTCTACAGTCTTGCTGTGACGAATTACAGTTAGAAGTTAATACTGACGAAACTAAGGTAATGGTGTTCTGACGCGGCGGACGTCACGCAAGACAGGAAAGGTGGTATTTGGGGCGGGAACTCTTACAAGTAGTTAACAGTCATGTTTATCTTGGCTATACCTTTACAACCGAACTGAGTCCCTCGATTAGTACTGCTTACCTAGTCACCAAGGCACGTATAGCCACAATGGATATCTGTAAAAGTTTGAGACCATTTAATGACAATAGTAGTAAGATCACAGACACGAAAGTCCAGCCGATTTTAATGTATTTCGCGGAGTTGTGGGGCTGCACGAAACTGGACAGTATGGAGAGGATCGACCTAAGGCTTGTAAATGGTTTCTACCGGTGCCACGAGCCACACCAAATAGAACAGTATAATATGGTGACTTACACCGTCATCCACTTTATATAAACGCGCTCAGTTTAAGGCACTCAGTGACTGGTTTAGAGTCAGTATGGGACCTGATCGCCTACCTTGCCGGGCCTACGATATCTTATGCCACAGTCACATAAAGGATACGATGATCTTTCGGCGCCCGTAACTACCAAAATCCTGGGGTGTCACCACGGTTGCGGCGACTGTTGCGAGGCACCCTTGAATTTTACATGCAGTACGGGCTTGCGGCAGATTATAACGCGGAGTTAATTTTTTTTTCGAAACCGCAACGCCGTAGCTCGTAGACACGCCGTATCCAGCATCGCACGGCCACAATACAGTCACCTCACAGTGTCCGTACGATTGTTACGGTCGCCGTACGGTTTTTAAGCGAAAACCGTGGGTTTTTTTTTTTTTTTTGGGGGGGGGGGGGGGGGCGGGGGGACAGTTGCCAAAATCTTACGGCAGCCATGGTAATCATAACGCTGCCGCATTACAAACACCTTGCCCGGCGGATACTGTACTAATGTCCCACGGTGCACGTATGACTTTTCAATAATCTTGCGGATATTGCAAGTTTTCCCTACTATGCCCGTACTATTGCTGTGTCATGTACGGGTACCTTGAGGCAATCTGTTGAGGGGTGTTTATATAGCAGGCATTTCCAGGTATCAAAACATTTCTCAGACTAGAGTACTGGAAGATGGCGCTGATCCCTCCTGATCGTCTGAGACTTGCGTACGTCAGCTTGCACCCTGTACCCTTGGGTGGCATTTTTTACAATGGTCACTCAGCTTCTCCTCTGCAAAATCTAGAGTTTTCTTTTCCCAAATCGTTGATGACGATGAACTAAAATTTCACGTCCCGGCCATTATATATGATTGGAGACATGCAATGTAAGAATATGAGATTTTTTTGTTTGTTCTTTTATTAATTCTAAAATTGCACACAGTCCCCAGCTTTTCTGCTGGTGCGCGGATGCCGTATCGTCTGGCGGAAGCCTTGATGGAGCAGCAAGGAAGCTGTGCGATTTTCAGCAATCGCACGGCGTCCGTGCGGTTGCCTTGCGATAACCGAGCGGCATTATTTCAAAGGCTATGCGGCCGCCTCACGGATTATGTACAGACAAGTTCAAAGGATGACCCCACGAACCTCCTACGATATGTGACCACGAAGCTCCTGAAATAAATAAATCTTGCAGCGTCCCCAAACCGCACACTCGCCGCGGGGTTCAACAATCGTAGGGCGTCCGTGGTATAAATATGTGACTGTAGCATTAGTCAGCTTAGACAAAGCAGGAACGTAGAGTTGGGCGTCGGGTGTCAGAGACATGTATTTTTATGTAGAAAAAGGATTAGTGTAGTGTGGGTTTCAACAGGGGGGGGGGGGGGGGGGGAGCGAAATATGGTTATTACTGTATTCAAACAAAGACACTTAGACATGAAATGAAACTGTGGAGAATAGAGAACGCTATACACAGTACCGGTAGTTCAACGTAATACTTGGCACAAAAATCTTAATAATTAGCAGTTATTTCCCCATCAAGCTGTGGTATACCGACGAGTACAAGACGCAAATCAACCCTGAGCTTTATGAGCTTTAGGGAAGGGTTGATTGCGTCTTGCATCAAAATACGAGTCGGTATACCACAGCTTGATGGGGTGTAAATGCTTTATCATCCTTTTTTTTTTTTTTTTTTTTTTTGGGGGGGGGGGGGGAATTTATGGTATATTTTGAACGTTTATCCTAGTAAAAACTGACAGTCGACAGCGGCTGCACATAGCAGACGAAAGAATTTGTACGTCAGCAGATTACGACGCCGACAGAATAAAGTACGCCTTTTTTGCTTTCAAGACGGTGTCAGTTCACTCAGGAACTCAAACCCAAACAAAAACACAAAGTGTCCTTCCCCCAGCAGCTACATTTTATAACTGCATGCAGGATTCAAGAAGCTTCTGTTCAGTCGGAGATCTATCTAGACAACGAATCCGCTGCCATTCTCTGCGCCGACTCGGTCGATTCTGTTCAGCTTTATGTCACATGTTTTGGGTTTCCTAGCGTTGAAACTGCTTTTGATTTGAGAGTGCATGCAGCGTTTGGTAGGTCAAGTATGCTGCCGTCTCGAACTTGAGCACGGTAGGGGAAGAAAAACTTTTTACGCGAAAAAATCGCTATCAAATGTTTTCGCGATAAAAGGAAATTGCCGCTTTTCTGCGGAAAAAAAAAAAAGTTTTTCGGGAAAAAGTGCCGTTTTTTTCGCGGCAAAATCGACTATTTCGTGAAAAACTGCTTTGTTGCAAAAAACTGCATTTTTGTCTTCTTTCGCCAATCATAGTGAAGTACCAAAGTGAATTCACTAATAATTAGAGAGGCAATGGACAGTACGAGGCAGGAGGACCTGGCGGTTCTGGAGGTATCAGTTTCTGAAGATCGGAACACACGGATCTGAAGACTTCAGCCCAACATGTTGGTGATCATTGACTTGATGGAGTGCAAGTGCTGCGGAGCCGGTGCCGCTCGCGATTTGCTGTCCGCGATAGCGACGTCACATTGGGGCTATCCCTATCGCATTACGTAACGACACAGTACTTACTACTCGTAACAATATAAAAACCAAAACAAACAGCAGTGTTTAGCAATCTTAGGGAAATTAAAATATGTACGGTAACAGGTAAAGACCATTTAGTTAAAGCAAAAATATAAACTGCCACTAATGGCCCATGTGTGTTTTCATGTTCTTCAATTAACCTAACATCAACCTACGATTGATCTTCAATTAACCTAACATCAACCTACGATTGAAACTGTTTGCTCTGTTAATGTTGTCCTGAGACGTTTTACCAGCCCAAAATATTGATTTTTTGAAAAACACTCGAGTATAAAGCCTACTGATATTTCTTCGCACAATCACATTTGTATCTTACATATATTATGTCGTTATCATCCATAGCCGCCTCTTTTTCTTTGCTCCCTACTGTGGGGAGATCAAAGTGTCCGTATTGTACTAGTACTGGATAAATACTGGATAAATCATGGGACACGGAGCACGACATCACATGACAATCAGGCATGGTTCCCTGCCAGAAGGTTCTTTCTTACAGACAGAAACAACAGCTAAAGCTCTGGGTTGATTTGCGTCTTGGATCAAAATACTCGTCGGTATACCACAGCTTGATGCGGAATAACAGCTAATTACATGTTTGTGTTTTGCAGTTGTTGCTGTTATGTATTAATGTTGTTACAGTTTTATTGTTTTAATAACAGTTATTCTGTTTCAGCATGCAAACAAAACAAAACCCTACTTACACTGAGTAAACTATAGAGGAAAGTGAGAACGATACAAGCAATATTGTGTAGTCTTTCTGTGGACGATCTGTAAGGCACTGACAGCAGGACAGTAGTCTCTTCATGATAATATTAAATAATAATAGAATTCATTTGAATGTAACGCCTGTCCCTCATTAGAAGCTCCAGGCACCATCACAATAGGAGTTAAAAACAAAATTGACATTCAAATAAGCATTTCGAGGCACACACACACACACACACACACACACAGACACACACACACACACAGAGTGACACACACACACACACAGAGTGAGACACACACACACACACACACACACACACACACACACACACAGAGTGAGACACACACACACACAGAAGAGGTTGGTTGGTTAGTCACTTAGGGCGTAACGCTGCACAAGTAACAAAGACCATTTCGCGGCTAACACACAAGAGGACAATACAGATTTCTAAAGCAATAAAAATACAGTATACGCCGGTTATAAGAAACTCGAGGGGGGTGAATTTTTGGTTTCTTATATCCGAGTTTTCTTATATCTGAAAGTCGGATATAAGAAAGTATTTTGAAAAATATTTCTTATAACCGAGTTCAGTGAAAAAAAGGTTTAAAACATTTCTTTTTTCTCAGTTCGTGTATGTTTTGCAAAATTAAGAAATATCTGGTTTCTCTTAAAGGCCTGCACAGAATATATATGTGTAGAGTTAATATACACCAGTGCGCTTGTGTCCTTCAATGTCAGATTTTTTGTTTGAACATAAAATTACTGTTTTTGCTTCCCAACTGTAGCGCTGGCGGTCATGTGGTAAGAAAAAACAAAACAAAAAGAAAAACAAAAACAACCAAACCAACCAACCAACCAAACAAACAAAAAAGAACTAAGGGGAGAGAGAGAGAGAATTCCCTTGTATTTATAGGATATATTAAAAGTGCATTATGTATCAACTTTTGATCTATAAAACACTCGTCCCATTAGAGTATGATATGCGATGCTTTCCGTGTCTAATTTGGCTGAAAAAAGCTGCAAATTAGCTTTTTTTTCTGTTGGGAGGGGGAAGGGGGATGGAGGAAAGATGGACCACGTATATTGTCAAAGAAAGGAATTGATCAACAGTTAGTCTAATACTGATAGTTTTATTCTCCTTAACGCGAGCCCTGTAGACAGACAGACATACAGAGAGAGAGAGAGAGAGAGAGCTCCCAATCCGTCAGGCAAAAAAACAAAATAATAATAAAAACAACATATAACAATAGAACAACAAAAATGCATCTCGTATTTTTTTCTTCTTGCCAACATTCAATTTTGCACGGAACACAATGGTAAAGAACCAATTCAAGAAAAGAAAATCATGCGCCATCATGTGCCTGTCCTAAGTGACGTCAGACCTGACCTGTTTTCTTAGAATGGGTGAAATTTTCTTGGAAATGTACTTTCGGTTTCTTACAATGAGTGAAATTTTCTTGGAAATGTACTTTCGGTTTCTTATATCCGAGTTTTTGTATCAAGCGGGACAAGAAATTTGCTTTCCTAAAACCGAGTTTTCTTATAAGCGAGTTTCTTGTATCCGAGTTTTTGTAATACATAATAAAGAAGAGTTTGGCCGGGGGAAAAAAATTCGTTGGCAATAACCGAGTTTTCTTATATCCGAGTTGCTTATATCCGGCGTCCACTGTAGCAACCACACAATACAGCACAACCAGCGAGACAAGTGGATGCTCAGTCGCTCGGAAAGAAGGTGCGAAAAAGATCGGTCTTGAGACCCACCTTAAAATCTGGCAGGGTTGGGGAATCCCGGGATTAAAATTACTAATGGATTATTTAATCATGTCTGAAGGTGCCGTATAATTATCCTTTCCGTAGTGTAACCATCCACCATGCACCAGCTTTAGGTGACTTTTGGTCTAAAGCGGGCGGTTCTAGAAAAATGAGTATCCTATGTTTTTCTCTTTCACTACTTCCCTAGTGCCGATTCTTCGTGCGAGAAGATGGACAAGGACTAATCATCAATGGTTATCGGTGTGTCTCCGAGTTTCAACGGAACTATTGACCAGATGGAACACGTGTACAGTTGCTGGTACGCTGGTCTTTTCGGATGGACCAGTGGCGTCCCCTGACGATGGAACTGCCGGGGAATACAGAACGCAAAAACAAGTTCAGTCTTCCTGTGGAAGGCCAATGGCGTTCTCCTCAAGAGAAGGGGATTTGCTGGACAAGGAAACACACCTAATCCCTATACATATAGAAGTAGAGAACTAGAATTTAGTGACACTTTGGTTACGGTATACACAGTGATTCTCAGTTCCCACTACTTGTGAATCCAACCATCAGAAGAGTGGAACTTTCAGGGCAGATACATCTGTGTACACCCTACAGTAACGAAATGTTCTGTTCTACCCAGTGAGAGTAACACATTGACTCTTTGTTTCCACCACTTGTGAATCCAGCCATCAGAAGGGTGAAAATGTACAAAGTCGTACATTTGTTGCACTTCGCTATGTGTGTGTTCAGTACAGTAGTCTTTAATAGTGCAATTTCTATTGGCAGGTTAGATGTTATCGGGAAATACCGTTGGCAGGTGAGATGTTGGAGGAAAATAGGCCATCGGCCCATAAGCAGGAAGTTCGTTATACCTGCTGTACAAAAGGGAGTTCCGGTTGCATTGTAGGAGATAGGTACCCGAGCGTCATCACTTATCCAGTTCAGTCAACCGATCTTTGCGTATCTTCATGGCCAGTTTCCTGATGGCACCAGGGTCGGTATTTGTGAGTAACATGGTTTTGTCCTGGTATCAGAGGTGTAAGGTATTTCATTCTGGGTTCGCTGTACACAACGCAATGAAACAGAAAATGGTTCTCATCTTCTGTTATACCAGGGCAAAATGAACAAGTCTGCATGTTTGTGTTTGAATACCTGTTGTTCACATTCAACTCAGAAATACCAAGTCGTAAACGAATCAAACTGTTTCTGAACTTGTTTATAGTGATCTGGAACAAATAGCGTTCTGGTTCAAGTACCGTTTTAAACTGGCTGTAAACTGCAAACCTCTCACTAGAGTAAATCTTATTTTCTCAGGTTTGGATAAAATTATCAAGAAGTCTCTGTTTTATCAGTATTAAAAACGCTCTCCAGTCGGTAACTCCCCCATTCTGCCAAACATGATCAAAGCGATGACTGAGTAAAGTATCTTTTATATGATTTGCCTGTCCTGTAACTAACATCAGCTGCATGTTATAGGCTTGTTTTGGCAGTCTTGAGTCGGGCATAGTGCTTCACTTTAATCAACACTTCACAGCTCTAACAGTGCTATTTACATGAAGGGGATGTCTGCCAGTCTCCCCGTAGATCATATGATTCGGGGTTCGGATATGATTATATCGACGCTCATGAACCTTTTAATGGCGAACAGGTGAACGTTCTCAATCGCGGCAAACGCAGTCATCCCCCACACCTCCGCTGAATATTAGTACTGTAAACCGGTTCGAAAGTCAAACCGGTTCACGAACCGCGGTTTGGTAACGAAACAGTTTTTTTTTTTTTTTTTTTTTTTTAACCGGTTAACCGTGTACCGAATGGTAGTATTACTTGGTCTATGATATTGTGACGTCATCTGGCACAAAGAGGCTTCTGTCGCACATGAACATTGTTATGTTTTCAAAACAGCAGTGTTTCCCAGTTAACATGATCAAAGAACGGTGACTGCAGGTGGAAAATTGAGATGCCGGGTGGTGGCGGCGCATATGCTGAGACACTGAGGTTCGATGTCCCCCCTCCCAGTTTGATTTTCGCCTTGCACTCTTTACACACAGCTTCCCCTTCAGCCACCTTCCCTCCTACCCCCTTCACGACAAAATGCTTCCACATTTGGGACTTCCCCTTTGGATTATCGATCAGACGTTCTGCCATGTTGTGATTGTTGATGTACTCGAGTTATACCCCTTTCCTCGGGTTCGGCAGTTTCCGGAAAGGCCCGAGAGTTGCCGAGCAAACCGCGGTTCAGCAATAAAACCGGTTTACCGAACCGCCGAAAATTCAAACCCGTATAAACCGGTTTTCTGTGTTTTGGGTGCACCACTACTAAATATAATACCATGGGCGCTACCTGCGCGTCACAAAGTTTAAAGAATATAGAGGGGTTGATGTTGCCTAACTTAAACATGGTTTGTAAAAGTTGTGCGACTTTGTCTTTCCATTTCTTGGCGTAGTCAAGGAGAGCATTTGTGAACGATAGTTTGGTAGAGAGCGTGAAACCAAGGTACCTGTAACTGTTTACTACTTCTATTTGTGTTGAACCAATGTACCACTTCTCTTTTGCTGACAAATGCCCTCCCTTCCTGAACACCATTACTTTTGTTTTCTCAAGACTAACTTGTAAGCCAAGGTTTTTCGATGCACGTTCAAGGTTTGAGATTTGGTTCTGGAGCCTAACAGGGGTAGCTGACATTAGAGACACGTCATCTGCGAACAGCAAGGAGAACAGTTCCCGGAACCCTAGCAGCAGTTGTATGCCATGCTAGCCGTTTTCATTTACACAATTTGTAACTTCGTTTATTAATAAAGAGAAGATAACTGGACTCGCCAAGCATCTTTGACGGACGCCCCGGGGGCAGTCAAAAAAATCGGAATACTGGAAACCTGATCTGACACATGCACCTACCGACTCATACATGGTTTTCAGCATCCGGGTCATTTTGGACGATACCTTTATCTGATTTAACACAAACCAAAGCATTGTTCTGTCTACATAATCGTAAGCACGCTGCTAGTCGACGAAGCAGACATAAAGTTTCTTGTTTCGAGACAAACATCTTTGTATTATAGACACTAGAGTAAATATATGGTCTACTGTTGAATATCCCTCGCGGAATCCAGCCTGCTCTTCACATATTAATTTTTGTCTTCAGTTTCCGCCCATCTGTACAATCTTTTGTTCAGAATAGAAGTAAAAGTCTTGCTTATCACACTGAGAAGGGAAAACCCTCGGTAATTTGCAGGATTATTAATATCCTCCCTTTTGTGGATAGGTACAATCACTGAACGGCCCCAGTCTGTGGGGAAGTGTTGGTGCTCGTACAGGTAGTTAAAGTATTTAGTTAAAAATGGAACAATGGCATCTCCAGCGTGTTTAAGGTATTCGGCCAGAACTTCATCTAATATGGCGGCTTTCTCTTTTTTCAATTTACGTAAGGCCTCTCTAACGTCATGCTCCGATATAGGGCCGTCTAACTCAGGTACCTCTGTACAGGTTTCAGAGTGCAGGGTTGTCTGGGGAGCACTCGCGACCGGTTGTCTGCATGTCCAGTCAGCACGTTGCGAAAATGTGTCTCCCACTCGTCAGTCTATGTTTACCCTGGGTTGTTCCCGCTTTCTTCGCGCTGAGTTTCGCACGTGTTTCCAGAACACCGTACTATTATTCCTATTGTCCAGCAGAACTCTGCACGTGGAATGGTTATGGTTTCGTTTCTTCTCTACCAACATAGCATTGTACTCGCGCCGGGCTTCACAGTAAGTTTCTTTGTCATCGTCTGAGTGTGAGCGGCTGTATGTTATAAGGGCTTATCTCGCTTTCTTTTTCAAACCTCGACACTCTTTGTCAAACCATATAGAACCTGTGTTACGAGCGGGGCCGTCAACACATACCTGTCTCTTCATACATTCGGCGGAGACTGAATAAAAGAAAATCAGTGAAACGTATGACGCTATATCCGGGGACAGATCAATACTGTCATATGCCTCGTCCAACATTCTCTGCCCATCATCTGATTTTTTTTTTATATAATTGTATTCTATCTTTATAGTCTTGCTGCCTATTCGGGTTCTATCCAAATTTTGCTTATACTGTCTACGCGGGACTTGCTCTAACTGATGGTACTACTGGCACATCACGTGTAGAAGAACAGGCATGTGTGGCGATTCCACGCGCGGCACCCAGGCTATTTCAACCCAACACTGAGGCACAGGATCATACGTACACAAGAAATAGTCTACAACACTGTTCCCGTGAGGGGAAATATATGTGTAGAGTCCTGAGCTGTCACTAATAATAATAAGATAATAATAATAAAGGGTATTTGTGGCGCCCCATCTCACAAGAGCTCAGGGCGCGTACATAAACTACACATAACATAAAAAAACAACGCATATAACACACACACACACACACACACACACACACACACACACACACACAGATTTTTTTGCAGGTGGCATGCAGAGATAGAGAGCGGGGAGGGGAGGGGCATGGGTTGGTTGGTGCTACTGCATGGAGAAAAGATGTGTTTTAACGTGAGACTTAAAGACTGAGCATGACGGATGTGAGAGGGGAGAACGTTCCAGATTACAGGACCAATGTATGAAAACGCAAGCTGGCCTTGAAACTTTTTTTCCGACGGATGGGAATACACACCAAAATAATGTCTTGTACACTGCTGAGCAAAGTCCCGGCTATTTTCACTGCAATAGTGTTGTCAATGTTCATTTCAATTTTAGACACACAGCGTGACACAGTTTTTCCTACTAGTAATGCTACTCCCCCCGATCCTCTACCTTGGTACGACAGTTTCTTTGCAGGCACATGGAACACAAGAAAGTCACTAAAATACACTGAGATATCAAACGTAGAACTAGCAAATGTTTCCACCAAACAACAAAAATCGAAAGATGTAATAAAGTCAACAAAATCAGGCTCACTCAGGTTTTGCCCGATACCTTCCACATTCCAACATACAAATGTTGCTGGTTTCCTGTGGTCAGTATCACGAGGGCCGGGGCCACACCCCTAGCTGCTGCCCACTTCCTTGGCCCTACCCCGCCCTGACCGGGTCTGGATCGGCGTTTGCTGGAGCATGTCGGACATCAGAGGTTGGGAACTGTCACGAGACATGTCACGATTGCGTCGTTCCCCACCTGGCCTGCCACTTCTGGGGTTGACACCTGTGTTTCCCTCGGTACGTGCGCCACGTGCCGAACGAGAGGATTCCCCAACTGCTGGCAGGGTTTCCCTCGAAAGAATGGGGGTCGTCTCAAAAGGGGCGTCTCGTCGTGAAGTTGGCAAGCGCCAGATGTCGTCGTCGTCGGTGACGTCGTCGTTGTCGTAGCCGCCTGAAGCCTGTGGTTGCTGTCGGTCCTCGTTGCGGTGAGCCGGGGTGTTAGACCGTTTACGACGCTTGTCCTGTAGTGGCCCCTGGTCATGGTCGGTAGGTCGGTCTCCTGGGCTATGTCTGTCCTCGATGTGTAGACGGACATTCTTGTAATATCCAAACTTGCCATCCTTTCTGACACGATCGATTTCGGCTCTTTGACATTTGGTAAGGTCGGCTGCTACTTGGATACCCCAGCTTACCCTTCAGACTCTGCTGCAAGTCTGCATCTTGCATTACTGCCATTTTGTCTCCCCACCGACTGAAGCGTACAATAAGAGGGCGGGGGTGTTTGCTTTTGTCCTTGCGGCCCACCCGGTGAGCACGCTCCACGTCGTTTGTCAACTGAGTGCTCGTTCGAAACATCTACGATCTTCTGTGCACAAGCAGAGTAGTCCTCGTTTGTTGACTCACAAATGTCTAAAAACTTCAAATTGTTTCTTCTCGAAAAGGCCTCTGACTGTCAATTTCTTTTTCAAGATCACTAATGCGTTTCCTGGTATCTCTGCCTGCTTGCTTGAAGACCTCAGTATCGTCAATGTTTGTGTTCAGTCTGTCTTTCAACACACTTAAGTCATAGATAGACAGACGGAGAGAGAGAGAGAGAGTTTATTGCTAGGTCTGCGGCCCCTACAAGCTCCGGTGAATACGTGACCAGATGGTTGTGGATGAAGCAAAAGATATAAACCACAGATTAGACACAGGACTGTTCAGAGTAATGAACACACACACACACACACACACACACACACACACACACGGTGTGCAGTGCGGAAGGACGCACTTCGATGAAAGGGTTAATACCCTAGGAGAAAAGGGTTAATACCCAAGGCGAAAAGGGTTAATACCCCAGGAGAAAAAGGTTAATACCCTAGCTGCCTGTTTCTCCATATATCATATAGTTCGATGTTCGGATATCTACGCTCATGAACCTCTTGCTTGCAAACAGATGTGCTTTCTCAATTACATCAAAATTTACCATACCCCAAATTTCCGATGAATAAAGTAACATGGGTGTTACCTGGGCGTCGAATAGCTTGTAGAATATAGACGGGTGGAGGTTTCCAAGACTACATGGATCTTAAGAGTTGTGTTACTCTCACTTTTCCTTTTCTGGCTATCTCTGACAGGGCATTTGTAAGCGACAGCTCTGTAGTCAATGTGAAACCTAAAAACTTTTAACTATTGACAACTTCGATTTCGGTTTCCCCGATATACCACTCCTCGTTTGCAGCTAAATGCCCTCCCTTCCTAAAAATCATAATTTTTGTCTTCTCCAGACTGAGTTCTAGGCCAAGTTTTTTTTTTTTCTTTTTTTTCCTGGAGACCCGCAATGAGCTGTATACCGTGTCGGCCATTCTTATTCACCTAACATGCCACTTCGTTAATTAGCAGGGAGAAAATTAAGGGACTCGCTAAACTTTGTGACAACCCTGACAAGCGGGCAATCGAAGAAATCTGAGTACTGAAACCCAGCCCTAACACACGCTTGACTGAACTGAGGCGTACATAGCTTTTAACATCCGGACCATTTTCGAGGACATTTTTATCTTATTCAGCACCACCCACAACATTTTTCGGTCGACCGAATCGTAAGCACGGCGGCAATCGATCAGGGCTACATACAGCTTCTGATTTCGGGAAAAACATCTCTGAATGATCGAAATTAGCGTAAACAAATGATCGACGGTGGAATACCCTTTCCTAAAGCCTGCTTGTTCTTCGGTCAATTTCCCTTCCCTTTCGGCCCACTTGTACACCCTCCTATTCACTATGCTAGTAAACACCTTGCTAATAATGCTCAAGAGCGAGACACCTCTGTAATTTGCCGGGTTACCCGCATCCCCTTTCTTGTATATGGGCACTATTATCGACCTGCCCCATCCTGTGGGAAAGTACCGGTTTTCAAACAGATTATTACCTAAGACTTAGTTAGGAATGGTACGATTGTGTCTCCTGCTTGTTTCAAATATTCTGCCAACACCGAATCTAAGCCCGCTGCTTTCCCCCGCCTTCAGCTTTCGTAAGGCTGTTCTCACTTCAGCTTCAGTGATGGGCTGGTCTAAATCAGGCTCTTCTACTTCTACGTCATCAGTCGGGGGAGCCCTGTCACCCCGGGGTTCCCGCTCGCCACCCAGCGCTGTGCGGAAATGCGTCTCCCACTCGTCTATTTGTATTTTTGGCTGTTCCGTTTTCTTTCTACCCGCCCTCTTAACATGCTCCCAAAACACCCCGCCGTTATTTTTGTTTGCGAGTAATAGCGTGCACGTGGAACGGTTGTGGTTTCTCTTTTTGTCAACCAACAGTTTTGTATTCACGCCTAGCTTGACAGTAGGCTTCCTTGTCTACAGCCGACCGTGATCAGCTATATAGAGCCGAAGCCGTTTTCAAGCTTCTTTTTTTTCCGTTCAGCGCATTCTCTGTCATACCACACGGCACCCGAGCTGCGGGTGGGACCACCAACACGGATCTGTTTCTTCATACAATCGGCTGAATAAAGAACATAGTCCACAAAACGGTCCATGGCAGTATCTGGGGAGATATCAATACTGTCACACGCATCAGCCAGTATTCTCCGCCCCTCCTCCGATACTATCCCAGCTTTGTATTCATTTCCCATCTCTGGGTCCAAACAAAGTTTTCAATACGCTGTTTCTCCCCAATTCCAGCCTCAGTCCTAAGCATGTATGTCATGTGTAACACCACAGGCATGTGAGCTGATTCCATCCGCTGCAGAATCTGCGCTAACATTTCGATATCAGGTCAAAATTACACATGAAGTAGTCTACCACACTATTTCCGGTAGGTGATATGAACGTAAAGTCCCCGGAACTTTCATCACAGTCGCCAGTCAATAGCCACAGTCCCACAGTTGCACACATGTCAATCAGCTGGCGCACAAAATTATTAGCGACCTTAATATCTTGTGAGTTCCTGGTATTTTCATCTACGTATAACGTCAATTACTTCATCTGACTTCAAATCCTGGTAACTATTTTGCATCTCCACACACTAGGATATGGCAGTCTCCGTCTGTATCGAGAACGTCTGACACAATCTGTTCCAAAAGAGGGATGTTACACTTGCAAAGCTTATCTTTGTAATAAGGCGATTCGGCTGGCGGCACGTAGCTGCACAATAACATCAAGTCCTGTGTGTCACCCGTCAAATCCCAGCCAATTCTCACACATACAGTATTGTCCAGGTCAACATTCACCCTGGTAACGAAGCCTGACAGTTTTCCGCACGAGTAGAATCACCCCACCTGATCGCCTGCCCTCATGACAGTTTAGTAGCTGGTGCGTGAAACACATCGAAGGAGCGAAAGTGAATAGAAAAGTCAAACTGCAGACTTGTAAATATTTCTGTCAAACAGCAAATATCAAATGAAGTAATGAATTCAACAAAATCCGTCTCGCAGAGTCTCTGTACAAGGCCTTCTATGTTCCAACATAAAAAGCTTACTGGTTTCGGTCTGTCCGCCTCACGAGGGTCGGGGCCACCCCCCCCTCCCCACCAGCTGCTGGCACGCCCCCCTCCCCCCCCCCCCTCCGCCCGGAGCGGGTGAGAACGGGGGACCTATGCATGGACACAACCTTCCGTAGGCACAGCCTAAACACCCAAGTCTCAGACTTGGCAGTCTCGGTCTAAATTTCTCGCGTAACCGATATGCATGGACGCGGACAACAGCCCAGACAACCAAGTCTCAGACTTGAAGTCGGCCTACGTGACGTCATCTACTTTATCTAAATTTAGAGTGTGGGATTCCGGTATTCCCCAGCCAATTGTGAGAGTACGCATGCGCATGTGTTCAACGAGACAGCCCAGCGCCGCGGGAAAGGAACAGCCAGCGGGATGCCTTACGTAATACACACCGCGCGCGGGCCGGTCAGTCGGCCGGTACACCCGTCATGTGGCAGACTTACCCACCACGCGGCACTGTGCATCAGTTTCTGCGAGTCAAGTTGAACCGGGCCGGTCTCAGACGTAAAAATACTGAACAACAGAAAGAAAGGGGAAATATTGCTTACGGAATGGATGACATACTCCCATATCACCTCTCAAACTAAATGCAGAAATCTTTAGACTGGTGAGACTGGCACAGCGCAGGTCACAGTGACATGCTGACCGGATCGGCTGAGCCACTGATGAGAGTGCCATGCAAAACAGTACACACCAAAGACGCTCGCAGTATAGTACATATACCCATAAAACATGATCTAGGCCTTGGCATAGTCGAATGAAACTCCACAACACCGAAAAACGCCATGCTGATTGTCGTTTAGGCCGAGCCTACGGCATTTAGGCCGCCGATTTCGCGTGACTAAGTCGGGGCCGTTTAGGCTGCCGTTTAGGCCCTGACTACCCCGTTGTCTGTGTCCATGCATACCGATTTCCGAGATTTAGTCAGAGCCTACGAATTTAGGCAGGGTTTACGCGTTTAGGTCGTGTCCATGCATAGGTCCCCTGGCCGTGTCCATCCCAAGCTCCACGTGCAACATCCCTAGGTCGGCGAGGGGGCGTCTCTAAGGTGTGGTGGCGGTACAGTGTCGGTTGGCTGCTATGGTCGTCATCTCTGTCGTCGTTGCTGTAGCTGCTTGCCAACATCGCCCCCTGCTGCTGCCGGTCCCCCGCATCTCGCTCGTCCTCTTGGTCTGGGGATGGGCGCTGGTCTGGCCGCTCCCTGGGGTCTTGCTCGTCCCGGGGGTTGCGTCTGTCCTCGACATGCAGACGGCCGTTCTTATCATTAGTAGCCAAACTTGCCCTCGCTCCTGACCCGCTCGATCTCGGCTCTCTGTCGCTTGGTCAGGTTGGCTGCTACCTTTATCCCGCTGTCTTACAGGTTCTGCTTCAGGTCTGCGTCTTGCACCTTTGCCATCTTGTCCGGCCAGCGACTGAAGCGGACAATGAGGGGGCGTGGCTGCTGACTGTTTCCCCTTACGGGGCCCCACTCGACGTGCTCGTTCTACGTCATCAATGGTCCACGTGCGCCGAGTGGAGTGCTGGTTCAACACGTCGACCATCGTCTGTGCACAGGCCGTGTAGTTTTGCTTGGCCGACTCACGAATGCCAATGAACTTAAGGTTGTTTCTCCCGGAGAACCCCTCCAGACTGTCCACCTCTTTCTCTAATGCGGCAATTCTTTAATTTATCTCCACATCTGCCCGCTTCAGTTGGTCAATATCACTGGCATTCATGTTCTGTCTGTCTTTCACCCCACTCACGTCACTCTGTAGCTGAGCTATTTTCCCCTCAATCCGACACTATCATCAATTTTCCTAATGAGTTTCTTAAAGTTCTCACCTTGTTGCTTGATTTGGTCCTGCATAGTTTTCTCCATTCTCTGTAGGAAGTCCGATAGAGTGTTTTCATCCATAGGGCCGGGGTTAGGCTCGACATCTCCACACCGCTCCAGCAGTGACACGAAGTAGAGCAGTATGTTTGTTTGTATTTGTTGTGTTTACCTCAAAATAAACACAACTGAACTATACAACAATGTGAAATAAATGTACTACATGGCGACGGGAGAGTAGGCAGAAGAAGATGCGCAAAGATACGAGAGACAGGCAGGTACATAGAGAGAGCTAATTAATATTTCAAATGAGACTTGATTTCTTTAACAGTACTCACCACATCCAGCTTCATCAGAGTTGTCCCCACAGTCATTGTCTCCATCACACCGCCACCTTGACGGGACACACACGTAGCCGTTGTTACACCGGAACTCATGACTAGCGCAGTTACTTGGAGCTGAAATGAGAAATGTAAACTTTCACTTACTTGATGATTCCCATTCCGTTGGCAACACAATCACATATGTATTTAGTGTCGATGCCACATGATTATTATTATTATTTACGAGTACAGTAATAATAGTTACTCTGTTCTTGCAAAAAACAAAACTCTGCTTACATTGACATCTATATGGTGACGCTAGATATCCCATACACGATAAAGAGTCTTATTTGATTTGATGTATCCTTGTTCGATTCAGTTATGCAGTCAAACAGTCAAACAGAAATGAGAAATGTAAACATTCACTTAGTGGATCATTCCATTCCGTCGGCAGCACAATCACTTTTGTATTTAGAAGTGTGGATACCACATTTTTATTATCATTATTATATACAGCCTCACTCGCCTAAACGAAACACGCTTAAGCAAAAAACTCGGATAACAGAAACCAAAACCAATTCCCCGCCAGACCCCCCTCTTTATTTCTAATTCGGATAAGCCCAACTCTGTCAAAAAACAGCTAACTCAAACACGGATATCTCAAACGTGATTTTGACAGATAAGCCGAACTCTAAACACTGTCGGAGAGACTTTTTTTTTTTTTTTTAATCTTTGCTTGAAAAACACGTCGGGAAGATAAACATATGTGACCCACCCCCACGAAATGAGTCTTCTTGTGCTATTTGTTCATGTTACAAGACGACTCATTTCGTGGTGGAGGGTCACATATTTCGTCACGGCTATAATTATCCCACGGAAACGAACACGTCACCTGTTTTTAAGTTTATAATAATAATAATAAAGGGTATTTGTGGCGCCCCATCTCGCAAGAGCTCAGGCGCGTACATAAACATAACGTAAAAACAGCGTATATAACTTACAACACACACACACACACACACACACACACACACACACACTGATTTTTTTGCAGGTGGCATGCAGAGATGGAGGGGGGGGGGTGGTTCTACTGCATGGAGAAAAGATGTGTTTTAAGTTGAGATTTAAAGACTGCTAACGACTGAGAATGGCGGATGTGAGAGGGGAGGCCGTTCCAAACTACAGGACCAATGTATGAAAACGCACGCTGGCCCGGAAACTTTTTCCGGCGGATGGAAATACGGAGAAGACGGGTGTCAGAGGAAGAACGGAGGTTGCGGGATGGTGTGTAGAGCTGAATGAGAGCGGACAGATAGGGGGGAGCAGAACCTGAGATAGTGTTGTAGCAGAGAGTGGCAAGTTTGTAGTGAATTCTGTTTTGGATGGACAGCCAGTGCAGATCAGATAGGAGAGGAGAGACATGTTGGCGCTTTAGTGTTTTGAAGATAAGACGGGCGGCACAGTTCATTACTTTTTGAATTTTGTCTAACTGATTTTGAGGAAGACCGGCAAGGAGCGAGTTACAATAATCTAGGCGAGAGAGAACGAGTGAAGTCACTAAGGTCTTTGTAGAGTCAGTGGTCAGGTACTTCCTAATGGACGAAATGCGCCGAAGCTCAAAGTAGCAACACTGACAGACCTTATTCACCTGTTCTCTCATCGACAGAGTGCTGTCAAAAATGACCCCTAAATTCCATGCAGATTGAGAAAAATGAATGTCAGTCTGTCCAATCTTAAAAGAAGAGGGCAGATCTGAACATTTTGAAAAAACCAAAAGAGCCTCCGTCTTATCCTCGTTCAACTGCAGTTTGTTATGGAGAGTCCACTCTTTAACAGAAAGTGTACATGACTGCATTTTGGACAGGAGCGAGTCAACTTCAGCGCGTGCAGAAGAACCGTACAGCTCGGTGTCGTCAGCGGGAAACTGATGACGCGTGCCACATGTTTTGCAGGCGCCATTGTTTGGACAGAAATAGTGGTAAGTTTGCGTGCGTGAATTAGGTGGTGGGTTCAGGGTTAGAGATGGGATGGCCGAGGGGCACAGGGGAGGGGCAGGTCGAAATGTAACTTTGGGAGATTTGCGATGGGCGCGGTTTATGGGCTAGTCGAATGTGAGCTCGGGCTTAGATTTGTGCGTGCACGATTGTTTCTTTTGGCGTGTGTAGGGGAGGAAGTGTGTAACATGCACTGTATGTGTGTGTGTGTGTGTGTGTGTGTGAGGGGGGGGGGGGAGAGATGGAGCGTGCATTGGCTTGTGCGTATAGAAGCGCGCACATGTGTGTGTGTGTGTGTGTGTGTGTGTGTGTGCCACGGTGTATGTGTGTGCGGGTGGGGGAAGGGTGGAGGTGAGGGAGTTGGGGGGGGGGGGGAGTGCAGGAACGATGTGGAACTTGCATTGACTGATTTGTGCGTACAGTAATGCGCGCGCATGTGTGTGTGTGTGTGTGTGTGTGTGTGTGTGTGTGTGTGTGTGTGTGTTCACCATTTAGTTTTACAGTTGTTGTTGTTTTGTTTTTTTTAAATAAAGCCCCACTGAAGAAAGCACTTGTAACTTGTCACTGTTTTGATCTTATTGATTTAAACACACACACACACACACACACACACACACACACACACACACACACACAGAGGGATGTGCCGATTAATCGAAAACCGGAACAAATCGACTTAGTTATTGGACGATTCAATTCAACTTCCGGAACGTTTCCAAACATTGCCGAAGTTGTAAAAGGGGCATAACTCTTGTCGTTATCGACTGAAAAATGGCAGAACAACTTCAACAACCTGAACGTCTCGTCGAAAATCCGAGAGGGAAATCAGCAATCTGGAAAAGTTTCTTTGTGAAAGACGATGGTGGAACAATTCTGACAGATGGAGCCATTAAAGCTTACTCGGGGTTGCCTCCCCTCAAAGGTCACCAGGTTCAAGTCGCGGTAAATCGCCGAAAAAAAAACAAAAAAAAACCGTTTTCGTCGTGAAATCGCAATTGGAAAACCGCTTCGGCCCACCCGAATCGGAACATCCCTACACACACACACACACACACACACACACACACACACACACACAGAGAGAGAGAGAGAGAGTTTTGAGTTTTGTTACTAGTCTCAGGAATCAATAAGCTCGACCCGTGTCTCTCTCAGACCGTCGCCATTGTACACATTTGCATTATACATATACATTTGCCCATAGAAAAGCAGCATACACGTTTACAAACTTTCGCTAAATTATCAATTCGATGTTTCAGTTGCATGGCGAAGCAAAGATATTCTCTTTTAAAAAACTTTTTACAAACATTCCAAGTGATTTTTCAACTTATCCTGAAAAAACTCGCTGAAGCCGAACTGCAGGGTGATTTCTCGGGAAAGGTTTGGCTTATCCGAACTTGGATATGCAGAAACTCGGATAAGCGAAACGATTTTTCATTCCCCGGGCGAGTTCGGCTTAAGCGTGTTTGACTGTATTATTTTTCTTTACGAGTACAGTAATAACAGTTATTCTGTTTCAGCAAAAGACAAAACTCTGCTTACACGGAGTAAACTAGTGAGAACAGTGATAAAAACGATACAAGCAACACTGTGTAGTCTTTCTGTGGATAATCTGTAAGGCACTGCAAGGACAGCAGTACAGTGGTTTCTTCATCAGAATTACTAATGGATTATTTAGTCGTGTCTCCAGGTGTATACCGGCTGAGGCCAATTTTTTTTGTGCTGGCTTTTTCATCGTTGCCGCGTCTTTGCCGTTGCCTGTATGTGGTGGAAAAGGACGTTAAACCCCCAAACACCCACCCACCCGTATCTCAAGGTGCCGTATAATTATCCTTTTCCAAGTGTAACCATCCACCATGCACCGATTTAGATGGCCACACTAGACAGATAAACAACACGACAGGCCAAGACGGTATCTCACCATCCTGGAACATTCTCGTATAGCTATTGAAGACTACGTGTACCCATTTCCTATATTCAGCATTATGTATTAATTTCCGTTACACCAGCAAAATGAGTAGTTAAATTGTCTTGCTGGGCAGAAAGGGGCTTAGTACTGACTGGCTATCCCATAACATGGTCAAGTTACGCATAATTTTGAATACTCGCCCTCGTCATCATCTTGAGAGTACGACTTGGCAATGCTGAAGAAAACTGCCATTTGACTAAACTCGTCAAATCGGCCCAGAATGATCGACGCATTGCACCAAAATACTGTTTCTTGTTTGTTTCGCAGCTCAACTTCTTGATCCAAAGCGGGCGAAAAAAAAAAAAAAAAAAAACCACGAAACTTTTTTTATTCGTTTCCTGTTTCACTACTTCCACAGGACGGATTCTTCATACGAGAAGATGGACAAGGGCTAACTAGTAATGGTCATCGGTGTGTCTCCGAGGTTCAACAACTATTGACTAGATGAAAGTCGTGCGCAGTTAGTGGTACCCGTAAAATAGTAGTATGGCAATGTGTGAGCAATCCAATAGGGCTATTCATCGGGCTCTCTCAGAAAAACTCGGTTGTCTCCCCTATCACACAGCTGATACTGACCAGGAGCCGTGGTCACGACGCGAACGCAAATTTCTTTGCGCAAATGGGTTGCGGATCGTAAGTTCGTACGTGGCTACGTGAAAACTATCTCTTCCACTAGTTGGCCGGTCACGACGCGCACTTACTGGAAACGGTGTCACGTACGGGTTATTTTTAGATAGGTGTGGGGCCCCTGGGATTCCCACGGAAAACACCATCACGTGGCCTGCACAAATTCTCCTTCCAGCGTGAAAGCGTGAAAGAGTAGAGGGGGTGTGTTCAGTACGCGTTCACTACAGAATTTTTGATCGAGTCATGTTTATCTGCCGTAGCGTCAGGTTAAATGCGTGGCATGTATGTGGAGAGTGTGATCAGGAGAGCATGCAGGTCGCATATAGACCGCTTCCTAGCAGTCTCTATCTCAACATTGGACGGACTACAACCAGTAGAAGCATGTACTGCACGTACAAATCGTATGTAGCAGGCTCACTGGCAACTGAGAAAACCAACGGAATGAACCTTAATCAAAGAACAACGAAAAACGAAAGAGGAGAGGACAACAACAACATCACCGCTGAACAAAACTCTCCACGTACATGCCACGAATTTAACCTGACTTGCTACGGCAGAGAAACATGACTCGACCATAACTCTGAATTCGGAACCCGCACATTTCGGGTCCACAACACGATGAACTGATGAGACCTGCATTGACAGGCATACGATCAAAACGGTGGTGGCTGATCAGTGAGGACTGACCGAGTGCGTTCAGCACTGAACTAGTCCGAAACACACACAACAAATGTTAACTCACAAAAAGGAAACAAATCAACCCACGATGTGTGTACAGCCGGCCATACAGGTCTTTGCATTGCAGGGTGCGTAGTGAACTGAACGCGCCCCCTCTACACTCAAGTCGTCCTACAGCAGATCGCACAATTCCTGCAGGTCTCTCCTCCTAAATCTAAACCTTTGAAGCATGTCCACATCGTCGTACAAGTCAAAAGGGTTAGTACGATCGCGGAACACCCTTTCCCGTCGCAATGCTCGTCTCATTTGCAGTTCAGGTAAATCAAGCAGGCCGCCATTTTTCAGATTTACGCAAAAGCTACGACACCTTTCCGACACCCTCCTAGGTGGTGTACGATACGCAAGGGTTTCCGAGCGGCCGTAACTGTGCGCAAACGTCATGACCACCCAATTTTATCACAAATCGTAAGTTACGGACCCTCGCGTGCGTAAATCGGTGGCGGAAAAGTTACGAACAGTTCGTGACCACGGCCCCAGGTATCATTCATTGCATGTGTGTTGTGGACCCGAAATGTGCGTGTTCCGAATTCTGAGTTTTTGGTCGAGTCATGTTTATCTGCCGTAGCAAGTCAGGTTAAATGCGTGGCATGTATGTGGAGAGTTTTGTTGATGTTGTTATCCGCTCCTCTTTCGTTTTTCGTTGTTCTTTGATTGGTTTTCTTGCCAGTGAGCCTGCTACATACGGTTTGTACGTGCAGTAAATGCTTCTACTGGTTGTAGTCCGTCCAATGTTGAGATAAAGACTGCTAGGGAGCAGTGGCGTCGGAACAGGGGGGGGGGGGGGGGCACAGGCCCCCCTTGTGAAAAAAATGGGGGGGGGGGGGGGGGCTGAGGGCATGTTTGAAATCTGCCCAGATGAGGGGGGCACTGGCATGTTTGGGCCCCCCTTTGTCTCTCCAACTGCAGCCAGCATGAGAGAGAGAGAGAGAGAGAGAGACTCAGATGTGCGTGAATCGCATGTCATAAACAAAGTGTGGGGTGCGGCAAGGGGAGGGGGGGGGGGGGGGGGAGGGGACAACGGCTGTGGAATCCCCGTCCCAGTGCTCCAGTTTGGAGAGAATGTTATCAGGGCACTGGCTGAAGCAATTAATCGAAGACACTTTCCGTGCACCCACCCACCCCTCTCCCATGGTGTGTGTGTGTGTGTGTGTGTGTGTGTGTGTGTGTGTGTGTGTGTGTGTGTGTGTGTGTGCATTGTGGAAAGAGGTAAGTTCCAGAGCAAGGTGTTGGACAATTATACTGCAGGAATCCAGGGCAGTCAGAGGAGTGCCTGGTTTGACGCGCATAAATGGGCGTGGGTGGGGGTGGGGGGTGGGAGGTAAAGAAGGGGAGAGGAAAGAAATTTACTCGAAGACTTTTTCCGTGCCCCCCTCACCCCCCCCCCCCCCCCCCCCCCCCCCCCCCCCCCCCCCCCCCCCCCCCCCCTCGCCCGTCTTCAGGGAATGGTAGCATTCATTAGCAGGCGGGAGAGAGCAAGCTATTTCTCTTCCTCGCCACCCCATCCTCACTTTTTGTGGCCACACGGAAGGAAACCTACGAAGGCGGAATTTTTTTGGGTTCGTTCATGAAGTAGCATGACCCCAACAAAGACATGTACACTACTACATGTACACAAGGAGGCTAGAGGATATAAAATAGATCCCCATGATATTCATTTGCAGGCAGTGGCTTGGATTTTGGTGTTTGACTTAATTGTAACCTCAGAGAAACTGCATACAAACATAACTGTCAAATTCTATGACATGAGAATTTGGTTTGCCGGTCATAAACACAAACTGCATACAAACATAACTGTCAAATTCTATGACATGAGAATTTCGTTTGCCGGTCATAAACACAATTTTCGTTGCTGTTGAAAGCTATAACTTGAACAAGAATGTTTTTGTGTCAAATTTCTCCTTTCGACCCTCGACCAATGTGCCTAGTGTAGAATGTGAGTTAAAGTGGGGCCACAACACTAACATTATGTAGTTGCCTGCAGATTGTCATCATACTGACCCGGCGCCGGTTTAACCAGAATGTGACTTCATTATATAGCAATAGTAGGCAGCTCCAGTTTGAAATTGATTTTGTGTGGTCAGTGTGTGAAGCACCATGAACGTTGTCAGTCTGATCACGGTCGTATAAGACACGACCGTGGTCTGATAAACAGGTTGACAAGTGTGACGTGTTTGTGCCAAGCTATCCAGTGGAGTTCGTGAGAGGAGATCAGCAGATGTGACCATAAGGTAGGGTATTTGAAGTAAAGTTTTATGATTAGTTTGTATGTCTTTCACACCTAAATTTTGCTTATAGAAATCCACCCATAAACACGGCCAGAATGCGCCAAATTGCACAGATTTGCAGCTAATTTTTTAAAAAATTTTCCGGGGCAGCATGCCCCCGGACCCCCCTAGATAGCTCGGCGCTTCGCGCCTTCGGCTAGGCACTCCGCGCCGTCGATGGCCAGTTGTGCCCCCCCCCCCCAGCCCTAAACATCTTCCGACGCCACTGGGGAGCGGTCTATATGCGACCTGCATGCTCTCCTGATCACACTCTCCACATACATGCCACGCATTTAACCTGACGCTACGGCAGATAAACAGTGACTCGATCAAAAACTCTGTAGTGAACGCGTAGTGAACACACCCCCTCTACTCTTTCACTCTTCACGCTGGAAGGAGAATTTGTGCAGATCACGTGATGGTGTTTTCCGTGGGAATCCCAGGGGTCCCACACCTATCTAAAAATAACCCGTACCTGACACCGTTTCCAGTAAGTGCGTGTCGTGACCGGCCAAATAGCGGAAAAGATAGTTTTCACGTAGCCACGTACGAACTTCCGATCCGCAACCTATTTCCGCAAAGAAATTTGCGTTCGCGTCGTGACCACGGCCCCAGAGGAGCGTCCGCTCACGGGTAGAGCGTTAGTTGGTAAGAGAACGTGAAGCTAGTGAGTGAGAGAAAATCCACGTTGACCGAAAACCGCACGACTACATACAGTTACACTACTGATGAAAACTGGAATTTTCCGCAGAACTTCTTGCAGGATTCATAAAGACTGTAGGTGTTTCCCGAAAGAGATGTTGTAAAACAGTAGGCGCCTTTATTGTGAACGGTACTTTTGGGGTGGTTGGCAGCAGTGGTAGACACACATGCAAGGAATTCAGTGTTTTGGACTATGCAGTGTTGTAGTTATCGATACAGTGAAGTCCGGCTGTAGTGATAGACCCATGTAGTGATAGTCCGGCTGTAGTAATAGAATTTCTTGGTCCCGGTCCCAGTTGTTCATGTTTTTTGTTAACTTAGTCCGGTTGTAGTGATATTTTTCAGGCCGGATATAGTGATAGTCCGCTTGTAGTGATACGATTTTCAAGTCCCGGGGAAGCTAAAGTCCGGCTGTGGTGATAATGTTCGAGAGTAATCTCCCTTTACCAAAATGGCGAGCAAACGCCAGCAACGCAATGTGCTTAGCCCTTGGGACCAAATTTTTTTATCACTACATCCGGACTATTACTACATCCGGATGTCCGGTTATAGTGATATTTTTGTAGGTTTTATCACTACATCCGGACGTCCGGTTATAGTGATATTTTTGTAGGTTTTATCACTACATCCGGCCAATCGCTTGTAGTTGTAGTGATATCTTCAAAGCTGATTAAAGACTAAATTTCATTCCTAAAAAATCTGACGATTTTTCATTTAACCCGTATTTCTAAGTGGCCCTTCTCTCTCTCTCTCTCTCTCTAAAACACGCACACACACACACACACACACACACACACACACACACACACACACACACACACACACACACACACACCGGCTGTTGAACTGCTAGGACGGGGGTAGGTTAACACAGGACATTTGCAAGCCTGACAAAGACGACAGAAGAAACGTCACAAAACGAAATCAATAGTGGTTCCAAAATCACCTTATTACTGCCTTGAGGCTAGTTTACCAAATGTGCCGCCGCATGTGGCAATAAAAGCTTTGAAGATATCACTACAACTACAAGCGATTGGCCGGATGTAGTGATAAAACCTACAAAAATATCACTATCAGATAACCGGACGTCCGGATGTAGTGATAAAACCTACAAAAATATCACTATAACCGGACATCCGGATGTAGTAATAGTCCGGATGTAGTGATAAAAAAATTTGGTTCCGAGGGCTATCACTACATCCGGACTTCACTGTACTTGGGTATGTTACAAAATTTTATGTTCAGACCGGCCCCCGTAGTGTAGTGGTTAGCACTTCGGACCATGGACCGGGAGACAGGTGTAGCAGTCCAGATTATACCCCGCCTGGAGTATACTTCCGTATAAACTGGCCTAGCCCAGACTATACCCCCCGTATAAACTGGCCTAGCCCAGACTATACCCCCCGAATAAACTGGCCTAGCCCAGACTATCCCCCCGTATAAACTGGCCTAGCCCAGACTACACCCCGGGGTGTATTCTGGCCTAGACTCGTTTAACCCTCTCCTGCCCACTTTAATCCCCCTACCACGGACGACCAGAGAGAGAGAGAGAAAGAGAAACGTCTTTGCTTGAATGCTGCACGCGTTTTGCCACTCGATGTTCAATGATGGCGTGTGGCACACGTGAGCGGTTCTGTAGTTTTCTTTTTTCCTTCCTGTTACTTTATTTTCTTAAATCTGTGTTTTTATGTCCTGGTGCACCCAAAGAGACAGATACACACAGACATACAGACATACATACATACATACAGACAGACAGACAGACAGACATACATACATACATACATACATACATACATACATAAAGGGAGATAGGGTGTCTTAAGGTGCCTCTGCAGGAAATTTCTGTAAACTTGCAATGCTTGTATCTCATAAAGTACAACGCAAATCAAACCGCCTCACTCCGAAAAGAGCAAAGAGAGAAGTGGATTTTCCTCAGAGTCATATTAAATGCACTTCAAAATAGAACAAGATCCAAATTGGTAGCGAAACATTTCTTGCACGCTTTGATGTAGTCTGTCACTTCTTGCTTCATCCCTGTCCAGTAGAAAGAAACGCTCTGTTAATGTCGACAATGTTTTGTCGCGCCAGAAGTGTCCACCAGTAGCAGGGTTGTCGTGGAAAGCTTGAATCACAGATTCCGGCAATTCTACTTCTCTGCAATACTTCCAATATCTCTCCGTTTAGTTTGTGCACAAGTATTCCGTGGTGTAAGGAGTATGGTTTCGCCATTTGTCGAAAACGTTGTTTAGCGTTTCTCTTGTCCGCAACGTTTTTGATGTTGTAAATGTAGTCGGGATACTTTTTGTCTTCGTTCGTTTCTGTTGAATAAAATTTCAACATCTGCTCGTATAGGCAATCATTCATCTCGGCTTGACAGGTTGAGAACAAATGACACAAAAACCGAACTTGACACGCAAACGGCTGTGTACAAAAACTTTAGTGAACTCTGTTCACAGGTGGGTATATTTCGAGCAGGAGGGGGTGAATCCGGCTTGGGCTGATCTATACCCAGAGGGTTGAACCGGCCTAGGCTACTTTATACCCGAGGGTATAAAGTAGCCAGGGTTATACTCCAGCCTGTTACACCGGGTTCGAGTCCCAGCCGAGGCAAGCGAGAATTTTCCAACCTAGGTCGGCTCCTACCCACTACCCAGAGCGGGTGTGCTATGAGCACAGGGAGGTTGTTGCCACACAGCCGAGATTCACCCACTTCACGGGTGCGACTTTGGGGGTGCTTCCCTTGGTATGACACGTCTTATGGTATGGATGATTATACGGCCGGCACCGCAGGCGCCGTAGTTCCCGGGCCTGGTTAATGCCGGGATATTTATGACAGGGAGCGTGGAATGCGGCCCTGTCCCTCAGTCCCAAACCACACGGACCTCCATAGCATCATCTTACCACCATCCTCATCTCCATCATCATAATAAAAAAATGCCCCAGCTTCTGAGGCCTCCGTGGATTCCACCCATTACCTGGGAGGAACACCACTGGAACTGGAAAAAAGTTCATGAGTTGTATTCTGATGTAATTTTTTTTTTTATCACAGCCCAGCTGTCTTTTCATGGACATAATGATAAATTAATGTATGTTAATGCTAGTAATTCTAATTAGCTGACTGTAATGAGGGAGTGTCCAGGCCTAGGTGGCATGCTGACAGGTGAAGTTTAACGACAGACTAGATAGCTATGCTATGCCTGCGCTATAGAAATGTTGAATGATCATGTTTGTCGTTTGCTGGATTGAGATGGTGCCGTTCATCAAGAACGAACTGACGAACTATGCGCTACAACTACAGGACTGTTTAAGTCCGTTGCCGATGATACTGACTTGAGAGAGCCGAGAGAGACAATGACAATATACTTTGTTTGCCCACGGTAGAAGCTATTGGCACAATGACCGTTTGCAAGTTTGCCGTTACTACACTAGAAGTGAAAGCAATACAACAGAAGACACATACAGTGCTAATTATTCTACTTGCAAAATGAGATATGGAAACAAGATGCATGCGTATACGACGCCGGAAAGATTGAATCACACACACACACACACACACACGCACACACACACAAAGCGAGAGAGTGACCAAGAGAAAGCGATAAACATAATTATGTGGTCGTTGTTACAGCGGTGATTTGACAGAACATTAATTGACTTGCCTTGACATACATACTGCTGTGTCAAGGCACCGTTCTGTCAAATCACCGCTGCACGTTGACACAGCGGTGTGTTGATACAGCGGTGGCTTAACACAGCACGTAAGGCCAAATATCTATGAAAAGACTCCTTCAAATCACTCATTGTCCCGGTATTTTTGTCTCGTGTGACAACTGCACTATTATAGCTTTAGTTTCTAGAATAACAGAGCTTTTTGAGAAACATATATTTTTCAAGTTTCTGCGTAAAGCACCGGTCAGAAGAGTACCAATTTTGCGATTTCGTAAGCACCGTTCAAGGTATTCAAGTCCACGTTTGACCAGCCCTCTAGATCTTTCAGATTTTATGTAAAAATAGTTCGGTCAGGAAAGTTAGTAAAGCAACAGGGAAATCACAAGACATGAACACGCATCCTCTATCAGACGAGCAGCGTGAGGCTGACGTCAAATATTTAGTTCACAGACAAAATCTGTAACTATCGTCACTGCCTCCGACATTTCACCTGCCCTCTGCACAGGAATGTCGGTAAAGGTGTTGCCAATATCTATCGTCACGCAAAGTTTGATGCTTCTGGTTCTTCTAGATTCTGAAAAAATGCAAGTGTAAAATTTCAAGACTGCTTTAATGACCTTGACCTTGAGTCAAGGTAATTTAAAATGGTATGTGTGCATATGTCTTATCGCTATCAGCACGCCAGGTTTGGCACCTCTACTGTTTGTTGTTTCTGAGAAAATGGCAATGTTACAGTTTCACAAAAATAGCTTGTATGGCCTTGACCTTGACACAAGGCCATTGACTACATGTATATCTGTCAAGTTCTTATCAATGTCTATCATCATGCAAAGATTAAAACCTCTGGTATTTGTGTAGCAGAGTGATTGCGCTGTGTGTGTGTGTGTGTGTGTGTGTGTGTGTGTGTGTGTGTGTGTGTGTGAGTATAGAGAGAGAGAGAATAGGTTTTTTTGTAGTTGTGTGAGGCCCGGTCAGTTGGGCGCAGTCATATTGCTTCATCTTGAATCGACGTGTTGGTCAGTTTGTAACGGGGACTAACTCAGTATTCACTTATGATGAAGCGGGTACACATAATCTGCATATTGACTAGAGAACTTTGTCTTTTATTAAAGCCACTACAATAGAAACCTCTGCTGTACTTGCTATTTAAGTATGGGATGTGTAGTCCAAGATTGTGGCATAATTTCTTGTGAGCTAAGAGTTATAGTCTGGCCAGTAATTTAAGTATTAGTCTGTTTTTCTAAATGTGTTTTACATTCCAGTAGTTTCTGTTGTGATTCAGGCAGGTTTGCTTAGGGCGTTCAACCGTGTAAAAGCATGCAGACAGCGATCTTTCACTGATTGGCTAGCCTGAGTTGGAGTTCACCGCGTATAGCGTTTGGTATGAGTTGCCCCCAGAGCTCACTTTGATCATTGTAAGGCCTACAAGAAACATCGCACCTGTCGGCCATATTGATAAAACTAAAACACCTTTGTCACACTGAGAAGGGTGTCCGTGTACGGGTACGTGTACCTATATGTGTGCATGCACCGATACGCACTTATGCTGAAATAAAGAGACTAGCGCAAACCGAATACGTTGTACTCGTCATACTGGTCGCCGGAATTACGAACCCCGGTGGTGAGGCAGTGTGGTCGTTCATACCCCAAGTGTCCCCAAACCATCCGTAACATTTGTAGACTCCGAGAAAATGCCAAAGTAATATTTTCAAACAGACAGCTCTAGTGACCTTGACGTTGAGTGAAGATCATTCAAAACGACATGTTTTGAAAGGTCTTATGGTTGTCTATCAGCATGCCAATGAACTCTTACGCTATTTCTTAAGCTACTTGAGTCTGCGATTAATTCTGTGATTGTTCTTAATTATTTATTTGTTGATTTATACTGAGCCTGTCTTAATCTTAATTGCCCGTTTCGGGATGAACAAAGTGCAACTGAATTGAATTGAATTGAAGTTTGGTGCCTCTGCTTTTGGTAGATTCTGGGAAAATGACAATGTTAAAGTTTTCCCGGTCACACACACACACACACACACACACACACACACACACACACACACACAGGACGGAGACCTATTACATAGACTCCCTCTGTTACACAAGGGAGCCAACAAAAACTAAGAACCACTACACCGGAACACTACATAAAACGAAAAGCGAACGAATGAAGATGGGAAAGACAGAGAGAGTGGTGGGTGAGAGGGTGCCTGTGTGCGTGTTCATTTTTGTCGGTGATCACAAATGCGAGGCATACTTGTAACTGGCATAGCTGCTATTTAGTCATACAGTCTCCAGTGATCTGACACAAAGGTCAAGGCCACAGGGTTCCGGTGAAAGTCCAAGAAAGCAGTGTTTTGGGTGAATGATGGCACTCTTCTAGCAATCGCTCACTCTCACTCTTACCACACCCAAAATCAGCAAGGTATGAAGGCCATTCATTTTCAATGACCTTATTCAAAGCCACAGGGTTGGTCAAAAGGTTGAGATGCTGTTGATATGTTGATGCTGTTGTTTGAAAATATCTATTTCTCGTGTGTATTAGCAAAGGTCAAGGTTACTCGTGATAGATAATGACATTTCTCATTTAAATCAATCGCCTTTTTCTTTTGGGTGTGTGGGATGATCAAATAATGAGAACCATCTACCAAGAGATGTCCTTTTTTGCTCACTTTAGTAGTAGCCGTAAACACTCTGTACGAAAACAAATGGCCAAAGAACTTCACAAACACTGTTTTACCACTGTATAATTATGTGTACAGACAGTTTTTCAAAGCATGAAATTCACGCCAACCACAGAAATATCTTAACTGTGTTATCTGCAAAAACTGAAACAAGTTAACAATCTTGTTTTCCAGTTCAGATTTCGAGTATATTGCATGCTGTTGTTCACTGCTTGGCTGGATATTCCAGAGTACCTTCTGTTTGTTTAAATACGGGTGGAGGTGGGGTGGGTGTTCGGGAGTTTAACGTCCTTTTTTCACCACGTATAGGTGATATCAAAGACGCGACAAGGAGGAAAAGGCCAGCACAAGTATTTGGCCCCAGCCGGGATTCGAAAGTTAAGTACGGTCTTTTACACGTATTTGGAGTCTCATACAGAACAATATAGCGACATCATTAAGTCTATAAGGACAAACATTGTAAATATGTGGAAATATATAAAATTACCTGCGAATATGACAAAAGTTTAAACAGCGGAGAGATTTACCATTACTGTGAGATATTCCTAAAGACCTTAAAATACTTTTAACTCATTAATTCCTCCGTGACCCAGGCACTGTGTGCATGCACAACCCTTGCCAAACGGGTGATTTTAGGAATTTTCCGATTTTTTGGGAAAGAGGTCTTCCTCAGATGTCTCCTAATCGTGTTTGGTATTGTTTAAAAGATAATTATAAGCACTTTTATGGAAAATATTTTTTGTTTGGAAATATTTGGTATAGCGGCCACAGTGAGAGCGAAGGTAACATGGGTTGTGGGTGATTGGCAACAGCGTCCTCACGCGTCAGCGCCCTGGGTCTAGGTTTGTGGTTGGCACCGGTGAAAAAGACTGCACAAACCCTGGGTGCATGCTAGTGAAAAGGTTAAAAATGCCCCCCCCCCCCCTCCTCTTTCAGTTGCTAAGCTGGCC